>VBSM01002608.1:52866933-52881515 GCA_008086735.1 Cheirogaleus medius | reverse complement strand
GCCTCCCAGAGAGCTAGGATTACAGGCGTGAGCCACCGCGCCCGGCCAGAATCCAAAGGTCTTAACAACCAAACCAAACCAAAAAGTGGTCCTTCCCATTCATAGACGGTAGGGAGGAGGTGGGTATGTATAAACACAATGTAAGGTCTATATAAAAAGAAATTTAGTTGAGTTTCTATTTAAGAAAAAAAAATTATCAACAGATTAGAAGAACAAATATTGCCACAATCTTTAGAAATGGAAACAACCCCCAGTAGGGGGTTGATAAATGAATCAGTGGTCTTCAAACATTTTTGCCCACACATGAAATACTATGTACCCTCTTGCATATTTTTCAATGGACATCCAACATTTTTCATCATAAGTTTAAGTAGTTACAAAGGATGGAATTTCCCACATACTATAAAAATTGGCATTTTCAAATAAAACAGTCATACTTTTAAATGAATCCAATTAAATCTAAATATCATAGCAGTTATGCTGACCACCAACCTTTTAAAAAATATATGAACAAACTCTTGTTTACCTATAGGATATTTTACATAATTTCTTTTTTCTTTTTTGCTAGGAAAAACTCAGGTAAAATATATAATTTGTTTTTCTTTTCACACTTATAATTCCATTTCATATCCCCAACTCTCAGGAGTATAGCCTAATTAATGTATTTTTATGTTTGAATGTGTTTTATGAATGACCCTATTCTATTTCTCTGCAATGAAAAATACATATAAATTTAAATTTCAAATTTCCTATGACTGAAAGACTGTAAGTGCTCATTTTCTTCTAGATTGAGGCATCATTAAATTTATTATTATCAAGTATTCAAAACAATACAAAATTTATTACAAATTTTTATAATTATTAAATCTGATGTTTAACAATTAGTGCATGTATTTGTTGTTAAATACTACTTCTTACTAGAATGAGGCAGAGTTCAGTATCCATGTTCTATCAATGTTTCATTTTTATAAGTTCTGAGAAAATGTTTTCACATTTATAAGTAGATGGGTCTATAAGGAGTTTTGTCATTATATCAATGTCACTAAATTCTTTGAACTTCTTCCAATTTATTAACTCAGTGATCTTTAGGTCATATTTTGTTAAAAGCAATTATTTGGAAATCATCTGACTTGCAAAATAATTTGTTATCCAGGCATTAGAAGTATATACTTTCTCATTACAGCCCAGTATTTTAAACTGATAAAGAATTGACAATGGTTACCTGAGGTTTTTACAACCCAGAATCATGCACCTTCTTCTTACGAATTAGGAATTATACAACTATTGTGAAAGAGTTGGAAAATGAAACAGTGAGACACCTTGACCACGTTCCTTCACCAGCAGATAAATTTTAGGAAAGAATACAGGCATATATTGCAGATTCAGAAACTGGTGTCCCTAAAATTAAGTGTCCACCTATCCCTTAAAAATTCCATGGGGGATACACATCTCAGTTTGAAGACCACTGATGCAAAGTTTTATAACATCTTATTGAATCAGACGAACAGGTCAGGTCAGGTTAAGCCTTGGTTAGGACACTGTACCCTGGGAGTACAGACCTGTGATCTACACACTAGGGATAAAACAGTCTTTTTGGTGGTTTAATTTTTATAGATGGCTGATCTCATATTTTATACTCTGTTCTATTTTCTGGCTTCTAACATAATGATGATTAAATCCACGATGCTGGGGGTCAGTCTGTCTGTCCTAATATTCTCTCTCTCTGTGTACTAGGAATTGTGTGAGTTTAAGTTCCCCCAAAGAAAGCGTTCAAGAGGTTGAAGGTTGAAGATCTATTTTCAAAAATTATTTTCTCATTATGATTCATTATGGGTATTATTCCCCAATCATGTTTAAACTCTTCTTCAACCTACTTTAATAGACCCCAGTTCTTAATGGCACGAATTCCAAACTTTTTAGCTTTCTTTCATTTCCTGTTTTTATTACCCAGAGTTCAAGAACTCGACCTTGTTGACTTTATACTGCTCTCGTAGCCTTTATATATTTTAGAGACTATTTTAAAAATTAGTCATGTTTGGCAGGCTGCAAAACTCATTTTCTGAAATATGTTTCCTCTGTGTGTTGTGAGGCGTAATCACGACCTCGGCATATTCCGGGGCCCACCAAAGGAAGGGCAGTAGAGACTAGTCCGAGAGCGTTCAGGCGTACGTGAAAGTAACATTGTTTACTACTCCCCAGGGAGCTCTGGGATGGGACCAACGAGCGTCTTTAGAAAACGCGAGTACATGGATCCCGCGAGATCTCGGTAGACTCTCAGTCTACTTCGGGCCGCCGCGATGCAGCAGGGACCCTCCCCCTCGCAACGCTCCGCCCCCGGCGCGCCGCACGCAGGCGCGTCCTTCGCGGAGCTCGTGGCCCCGCCCCCTTCCACGGTGCTCCGCCCCGGCCGCGGCACCCCGCCCCGCCCCTAGGCGGTTGCTCGCGGCAGCCGCCGCCCTCCCCCGGCCCAATGGCGCGGCTGCCGCGTCAGTGATGTGAAGCAGTGTTGAGGCTTGTCCGGCCCCCGGCCCGCAGCCCATTACACCATCCGCCGCGGCAGCTGCTGCAGCCGCTGCAGCCGCTGCAGCCGGAGCAAACTCAAGAGGGCGGGAGGCAGCTCGGCGTGGCGGGGCGGGGCGGGGCGAGCAGCGCGGCCGGATTCATTCCTGTGGGGCGCGGGGCATGGAGGAGCTGTGCGGCCGCAGGCGGAGCAAGGCGGCCCGGGCGACGGCGGGCACAACGGTTTCCATCTGAAGGGGGCGGCCCGAGCCCGAGCAGCCAGCGGCGGCGGGAGGACTTTCCTCTGGGCAGGTAGTGGCGGCGGTGGCGGCCTGCCAGGGCCCGGGCCGCGGCCTGAGGCGCCCGCGGGAGGCCTGGGCGGGAAGGAGGGCGCCCCCGGGAGCGGATGGCGGGCAGCAGGCTGGAGGCCACGGGCTCATCGGCCCGTCGGGAGGCTTGTGGTCGATCGAGGAGCTCGGGAAGGGGCTACTGGCGTCGGGAATATGTATAGTCGAAGGTTATGTAGGAGCGACTGTGGTTTAAGAAACCCGCGGATCCCTTGGGGGGTGGGTGGTCAAAACGGGGCGGGCGAAGTTAATGGCTAAAAGGCAGCCGGATTTCCTGAGAGGCTCAAGTAGTTACAAAGGAAAGCGAACCTTTCGGGTAAGGGTTTTGACCTTAGATGGCTGAGGTTTGGTGTGTCCGACCTTTTTGTTTCTTGTCGAAACCCATCTCGGCCACAACGAGGCCTTCCAGCCTCGCGCCCTTGGCCAGCTCTCCTGCAGATGCAAGAAAGAAACATTTCTTAACCCACGGCTCCTGCCTCTTTCGGTTGTACTCTCCCTGGGCGTGTGCAAAGCAAAACTAGAACAAAGCTTGGCTGGTTAGAGCTGGAGGCGAGAAAACCGGTTGCCTGTAGTGTTTAAATTTTCCACACGCGGGGAAGAGACTGCTTTCCACCAAAACATTTGGGTCTCTGTGTGTACCCTTCTGTATTGTCCTTTTCCATCTTTTTGGGGGGGGGAGGCGACGGACTAATCCTTCAAGTATGGCTTTTTCCCCTTCTTGCCACAGAAGTGGAAATCAAGAACATTTAAATAGTGTTTTTGCCTTTACCTATGGAAAATTCAAAACTACTTTTTTTCTTTCTCTAGTTTGGTGCCCTGGTTGTCAGATGTTGGAAGGAAGTAGGACAGAACATACTCTCCGTGGTTTTATATCCGTTCTGAGGTGCAGTGATTAACATTGCACTTTGGTTCCCGTAAGTCCTGCTTGTGCCGGTGGAGTTAAGCTGGAGCTCTGCTTTGAAGGATAAATAAAGCACAGCCTCTCAGTTGGACATAAATGGATCTAAAGACAGCAGTATTTAACGCAGCTCGGGATGGCAAACTCCGGCTTCTCACAAAGTTGTTGGCAAGCAAATCCAAAGAGGAAGTTTCCTCCTTGATCTCTGAAAAAACAAATGGGGCCACTCCACTCTTGATGGCTGCCAGGTATGGGCACCTTGACATGGTGGAATTCCTCCTAGAGCAGTGCAGTGCCTCCATAGAAGTCGGGGGTTCAGTCAATTTTGATGGTGAAACCATTGAGGGGGCTCCCCCTTTGTGGGCTGCTTCTGCAGCAGGACATCTGAAGGTGGTCCAGTCTTTGTTAAATCATGGAGCGTCTGTTAACAATACAACTTTAACCAATTCAACTCCTCTTCGAGCTGCATGTTTTGATGGCCATTTGGAAATAGTGAAGTACCTTGTAGAACACAAAGCTGATTTGGAAGTGTCAAATCGACATGGGCATACGTGCTTGATGATTTCATGTTACAAAGGACATAAAGAGATCGCTCAGTATTTACTTGAAAAGGGGGCAGATGTTAATAGAAAAAGTGTTAAAGGTGAGTTCATCTTCTTTGTTTTTATTTTTTAAGTGTCTACCACTTATTTTCAGGAAGTTTGATATATAATTATAAGCATTGGGGTTGAGTAAACCAACATTGACAGACCTGTTTTGATTAGGTAACTCTTCCAGTATAACCTTGTAGAGTGTTTCTCTGATATTTGATAAAACACTGAACAAGTGTAATAAAAGACTTCTGTCACTATGGTAAGCAGCATTTTCTCTCTCATTTGGAGTTACTTCCAATTCCTGGGAAACGGCTCCTCCAGAGTTACAGAGCATATTAATGGTAGTTGACCTGAGCACTTAGGTTTATATTTAATCTACCTGGGAATATAGTTAAATGTAATACATTTTTCTTAGCTTTTTTCTTTTTTTTAAGAAAAACCTTGAAGTAGAAACTACTGTATTTAATGAGTCATCGTTTTGTTTGTTCTAGGTAGGCATTTCATTTGTTATTCTGTCAGGAAGGCTAGGCCAAACTGACCTGGAAGGATTAATACCAGTGGAAAGGAAGAAAATCTGTTCACTTATTCCATATTTATTTGTGGCCAATAGAAATTCCTTTTATATAGAACATGTATTAAATATAGCAAGAGAGAAAACAGATTTTTAAAACTGCTTCAATACTGAGTATGCAAAACACAAGGACTGGGTTAAACAGATGTGGATTTGTTGGCTAGCAACAATGTAAACACCTTTGTCCAGAAGAGCTCAGGTTTACAATTGTGTATAATTTTCATTGACTGTAATAAACTCAAAGCAGCAAATGGTAGTTTAGAATTTTTTAAACTCTTAAAAACAACTGTTTTCATAGCATAATTTTGATACTTGAAAACCTTGTTTTCCTTAAGTCTATTTCTACAAAAGCAAAGTAATTTACTACCTAATTTAAAAAAAAAACTATTAAAATTTAAAAGTAGCATACAGCTATATTAAAAAAATTCAAACAATACAAACTGGTTTACAATAAAAGATAAATCTTACTACCCTTGTTCTAGACCTGCACCCCACTGGCAACCACTATTTACAGTTTTTTGTGTGTCATCTTAGAGATAGTCTGCAAATTCAAGCATACTTCTCTGTGTAGTCTTCCCTCCCTCCTGCTTTCTCCTCACTGTTGGTTAGCAGGTACTGTTCTGTATTTATTTATTTATTTTTAACCTTAATTTATCATGGATGTCATTCAACTACAACACTTATAGCTACCTCATTCTGTTTCATGGCTATACAGTATTTCATTGTATGAATATGCATAATTTATCTAGTCTCTGTGATGGACCTTTAGATCATATCTGGTACTTTTTAATATAAACAATTCTGCTGTGAACATTCTTGAACAAAAATGTGTCTTGCACACTTGTGTGAGAATAGCTGTAGTATAAATACTTGTATTTGGAATTGCTGAATCAAAGTGAATATGCATTGGTAATTGTGATAGTGTCTGATTGCCTTTCAGAAAGGTTAAAGAACACAATTATGGGACACTACATAGTGCATACTTACTGAAGATAGTATAATCTTTTTGAAAAAAAAAAAAGGGTTGTTGTGAAAATGATACAAGATCATTGTGGTTTTCTGAAAATTTTTTTCAGGAAAAGTATAAAAATCTCACGAAATCCCAGTACTCAGAGTTAATCCTGCCAAAGATATTTCTGCATTTTGCATACAGATATATATGCAATTTTATTTTATATGCTGTTCTATAACCTGTTTTTTAGCTTAATGTTATCTTTAATGTCATTAATTATAGCTCTGTAATTTCAATAGCTGGCTGCATACTCTTCTACTAATGGAGTTTTATGTTGCTTCCAGTGTTTCTTTATGATAAAAAATGTTTCTGTAAACATTCCTTGTTATGAATTTTTTTATTTGTTCTGATTATCTTTAGGGGTAGGTTGTTAGGTCAGAAGACAGCATGGCTTTTTTCTTTTAAACAATCATCTTTTGAAGAATGAGTGAGAGAACAAATTACTGCTGAACTGTTAATATTGGGAGTGCTTTGAAATTATAACTAGGAGTGGAAGGGTTAAAATGTATGGCTGCTTGTTTAGGCTTGTTGGACTTTTTGTTTCTTTGTTTAGGTTTTTCATCAGCTTAATGATGTGCAGATTATTGATAAACTCATATATTTAAGCCAAATTGGGGTATGTTTTAAACTCTTCTGTCATTGGAGAGATGAGTGCTGGTACTATTGCCCTTATGTTTTTCAAAGCTGCTTTATATGCTTTTGGAGATAGAGTATATGAAAAAACTATAATATAAATAGCTCATATTTTGTCAGCATTTTTCCCTAATAAACTGAACAGTATTTAACTTGATTACCTTGGAACTCTTTGGGAATAATGTTCCCTTTATCATCACCATCATCTTACAGCCTTGTACGTGAGGGTGTGTATGCTCCCACTTTCAGCCAAATGGTTTGCTAATTCTAAGTCATTTTTTCCCCAGTGTCAATATCTAGTATATATTCATTTTTAAAAAAATACATACAAATACATATAAGAAAACCATTTCATACTAAAAGTTGTTTTCAGATAACGTCAATTTCATAGCATATAGATTTTATCACTTTGTGTGCAGTACACATGCACACATGGTGTGCATGGTGCCTCTTAATTTCAACAGTGATTCTTTATGAATGTTGGGGGCAGATTAAAGTACACATGCACCCTCCCCTACTCCGATCCTAAAGCTTCAAATCTGTGATAATCATTCTATTATTTATTCTGGATTTTTTAATGAGTTAAGGGTAATTAAAAAAGCAGGAACCAATTGAAACTGAGGCAGGGATACTGGAGAAGAATCTTACATAGCAGCAAGGAAGGATTTTTCCCACATTTTCAGCCCCATCCAAAAAGTGGAAAAGACCAGTAAGACTAGGGATAAAATGGAATAATTTCTTAAGACATTTTAATGTGTCATCCGTGGTTGTGAGGAAAGAAAATGCCAATAGATTGTGTTTGGTCTGCTTAAATATAAAATGCATGTGACTTCTACATTCCATTACTTTTTAACAAGCAGTTGATATTTGAATATATTATTTAACCTCTTTTCATTACTTTTTAACAGGCTGTTGGCATTTGAACATGTTTTAACCTAAGGTGGAATTCATTAATTGAGAGAGCATTTGTTGAGTCCCTCAGTGTGCCAGGCTGTTAGACTTAGGATATACAAAGATGAGTAAAACAAGATATCCAGTCCTTGATTCCCTGCTCTTGAGGAGCTCATGGTTTGATTGGAGAGACAGGTTCATAAGCAGATACTTAAACTACAATATGGTAAGTGCAACAGTAGTGCTTTCTTCTATTAGATGTTTGGAAATACATAAAGTATTGTCCAAGTTTATTTGGATAAACCTCAACAACTACCTGAGAGATCGATGGGTTCCTTCTTTCCTCATGGTATTCGAAAAGGAGAGAAAATCTTTGAGGTATTATTGAATACCTCTTCAGTTTAACACAACACTTGATTTTTGAGACAGTGGTTCCTATTTAAAACGATAGCTTTCAAACCAGAAGTGATGAGATAAGCTGCCCTCTGAGCTATCACAGTGATCTCAATGCTTCATGTGTAGTCATCTTTGGCTTTCTTTGGTTTTTTTGTTTGTTTGACTTTGAGTTGTTTTTGTTCTTGCTTGGACTCAAAATGGACTTCGTAGATCCAAGGTGAAGTTACTGAAGCCCTTCAATTCTGCTTTTACACCCTAATTGATGGGGAATTGAGCAGCTGAAAGTGCTTGATTCAATACTACAGACCAATAGAACAGCTTTGGATTGGGATTAGGAGACTGGCCATAGAAGATACTCTGTCCTCATTCATAGGTCAATCATTTTAGACACCCAAGGTGATTAAGGTATTAGATTGGTACAAAAGTCATTGTGGTTTCAGCCTGAATTTTAAATCATTATAACTAGGCTCAAACACATCTTTATTAATCAAAATAGGAACCATTACAACCAACACATTTTTGCCAGTGAGAAATAAGTTTGTTTATTCCTGTAGCGTAAAAATCCAAGCCTCGGGATTCCATGAACTCTGGGAAAGCATTTTCTGCATCCTGGTTGTGGAAGCGTTTTCCCTGCAAAAAGTTTTGGAAATGCTTGAAGAAGTGGTAGTCAGTTGGCAAGAAGTCAGGTTAATATGGTGGATGAGGCAAAACTTTGTAGCCCAGTTCGTTCCACTTTTGAAGCGTTGGTTGTGTGATATGTGGTAGGGTGTTGTGGAGAATTGGGCCCTTTCTGTTGACCAATGCTGGCTGCAGACGTTGCAGTTTTCAGTGCATCTCATGGATTTGCTGAGCATACTTCTCAGATATAATGGTTTTGCCAGAATTCAGAAAGCTGTAGTGGATCAGACTGGCAGCAGACCACCAAACAGTGACCATGACCTTTTTTGGTTCAAGTTTCGCTTTAGGAAGTTCTTTGAAGGTTCTTCTCTGTCCAGCCACTGAGCTGGTTGCCACCAGTTGTCATACAAAGTCCACTTTTCATCACACATCACAAAAGAAATGATTTGATATTGTTGGGTACAATAAGAGAAGGTGACCCTTCAAAACAGCGATTTTTTTTGATATGTGCTCAGTTCATGAGGCACCCACTTATCGAGCTTTTTCACCTTTCCAATTTGCTTCAAATGCCAAATGACTATAGAATGGTCGACCTTGAACTCTTTGGCAACTTCTCGTGTAGTTGTAAGAGGATCAGCTTCAATGATTGCTCTCAATTGGTTGTTATCAACTTTCGTTGGCCGGCCACTGCGCTCCTCATCTTCAAGGCTCTCATCCTCTTTGCAAAATTTCTTGAACCACTACTGCACTGTACGTTTGTTAGCAGTTCCTGGGCCAAATGCGTTGTTGATGTTGTGAATTGTCTCTGCTGCTTTAAGACCCATTTTGAACTCAAATAAGAAAATTGCTCAAATTTGCTTTTTGTCTAACATTATTTCCATGGTCTAAAATACAAAATAAACAGCAAGCAATAAATCATTAGCAAAAAAACATAAAGCGAGAAATGTGCATTAAAATGATGTATAATGTAACTGCATTTAAGAATGTATTCCAATATCAAATGGCAAGTTTCAACAATGCTAAAACTGCAATTGCTTTTGCACCAACTTAATAAATTGATAATAAGATAATGCACACTTTCTGTGGGAAAGGCAATGTGTTGCATGTTTTGGAGGCTGTGGGAAGATACAGGGCATCGCATTTGTTAACTGTAAATAATCTATACTGTAGGATTTTAGAGTGTATTGACTAGGAACACTTCATGGAGAAAGCAGAATTTAAATAACCCTGAAAGGATTGCTGGAGTTTAGATTTGCAGAAAGATTTTGCAGGCTTACGACATGGAATAAGGAAAGGCACATTGAGGAATATGCTTGGAGAGTCCAGGAATTGGAAAGTAGGCATATTTAGACCAAAGGGCACTCAGGGCTAGATTTATAAGGGACTTTGAATTCTCAGTAAGGGAGTTTGATTTTATTCTTCATGCAGCAGTAAGCCAGTGAAAGTTTTTCAGCAGAGTAACTAGAATTTTTTTAAGAGAAACTCATCTAACTGTATACTACTGCACGGCAAGTCTTTGAGGCTAGAGACCTGGTGTTTTTATCCTATGCATTAGGAAGAGTATCTGGCCTATCCTGGGCATTTGGTAAATGAGCTTGTTGAATGAACTTGTTGGATTTTAGAGAGGAAAATATAAGCTTCTTGATGGCAAACACTGTGTTTCTGTAGGGAACTATATATATATATATATATATGTATATATATATAGACTTGAAGTGACAAAGACAGTAATTGTCAAAAATGAGTAGTACAGGTAGAACTCTGTAGGGGTTCAGAAAAGGGAGAAATCCACGTAGGCACGTGACAGATACAGCTAGCATTATAAGGGTTTGACAGAGCTAGTTCAGGCAGTTTATTTGCTTTTTATTATGGCAATTTTTTAACTTAATGGAGAGAATACATTGAAACACTATGTACTTTTCACCTTACTTCAACAATTATCCATTTGCCAAAGTTTTTTTAAAAAGTTTCTCTACCCTCCTGTTGTTTTCTGTAGTAGTTTAAAGCAAACCCAAGGCATTATATTATTTCTCTTACATAATACAGACATTTTAGAGTATAGATGTATTTTAATCAAGGAAATGTTTTTTAAAAAATCTTATTTAATATTTTTTTTCCACTGTAAGAATCTGAAATATAAAAATCCCCCGTCAATTAAAAACTCTTGGTATTCAGATAACAGGCTAAGATAATGATTGTTGTCATGGTGTAGATTGGTTATTTTAGTGCACTTTAGTATTATTTGAGAGTGTTGGAAGCTGACGTTCTCCTTTCCTTCTTGACTTTGAAAGCTCTTCTCAGCTGTTGTTTGCCTCCACACACCTATTGCAGAGAAAAGTAAAAGGGGGAAGGAAGGGACTTAAAATTTTATTCTACTCTGTAACATATCTGTATTTACTTTGATTTAATAATAATGTTTAACTTATTTGTTAAATTCCTTAACATTTTAATCCCAAATAATCAAGTTGTTCCATATTCATTCTTTTTCCTCCTATATCCCGTGGTATACTTCTCTGTGTCCTCAGAGAGACTTGATATCCTAGTTGGATAAACTAAGCTGTAGATAGGGTGTAAATTGAGTTCAGTAGGGAAATATCCATGTGGTCCCCTGTCCCTGGAAATTGGATTTTAACCTGAGAATGCTCACAGAATTGAATGGAGGTTGGTGAAAATGAGTAGATCTTGAGCACTACTGCTATTTCAGATTTGTTAGTGGCAGCAACATGAATTTAAGACAGAAATTTTACTTGTTGATCTTTGAGTATATGTGGTTCCCTCACTGGGTTCATCTTTATCAGATTTTCAGAGATTGATTAATTAAATTTGTTTAAAATTCAGGAAGCCCTTGGCATTTTAGAAATTTATGCTATTGGGGCATCAGAAATATATGATAGAAGATAAAGGTGGAAGAGGTAGGGAAAGGCTCAGATAAAGAAGTCAGACAGATGCAAATCTGACAGAAACATCTTTCCTCTTTCTTGGGAAGAGCTGTGATTAAACGGCATCTGTGAACTAGAATTGCCAGGAAAGGAATTGTAATGTTCAAGCTTCAGTCTTTAGATGAGCTTTTTACACACATTGTTTTTACTCTTCCTCTTTTATTAATAGCTCCACTGTTCTTAGCCTTTAAAATTCTACTTAACTTCAAGACCCATTTCAAAAGCAATTCCTGATCCCCCTCAAGTTATAAGAATTCATCTTACTTCTGTGGATACAGATATTTTTTAGGGTTAAAGTTAGTGGTGAGCTCAAGGACCTGTATTGTTAAATTTCCGTATGTTCCTAGCTCAATGCCTTATACAAAGACTTAATGAAGGGAGGACACATAGTAGTCTTGGCACTATTTGTCTTTCTTTTTTCTGGACTTAGTTCAGCCCCATCCACAAAATTGAGGAAGAATGGGTTGGTACCAAGCATAGTAGGCTGAAGAAGAAGGATGAGAATTATTTTTTGTATGTTTCCAGAGAAAGCTATTAGAATAAAAGACCCTTTGATTTCTGATCCTATCAGTTAAAACTTATACTTTTACCAAAAATATAATATTTTGATTTTAATTGGATTTTTAAACAGCTTTACTGAGATTTAGTTCACATACCATTCACCCATTTAAAGTGTTCAATTTAGTGGTTTTTTTAGTTTGTTTTCAGAATTGTGCAACATTACAACAATCTTTTTGTCACTCCCCCAAAACTCCTTATCTGTTAAGTCATCCTCTCCCATCCCCACCCCATGCCCACAACTGCTTTGGTCACAGGCAACCACTGATCTCCTTTCTGACTCTTTAAATTAGCCTATTCTAAACATTCTATGTAAATGAAATCATATATGTGGTCTTTTGTGACTTCTTTCACTTAGCATAATGTTTTCAGAGTTCATCCATTTTGTAGCATGTATCAGTACTTTTATTTCTTTTTATTGTGAACAGTGTTCCATTGTATAGATATACTGCTTTTATCCATTCAGCAGGTGATGAGAATCTAGGTTGTTCCTACTTTTTAGCTATTACAAGTAATTCTGCTATGAATATTCATGTGCAATTTCTTCTGTGGATGTATGCTTTTATTTCTCTCAGGAATATATCCAAGAGTGGAATTGTTGGGTCATGTGGTAGCTCTTTATTTAACCTTTTGAGGAATAGCCAAACTGTTTTTCAAAGTGGCTTTATCAGTTTACATTCCTATCAGCAATGTATGAGGGCTCCAATTTCTTCACTTCCTCTCCAACACTTGTTATTACCCTTATTTTTTAATATAGCCATTTTAGGAAATGTGAAGTGCTGTCTTATTGTGATTTTGATTTATATTTCTCCAGTGGCTAATGATGTTGAGCATCTTTTCAGGTACTTAATTCATGTGGTTATTGGCCATTTGAATATCTTCTGTGGAGAAAGAAATGTTTTCATATATCTTTTGTACATCTTTTAATTGGATTATTTATCTTTTTATTACTAAGAGCGAGAGTTGTTTATATACTCCAAATATAATTCTTTTATCAGATATGTGATTTGTAAATACTTTCTCCCATTCTGTAGGTGGTTTTTTCACTTTTTTGGTGGTATCATTTATAGCAATTTTGATTTTTGTTTTATAAACTGATTTTTCTAAAAATTTGAGTTTGGATCACTTATATAATATTGGACTTAAACAGGAAATTATTCTTAACAGTTGTTAAGAAAAGACTGCAGGGTTTACTGATACTGTTTACTACATAGGAACTATTCCATGGATGAAACTGTGTAATCTAGTTGTAAAACAAACCCATATATATTCAGCATATATTTAAATTTAGAGTAAATAGGAATGATGAAATTTGATTTCTGTATGGTGTAAAGCAGGGCTGTGACCTAGCCCTCCTTTTTTTTTTTTTTTTTTTATCAGACAGAGAAGTCTCTTTTGCCTTAGGTAGAGTGCAGTGGCATCGTCATAGCTCACTGCAACCTCAAACTCCTTGGTTCAAGGGATCTTCTTGCCTCAGCCTCCCGAGTAGCTGGGACTACAGGTGTGCACCACAACACCTGGCTAATTTTTCTGTTTATAGTAGAGACAGGGTCTCACTCTTGTTCTGGCTGGTCTTGAACTCTTGAGCTTGAGCAATTCTCCGATCTCTGCCTCCCAGAATGCTAGGATTACAGGCATGAGCCACCAGGCCCTCCTTTTAAATTTATATTCATATGAATTGATGTATTTATTAGATATGTTAGTTATATAACAAATATTTATGTAGTAAACAAGAAAATAAGATTCCTCCTCTATTTCCTTGTTACTCAAGGCATCACTTGGACACACCCTAAATCAGCTGAGTCAAAAATCTGCATTTTTGTGAGCTAGGATGATGCCACTGCACTCTAGCTGTAGTCATAGAGCAAAACTCTGTCTCGATAAATAAATAAATAAAGTTTTAAAAAGCTGCATTTTACTATGATCCTGTGGTGATTTTGTATGTTGAAATTTGAGAAGCACAGCTTTATTCGACTTACACTAAACACACGCACACATGCACTGTCACTGTCACACACCACTGACACTGACACACCACTGTCCCTGCTACCCCCACCACCCCCAAGCTTGACATGTGTGAGGAATTTCCAAACAGCAGGACCTATTGAATTATTGCTAGAAAATGCAATTTTAAATTATAGATATTTTGTATCTATTAAATATTTTATAGTCCTTAAGAGGACATTTTTGTTTTATTAAAAAGGTCAGTAAATTCTGTCTACTGCATGGGAGTGGTTTAGAAACTGACTTAATCTTGATCCAGTGAGTCTTAGTAATCATACCCAAATTGAGATATTTATATGCTGTATTGAAGTTCTTTTATGGTTTAGGTGGTTCATTGGTAACAATAACTTACCCTTATTTATTGTTAAAACAAACTCAAAACATCTGTTGAACCCAGAGAATTCTTAGGCTTCAAACTAGCTCTTACTCAAATACTGGTATGTTTTGGGGTTACTTATTTTGAGAAAAATAATGACCCATTGTTAGACACCTAAACTTCACAGTTCAGCATGAATTTTTGTCTCTTATGTGCCTGCTATCAAAAGATTACAGTTGTCTTTAAAATAAATGGTGGTGAAGATTGTCACTTGAGACAATTCTTGAGAAATACTACCATGCTTTTT
>VBSM01002608.1:52759141-52866833 GCA_008086735.1 Cheirogaleus medius | reverse complement strand
CCTTGAGCGATCTGCCCGTCTTGGCCTCCCAGAGTGCTAGGATTACAGGCATGAGCCACCGAGCCCGGCCACTACCATGCATTAATATGTGAGCACTTCTCATAGTTTCCTGCCCTTCATATTCGTCCCAGAAGCCTCCCAAAGAGTATGGGCACTTTCTATTCTTCCAGATTTTCTTAGCACTGTTTCTGTGTAAATTATATAGTTGAATATTAATGTATTTGGATTGTACTTTTAGCTTCCTACAGAAATGCTTTAACTGAATTAATACTTAATGTTGTACCATTAGCTTGATTTCTAAGAAATGTCCATTTAACAAACATATCTTTTGAGAAATCATAAATATTTTCCATTGTGAATTCAGTGCCAGAAAATTTTTTCTCCAAATGAACTTTTTCTTAATCAGGTATTGAGAATTTTATAGGACAGTGTGTTTTTTTCCTCCTTTTTCTTTAGCTAAAAGTAAATTCATTAAATTTCAAAGCTAAATAGCCTTAATTTAAAATGCCTGGTAGTATTTATTTTTGAACTTTGTGTTTTGTTTTTTATTGCCTTTTTCACTCTGAGAACAAGAAGATGTGAGATGCAAAAGTCTTTTGGAAGTGCAATCATTGTATTATGGGAATGTTATTGGAGGTGCAAAATCTTTTGGTAGTGCAATCATTGTATTATGGGAATGTTTTTAAATGACATATAATGCAGGAAAAATGCCTGAGCTGAATCTATAGTACTTGGCATATATTTTACCAAAAGTTTAAATCGATGTTACCTAGCAAAAATTAAATATGATTTTAATGGTCTTTGGCGTATAACTTAGCACAGACTAGTCACAAGACCCCAGTAATTCAGTTTAAATTTGGCTTGTTATAATAATTTTTTATAAGAAATTACATTAAGTATAGCATCTCTAATACTCTTAAATGAAAAAACTGATACAGCAAAATACTTATAGTAAATATGACAAACAACTAGTTATCATTTTATGAAGTGCTTATACATAGAAAGTCTGACTAATCCCAGAAATGGAAACATATATAGACATGCCCTAAAAGAAAAGAAAATTTGTAAACAAACATGGTAAAATTTTCTGTTTACCGAGGAATAGAGGTAATGTAAATTGAAAAATTAATTTCAGTCCTAGAAAGAATACTATTAAAATGGAACTTTAAAAAATGTATAATCCCTTTGGAAGTGAATTGAAAATATATATGAAGCCATCATACATTTGTGATTCTATTTTAAGCTAAACAACTTTTTTTGTCATTTGTTTATTGTAATATAATTTACATACAATAAAATCTATCCTTTTAGTGTATATAGTTCTGTAACTTTTGACTCACATGTGTTGCTCCTTTATTAAGGTCAGAACAAAAAGTTTCTTCATGCCCATTTGCAGTGAACCCCTCTTCCAGCCCCTGGCAATCACTGTTATCTGTCCTTATAGTTTTTTAGGTATTACTTTTAATAGTGACAATTATGAAGGAACACAGCAGATACCCATCAACAGGAAATGTTTAAGTAAATTGTGACATGCCCCCTTACTTGAACTTTCACCATAAAACTATTAAGAAGGGTTATGTAGTATCTATATAGTTTCTAGAGACTATGCAGACTATGTAGTAATAACAAAATGCCCAAGATATAGGTGAAAAGCAGGAATCAGTTGTACATATACTGATTGCAACTTTGCCAAAACATACTATATAAAAAGACTTGGAAAGTGACACAAAAATTATAGTTGCTTTAAAATTATGCTTTTTTTAAATTAAAGCCTCTGTTTTCCAAACTTTATGCAGACTATGTAATAATATAACAAAATGCCCAAGATACAGGTGAAAAGCAGGAATCAGTTGTATATTTACTGATTGCAACTTTGCCAAAACATACTTTATAAAAAGACTTGGAAAGTGACACAAAAATTACAGTTGCTTTAAAATTATGCTTTTTAAAAAAATTAAAGCCTCTGTTTTCCAAACTTTAAGTAATGCTCCAGTCTATAATTCAAAAACTGATCTTTAAGGCCTTACAGGGCATGGAAGTATAGTGGTTATATACTTAACCTGTTAGAGTAATTTAAAAGATCTCCATCTAAGATTTTACTTTTTTAACTTCTCTCCTCAGAAGCTAAGTTTGAATTACTTTTTGTGATATCAAATATTAAAAATTTAGAATCTACCTTAGCTTTAGCAGTGCTATTTGCTTCTGGGATATAAAAGAAATATAGGATCTGTATGCTTTAAGAATAGACAAGTTGAGCTAAGAAAACCTATTTGTGAAGCAGTAACATCATACTAGTGTAAGGTATTGTATTGTAATAGTAGATGTTATATGAGTACCTGCTAGGATGAGTGATGTATTTATTCACCAAGCATTCTTAAAATGACAAAATTGTTATGATATAATCAAGAAGGCCTCTTTGAGCAGCTGAAATTTCTGATGAAACTTGAAGGACAAGAAGTTAAAATGGTAAAGAAGAAAGTGCATTATAGGAAAATCAAGAACAGAGGCATGGCTGTTCTTGGTGCCCTGAGAAGTACTTAGGATGGGATAATGTGAAGCGAAAGCAGAATCTCTGCCTTATTGATAATGTCTTTTCAGTTAGAGCAGGGTGTTGGTAAACTATGGCCTGGGGGTCAAATCTAGCCCACCCTCTTTTCAGTACTGCCTGAGAGTTAAGAAATGTTTTTGACATTTTTTAAAGGTTGGGGGGAAAAAAATCAAAAGAAAAATTTCATGACATGTGAGCGTTACATAAAAATCAAATTTCAGAGTTCTTAAGTAAACTTGCGTTGGAAAACTGCCAGGTCCATTAACTTAACATATTGCCTGTGGATACTTTTGTGCTACTTGGTAGAGTTTAGTGGTTAGAACAGAGACCTTATGGCTTGCAAAACCTAAAATACTATTTGGCCTTTTGCAGAAAAAGTTTGCCAACCCCTGGGTTAGATTCACAATGAACCGTTCATAGAATAGATAATAAGAAATGAGCCTGAAGAGGTGGGGTAGGAAAATGTTTGTTTCTTTTAAAATCTATATTCTGTAGTATCCAAGATTAAGCTTTATTTCACATAATGTGCTTTCTAAAACTACAGATTTCTTGTCATTGTCCTCCCCTACACACATATAGTCCTTTGAGAATCAATGCTGTAGAATTTTGAAAGCCATCTCAAAAATTTTATGCTGTTTCCTTAGGAAGCGTGAAGGCTTTTGAGTTGGGAAGTAATGTGATTAGTTGAAGTTTCATTATGAGGTTTGGTGTATATTAGATATAACTTATTCACTGGAGTTTAGTATGACTGGCACTTCATATATGACCTCAGAAATGAGCAGTATACTGAAATGGCATTTGGGAGACATGGGTTTATGTTTTACCACTAATTTCTCTCTATTTTCTATTTGTATGTAGAATAAGTTTATCTTCTCTGTCTTGCATAGTTATTAATATATAAAATTAAAAGGGGGTAACAGTTAAATAAAATTCAGGAAAATAAAAAATTCTCTATTAGTATATTTATACATTTTAATTAATTTCTGCTTTTTATTATTTGCTTCTACTTTTTCTGGGTTTAATTTACTGTTTTTCCCCTGACTTCTTACGATGGAAACTTAGCTCTATTGTCAAGCCTTTCTTCTGTTCTTCTTTCTTTCTTCTGTAACACCCATTTAAGGCTGGGTGTTACTCTTTAAGCATAGTTTTAGCCATATCTCACAAGATATGCTATTTAATTTTTTTATTGTCACCCAGTTAAAAATATTTTCCAGTTTCCATTGGGCTTTTCTCTTTGACCCATGAATTATTTAGAAGTGAATTTTTAAATTTCAAATATACAGATTTTTCTAGTTATCTTTTTGTTTTTGATATCTAACTTCATTGTATTGTGGACTTAGAACATACTGAGTAATTTCAGTTCTTGACGGTTGTTGAGACTTGCTTTATGGCACAGAATATGGTCAATATTTGTATATGCTGCATATATCCTTGTGAAAAAAATGGTTTTCTATGGTTGTTGAGTTTTTTATATATGACAGTTAAATCAAGTTTGTTAATTGTTTTCAAATCTTTACTCTTGCAGTTTTGTTCTTCTAAACTCAGAAGGGTGTGTTCAGATGTAATATATTTGTGGGTTTGTCAGATTTTCCTTGTAGTTCTGTTGATTTTTGCTTTATATATCTTAAATCTGTGTTATTAGGTAAAAACAAATATATATGTTTGTGTTTTGAATTTTATATCATTATAAAATGTTTCCCTTTAAACATGCATTTTAAAGTCTACTTTGATATTTTAATATCAGACAGGTTTCTTATATTTAATTTTGGTATAAGGTATATTTTTTCCACCTTCTCACTTCTACCTTCTCACTTATATTTAAGGTGTGTCTCTTGTAAGCAGTATGGCTTGAGTTTTCTGTTTGTATATTCATTCAGTTTGACAGTTTTTTCTTTTAATGGAATCATTTAGTTCTCTTATATTTAATGTAATTTCTTATATTTAGATTTTTAATCTCCTAGCTACCTTTTTAATTTTTATTTATCCTGTTTTGTCTTCCTTTGTCTTTTATATTTTGCCTTATTTCATTTTTTCTTTGTGTTAATGTAGTTATTGTGTATAGTTATGTGTGCATACCTTGTAACTATTATTTTAGTGTTATCCTAGATGGTACTAGTTTGACTTATCAAAGGCTAACATAAATTTCTAATTTTATGTCTTTTCAACAATGCAGAGATCTTAGGACACTTTAACTCCAGCAATTACCCTGCTTACTTTTATGCTATTGCTGTCAAGTATTTTACTGCTATATATATATATATATATATATACTCAAGCCTTACAAGACATTAATATTTTTAAAGTCAGTGTTAATTTAGATTTACCCACAAATTTACCAGTTTTTGTTGATGTTTATGCCCACATCTCTAAGCTTCTTTGTGGCTCATCTTCTGCCTGAAGAACACCCTATAGTATTTAGGTCTGCTGGTAATCAATTAATCAATCACTCAATACAGATTTTTCCTTCTTCTTTTCTTTATCACCTGAAATGGTCTTTAATTTTCACATTTACTCATGATGTTGATATAGAATTCTCAGTTGAGAGTAATTTTCCTTAGTGTTTTTAAATACTATTTCATGTTTCCTGGTTCCTAGTGAGAACTTTGCTATCAGTTTGATTGTTGCTTTTTTGCTGGTAATTTCTACCCATTATCTGGTTTTAAGATTTTTCTGTTTGTCCTTAGTTTTCAGCAGTCTTGCTGTTGTGTGCCTCAATGTGGTTTTCTTTTTATTTATCCTTCTTGGAGTTTGTAAAACTTATTAAATTTGTAGTTTAAGCTTTCATCAGCTTCTGAAAATTCTCATTAAATATTGCTTTTGCCCCATTTTCTTTCTCAAGAATTCTGGTTTTGAGTGTGTTAACTCTTCTGACATTGTTCCCTCTGCTTTTTCATCCTTTTACTACTCTATGCTTCTTTCTGTATATTTTCATCTGACCTATCTACTAGTTCACTAATTCTCTATTCAGCTGTGTGTAAATCTGCCTTTAAAGCTACTCATTGAGTTTTTCAGTTCTGTTAATAGAATGTCCATTTGATTTTTTTAAATTTCCAGTTTTCTGTTGAATTCTCAATTTTTAAAAAATCTCTTTGAATATTCTAAATAGAGTTATTTTAAAGTCTGTGTCAATACCTGCATTATCTGGATCTCCTGTTGAGCTTTTCTGTCAGCTCTAATTTCTCTTGTTTTTCATTGTGGTTCTTTGTTTTCTGTCTATTATTTTTGATTGGATACCAAGCATTACATGTGATGAATATAAAAAATAATTTGAGTCCTAGTATGATAATATCTTCATGTAAATAGTATTTGTATTTGCATGAAGCTTTTGATTATGTAACTAGCAATTCTGGATTATTTTAATTCAATATTGAGATGATTTTAAATTAGATTTCAGTTCCTGTGATGGCTTGTCTATTTGCAGTTTACCTTGACTCCCTAGGGTGTAGCCCTTCGGAGCGCTAATCTAAAGTGTAGGATGTTTTCAAAATTCCCCTCTATGTGGGCTGTGGCCTCCGGTTTTCTCTTCTAATCTTGCAAGACTGCCAAAAGTCCTGCTCAAGTTTTCAGCTATTTCTTCTAGAATTGGTGGCGGCCATTCTGTTCTATAGGAAAGCTGTCTCAAATTCTGGACTTTGCTCTTCTAATGTTCTTTCTTCTCCTTGATATTGTCCCCTTGTTATCTCTTAAATTCTGTCAGGCAGATTTTTAAAAACTCATTTTTTCAGCTTTACTAGTTCTTAGTGGAAGGGTGATCACATTACAAGTATCTCTGCCATTATTGAATGTGAAAGTCTTCCTTATTCTTTTTTTAAAGCCACCTTTTTTTTTAAATATGTGGGTATATTCAAAATGAATATATTTTATATATTTTCAATAAATAAAGAAGTGCAGAAATGTTAAACTGGCTTTTGCTACATTTTTATTCTTGTTTTTATGCTACTCTGATTAGAGCAGAATGCCATCTAAGCTTTCTCTTTATATTCAGATTTCTCTTATATTGCCTATTTCTTAGAAAAAGTGAGAGTAGTAGAGGTTGTCAATTCAATAGAGTTTTTAAAATATACTCAGTGGTAGTCATGTTTAATTGAAATTATTTTGAACAAATGAACATCAATAGTCAGAAGTTGTGGGCTCTTTCAGTGCTTGGTTACCTTACATATTCCTAAAACATTTTATCAGATACTATTTCATTGTGGACCATTGAAATCCTGAGTCAGAATAAACATATCCAGAGTATGTATGTAGTCCTTATAGATATCATGGAAGACTAAACAGGATAAATTTGTGGAAAAATTAAATTTTTAATGTATAATAACTCCTGTTTTTTCTATATTTACTTATAAAGTAGATTTATTATTTGAAGTATTCAGATTAAACAACTTTCTGATACACATGCTGTGTTGGGGGTCTACAAAGCCATCCCCATATTTAGAGGTAACTCACTGTACCATTTTACTCATGTCTAATATTTATTACAGTAATATAGTAAGGACACACAGCTGGATCACAAAGGGGAAGAGCGCAGGTAAGGTCTAGAGGAATCTGTGTGTAGGCATTTGTATGTACTCTCTCTCTTATGAGGAATCACATAGAGCACACTCTTCCTCAGCAATGAAAATACATGTGTGCCATGTTTCTGCCCATGGAAACCCATGAGAAACTCGGCGCTCAGGGTTTGTATTGGGGGCTAGTCATGTTAGGTACCCTTTGACTAGCACATATCCAAAATTTCAGACTTCCAGAAGGAAACCAGGTGTTCAGTATAAACTTCATTGTTGGTACAAACAGTTTAGGCATAGTGAGCCACTCTTAACATTTAGGAAAAGTTTTATACCTAGTATAGGGAACCAGACAAGTTCCCTAATGCCAGCCAAGGGTCAGCCTTGCAAGTAGGTCTTTCTAAGGATAGCAGTCTCAGCCTGCTATGTTAAATGTTTTCTACAGACATGTCTAAAATGACTCACTGTCGAAATTATCTGCATTGTTTATAAATATCAAAGGTCTGCATGATAATCTCTATTTTGATGATTAGTAAACTGTTTATCATTAAACTTAGCTAAAATACCTGATATTTATAATATCTTAATATGTTTCATACAGGCTTTTACTAATGTGCCAGTGCCTGTTGTCACTTTTAATCCATGTGTGGGAAGAAGAGGACAGTGTTAGAACATTTAGTACATCTAAAAGAATGTTTAAAAAATTACAATGGGAAATAATCCATTATGACAGGACACTTCAGATGTCTCTTTTTAAAGTTCATATTGAACCACCCACATATTTTTCAGATTTCAGTAGACTTGTTTTTCTTATGTGAGCTTTTTGGGGGAAGTACTTTGTTACCATGAATTTTGGCTAAAGCAGCTGAAGTTCACTTGGCACTCAGAAATAAATATTGAAAAAGTAATTTGTGACGACTATTAGAATCAAGTTGAGGAATCTTAGATATTAAAGACTAGATTCCTGTTTATAAATGTGGAAGCTGACCAGAAAGTTAAGTGACTGTCAGTAAAACCGTCCTTAGCTGGTTACTTTTATTTTATCCATTTTTAGTGGGAATATGCACTTGAAAACATTAATGAAAAATACCAAGAGGCTATGGATTAATTTTGAGTTTCATCTGGTAACTTTGGTTAGCTTTTCATACCTAATTCTGTCATGTCATTTATTCAACAAGTTTCTTCAGCCCCTGCTATGTATCAGACACTACTTTTAGGTGCTGGAGATGATTTTTTCCTCATTTGTAATCAAAGTGTGTCCTACTTAAGGGTGGCTTGGAGCTGCCTGCTTTTCTTTAGGTTCTAAAGTACATACATGTACTACATTATATCCTGATCCCTCAAAGTATATCTTTTTTTCTTCTCTTTAAGGTAACACTGCATTACATGATTGTGCAGAATCTGGAAGTTTGGACATCATGAAGATGCTTCTTATGTATTGTGCCAAAATGGAAAAGGATGGTTATGGAATGACTCCCCTTCTCTCAGCAAGTGTGACTGGTCACACGAATATTGTGGATTTTCTGACACACCATGCACAGACCAGCAAGACGGAACGTATCAATGCTCTAGAGCTTCTGGGAGCTACATTTGTAGACAAAAAAAGAGATCTCCTTGGGGCTTTGAAATACTGGAAAAAGGCAATGAACATGAGGTACAGTGACAGGACTAATATAATTAGTAAACCAGTACCGCAGACACTAATAATGGCTTATGATTATGCCAAGGAGGTAAACAGTGCAGAAGAGCTAGAAGGTCTCATTGCCGATCCTGATGAGATGAGAATGCAGGCACTATTAATTAGAGAGCGTATTCTTGGTCCTTCTCATCCTGATACCTCTTACTATATTAGATATAGGGGTGCTGTCTATGCAGACTCTGGCAATTTCAAACGATGCATCAACCTATGGAAGTATGCTTTGGATATGCAGCAAAATAATTTGGACCCTTTAAGCCCAATGACTGCCAGCAGCTTATTATCTTTTGCAGAACTGTTCTCTTTTATGCTACAGGATAGGGCTAAAGGCCTGCTGGGTACTACTGTTACTTTTGATGATCTTATGGGCATACTGTGCAAAAGCGTCCTTGAAATAGAACGAGCTATTAAACAAACTCAGTGTCCAGCTGACCCATTACAGTTAAATAAGGCCCTTTCCATCATCTTGCACTTAATTTGCTTGTTAGAAAAAGTTCCTTGTACTCTAGAACAGGACCATTTCAAAAAGCAGACTATATACAGATTTCTTAAGCTGCATCCGAGGGGAAAGAATAACTTCAGCCCTCTTCATCTGGCTGTGGACAAGAATACTACATGTGTAGGGCGGTACCCTGTTTGTAAATTTCCATCTCTGCAAGTTACTGCGATACTGATAGAATGTGGTGCTGATGTGAACGTCAGAGACTCCGATGACAACAGTCCCCTACATATCGCTGCTCTGAACAACCATCCAGATATCATGAATCTCCTTATTAAATCAGGTGCACATTTTGATGCCACAAACTTGCACAAACAAACTGCTAGTGACTTGCTGGACGAGAAGGAAATAGCTAAAAATTTGATCCAACCCATAAATCATACCACATTGCAGTGTCTTGCTGCTCGTGTCATAGTGAATCATAGAATATATTATAAAGGGCATATCCCAGAAAAGCTAGAGACCTTTGTTTCACTTCATAGATGATAATTTGACTGTATTTTAGCACTGTTAAAGCACGAATTGGTAACAGTTGTTTCATAAACGAGCACTGTTGTGATAACACCAGCATTCATTTAGCTTGATATCATCGTGCTCTCATTGGCTAAACCATTATAAGCATCAAATTTACAAGTTTGGTTTCCCAGTATTTAATATAAATATACCATATAATATATTGTTTGTGAATTATTGAAAAACGTGATGTCATATTCAAATTTCTAAAATTGTCTGCCAAAGGCTTATTCATTCTGGTTTTGTTTGCTGTTGGGTGTTTGGAACAGAGTTAACCATTTTTCGGTGGTGTCTTTATACTTTACTGGTTTGTGAATTTTATATAATTGAAGGTCTTTTTTTCTTGCTTATTCTTCTCTTCTTCAAGTTTCTCCCTAGTTTCCATTTTATTTTTTTCCTAACCATTTCTATTACAATTTTTCCCCCTTATGGACCCATGCTAAGTTGTACAAACTTTATGGACTTATTACCATTTGCAGTTACCATAAGTGCTTTATCTTCTCTATGCACCGGCTTAAACTTGACTGTTGTATGTTAGCATATTTTCTATGCAGCAGTTGGTCAACTTCAACTCAAAACACTGTTTTCTTAAGTTTGTTACAAAGTTCATTTTACGGAAGTACTCTTAGAGCATGACAATTTTTAGAGCTATAGGTTACCTGTCTTAGCTCAAGCTTTTTGGTTTGTTTTTTTTCCTTACATCTGAGGTTTCTTTTCTCTAATCCACTGAAATTATTGTGTGCTAAATTTGGGAAACAAATCTATTCTAACTCATTAACCCAGTTGAAATTTAGGTCTGTCATCTTAATATATCATGCAGTAAAAGGAAGAATCTTTCTAAAGTGACCCACCTTTCATGCTGCTCCAGCGTTGTCCTGCTTGTGCTGATGGTGTGACTAGGTGTAGAGAATTTGCTTAAATTTAACCTCAAAGTTTATCACACAGCTTAACAAGTCACATTGAAATATTCAGTAATTGAACTGCAAATCACTTTTAGTTACAAAAAGAGCTGAAGCATGTCAGTGGCATGATGCTTGCCAAGCCAGATCTAAGCATCTAGGATAATTAAGGTATTTTAGTATGCAATTTACTGCCATAGTATCAAAGGTCAGTAACAGTGTTCTTTCTTTCTTCAAGTTTATGTATACCTTCAAAAATAACTTGCATGAATTACTTTGGTCTCAATTATTTGTTACCCTAGTTAAACACAAAAGGTTGCAGTGCTTTCTGTTCCCTTACTGAAAGTTAGCTTTTCTCTTCTCTCTTCTCTTCTCTCTTCTTTCCTCTCCTCTCTTCTCTTCTCTCTTCTCTGATTTGCTGATGCCACAGAAAGGGCTCTTTTAACTTAAGAAAAGATAAATGAAAAGTACTTTCTAAAAAAGATTCAGGTAATTATCATTCAGCACTTTATTGTAATTCAGAATAAAATTTATGATGGCATATTTGCCCTGCAAATGTCTTAATGAAATTGTTCTGAATAAAAAGCTCCTTATTGATTTGAGAAAAACTCAGTTTACCTGTGAGTTTAATGAACTGAATCACTCACTTGGATTTTTGTGTTGACATTTTATTCTGAGGGTTGATGTTATGCTATTTAAGGAGTCATTGCAAACAGTCACATTAGGTTTATCGTCATCTTTAGTCAGGAAAAAAGTTGTAATGAGTAGTAAATAAAAAGAACATTAGACTTTTGGGTTAAATAATTGAGGTTTAATTTTTAAAAAGATATTCTTACTCATTTTTACTATGTTGTAAATTTAATTTCACCATTGAAAAAGTGGATTCAATATAAATGGGCACCCTCCAACCTTTTGATGAAGAAGTTTTACTTTTTCTTATTTACTGTGGGCAAATTTGATGAAATATTTGAACTGCCACATATATTAAGATACTTTGTGATTTAGACTGATATTCTAGAAATATCAAACATCAATATTTTGAAATCATCTGCCTCTAACCTTGTGGTATAAAAATTATATATGCATGAGCTATGTTTTAAAAAGGAAAACTTTGCCAGTATAGTAAATATACATTAGTTGATATCAATAATTTTGAGGTAAAAGATGACAATTGGATTTTTAAGTGATTTAATATTTTCCTCTCCTTTTTGGGGGATGGGTGAGAGGGCTTACATGCTCTTAGAGTAAGGCATATCTCACACTGTTTTACAGGTGAACTTCGATTGTGCAACTCCAGTATAAAATAAGGATTTCTTTAAATACCATTTTTCCACGACTAAGAAAAGATAACTTAGAACTCAGTCTTAATAACTAATATGCCTTATTTCAATTAGGAAACAATTTTCTTCTCTATATACCATCTCCACAAATGCCATTGGGAGCTCTTGAAAAATCAGTTTAATATTAGCTCAAAATTGTTCCTGATTTTATTTTAGGGGAATTTGGTTCATAAATGTGACCTCAGACACTTAACAGGCCTTCATCAGTAAGTATTCTCAAAATTGTTGTGAGACTGAATAAAATACTTAAATTTGTGTTATTTTTTAACTAAAGATGAGTACACTTAATACTTACCGAGGTAATTATACTCATGTGAGTCAAACTAAACTGTACGTTGTAGCTTGGTGGTGTTGCCTGGAGTTAATGTGTAAGTTTTGATTACATTTCTACAAAAATGCCCTACTGGGGCCTGCTGAATTTTAGATGTTCCACTATTTTGATCATTTCCGTAAAAGAAATGGTCATCAGACTCAGATTATATACCAGTCTGCTTTATGAAGACAAATGGATTGTAGATTAAAAAGTAGTCATTTTTCTTATTCGTAAATCTGACAGGCATATGCCCAAATCAACAAAGATAATTTGGTGCCCTTTATTAGTTTGAAGTTAAGTGATTGCTCACTTAAGGTCACTTAAGGTAAAGTGACTACCTTAATGTGTAATATTTTAGAGACCCCATCTACTGTGACTTGGGAAAATTCATTCGGTTATATTTGGAAAAGTAGCTCTTTATAAGTCCTATCGCCCAGCAGAAACCTTAGCTGAATTTACAGGTATATAATTCTTGTAATTAATTTTCTTAGAATTGTGGGGACTGAATAAGATAACAACATATTCTTGTACACTGTAACGGCAGCATTATTGCTTGGAACTTTAACCATTTTAGGGTTAAATACTAAGGAAACAAACTAATTGGTCATCATTGTTTTCTTTTTTTCTTTTTTTCCTTTTTTACCCTCATGTATCACTAAACAACTAGTTTCTCTCCCTTTTGTCTGTTCTCATTGTGTATTTTTCTTAAGAAGTACTGTATTCAGATGCCAGCCAAGAAATTGTCACACAATGGAAAATGATATGCCACAACATTCATTGTAAGGTTTAATAAAATTAAATTTGCACCAAATTTAAGTGTATTCTTATTAACTCTTAGAACTTGATTGGTATTAATACAAATGATAGTGGACTCCTGTTTCAGAAACACCTAATTGATAACTTATGACCAGTTAGAACTTAAGAGATAATATTTATTATTAATACCTCTATGTAAAAATGACTTATTTTTATTTTTCTAAATTTATTCTAAAAAATAAGTTTATTCTAAATTTTTGTCTAGTAAAGACCAGAGAAACTAAAGATATGGGAAGACTTGTCAAATGCACAGGAGAAAGGCTGCCTTTAATTCTTGTTCTTGTTTTTTAATTGGTTTGGTATTTCAGTATCAGACATACAAATATGCTACTATAAAGGTAAGTTTTATAAATTTATTTTTCATCACTTTTAAATTGTAAGATCTAAGTAGTCCTTGTTTTTCCCTTATATGTAAGTTACCTAATACAAAAAGGTTTAATAGAGCCAGAAAATACACTGGTCATAATTTCTAAACTCCAAGCATAAATTGAAATATCCAATTTTATAGGTTTTCCCCTTTTGAATCATTAATATGCATTATCCATGACAAGTATAGGCCTTGTAAACATTTCTTATTTTCCCTTAGTTTTGTGGTTCTGTGGTTGTCCCCACTACCACACCATTATTTAAAAGGAAATCTTACTGCATTTATAAGGAAAAGAATATTATATTTTTAAGTATCTGAGCAAGAAAATGTCTTAGCATGTCCTCAAGGTACTCTATTTCTCCAAAAACCTCATTTCATCTTTCTCATCTCTACTTTTGGATAGAATGTTCTTTGTTGAGAAAGTTGGGCCTGTGGGAGTTAAGTAAAAGGATTGGTTCCTGAGTGCCATGTTACCTTATTGTATGTTTGTTGTAAAGGCTCTTTCATTTTATTTTTTTTATTTATCTTTTGGGACAATGTCTCTGTTATCCAGGCTGGAGTGCAGTGGCACCATTATAGCTCACTGCAGCCTCAAACTCCTGGGCTCAAAAGATCATCCTGCTTCTGCTTTCAGAGTAGCTAGGACTACAGTCATGTAGCACCATGCCCAGCTAATTTTTTGTGTGTGTGTGTGTGGAGTGTCTTGCTATGTTGCCCAGGCTGGTCTTAAACTCCTGGCCTCAAGTGATCCTCCCACCTTAGCCTCCCAAAATGTGAGATTACAGATGTGAGCTACCATGTGGCAAAGCTCTTTTAAATAAGATTTTCTCTTATAAAATTATAGCTTTATATAATTATGTCAATTTAGTTGATTTTTCTTAATATGTATGTATCTGATGTCAGAAGTGAGATAATAGAGTTCCCTGCCTTAAAAAAATTGAAAAGTTGTACTTAACAAAGGAAATATATTTAAGACACATTCACATGGAGAAGGATTTGATGAATAATAATGCCACTAGTACAATTAGTGTGCTTATTAATCATTGTATGTACTTTGGTGCAAGTTGAGTGGAGTGGTTTAAAGTATTTGATGTTATCAGCAAAAACAAAAATGGAAAGATTAATTCAGTCTATTATAGAAAAATTTTATTTATAAAATTTTACAGTGATCAGTCTTATGAATTCTACTTGATTTATTTTAGACATATTTGAGCTAATTATGTATTTTTTCTTTTCCCAAAGACCAAATATAATTTTGTTAATGCCAGGCTTTCTACCTTGTTTACATAATAGATAATCACTACTAATTGATCTTAGGATTGGTATTTATTTTAATAATGTTTTTGTTCTTATAATTGTCTTAGTAGATTTTAAAGAGTACTGTGATAATACATAGTTGTTCTAAAACTTAGTACGTACCTTGATTTTTATTTAAGCAAAATGCATTTATCACATAAGTCCAAGTGGAGGCAATTAAAAAACACAAACAGGACAAAATTGACACCACAGCTTAAGATACAGAAATCAAAGAAAGGACGATCTAAGAAAAAATGAAAAGACAACACAGGGAGAGAAGCTGGACAGCCTAGGTCAAGGACACCTGCTTTGAGTAGGTTTCTTGCAGGTACCTAAAGGCTATGGGATGTTTCCAGAATTTAGTAGCATTTGTGTTCAAAGCTTTGCCCATGTTGGCTTCTAACAGGCTCTGGGTGGAGAGCAGGATGATCCTGACATACAGGGCGGTCCACTTGTTCTTTGAGACATCCAGGCAGATGTTACCTGGGTGTCCACGTTGCAGTGGTGGTAGCCAGGTATGAGGAACTTCCCTGTGAGCATGATGTAAGTATAACCACTGGAGCACTCTAGGGAGAGCTTATAAACCTGAAGATTTCATATACTCTTGCCACTGCTCCTTGGATGATCCCTACCCATTTGGAAAGGTGGTCAGATTCAAGGAAGGCAGGAATTCTTTTGTTGCCAAACATCATGAGGGTCATCAGCTCCATCTGTCACCTCTTGCCAAAAGAGTGCTGCGTGGGTCAGCTCCCTTACCAGCAGTGGTGACGATGCTGGTGGCAGCTCTAGGAGGCCATCCTCACCATGATTCTTTAGCAAAAATAGTACCAGTTCAGTATTCGTTCGGTCATTAATGAATTCCTGCAATACCAGCACTATGGTACATGATTATTGTATTCTTTCACTATGGAAGGCTTTGGAAAATAAGGAAAAAGAAAACCACTCATCTAACATCCCAGTTTTAAACTGTTAATTCTTAGGTATGTTTTCCTTTTTTCTTTTTCCCATTTTAAATCTTAATTTCTTTCAAGACAAATAGAAATTCTTAAAGTAGTGAGTGGTAGCTAAAATTTGGTAAATTATGAAAATAGAATTAGGTCAAGAATGAATTTGAGTGTGACCAATTTATATTGGAAAGTTGAAGGAGAATCAGGGATATTCCTCATGCCCTTTCAGGGTGATCTTTCACAAAAAAAGTCCACATTCTTTGCCAGTAGGCAACAACTTCTGTTTATCTCTTCAGTAGCTGATAATTAGGATAGCTTATATTCATTTAAATATAACTTTTTATAGAAATTGTGGAAGCTGTTATACAGAGTTTATGAAATAAATTTAAATCTTTTTTATTATAATCTTAAGAATAAACTGGTCTTTTTTAGTACTTTGCATCACTTAATGACTGGGATATGTTCTGAGACATGTGTCCTTTAGGTGATTTTGTCAGGAGAAATCAGAGTGTACTGACACAAGCCTAAATGGCATAGCCTACTACACACCACACACACTATACCATATAGCCTATTGTTGCTAGGCTGCAAACCTGTACAGTATGTTACCATTCTGAATACTGTAGGCAATTGTAACATAATGGTAAGTGTTTGTGTATCTAAACATAGGAAAGGTACAGTGAAAATATAGTATAAAAGATTTTTTTTTAAATGACACACCAGTATAGGGTACTTACTGTAGTAGATGGAGCTTGCCGAACTGGAAGTTGTTCTGGGTGAGTTGGTTTGGGAGTAGTGAGTGCCCGTGAAGGCCTAAGTCATTACTGTGCGCTACTGTAGATTGTATAAACACTGCACACTTAGGCTACACTAAATTTATTTTAAAAATTCTTTCTTCAGTAATAAACTTAGCTTACTATAACTTTTTACTTTATAAGCTCTTAAATGTTTTTAACTTTTTAACTCTTTTGTAGTAACATTTAGCTAAAAACACAAACACATACAGCTATACAAAGGTGCTTTTTCTTTATATGCTTATCCTGTAAGCCTTTTTCTGTTTTATTTTTATTTTTTACTTCTTAAGCTTTGAGTAAAAACTAACACAAGCACACGTTAGCCTAGGTCTAAAGGGTCAGGATCATCAATATCACCGTCTTCCACCTCCACATCTTGTGCTACGGGAAGGTCTTCAGGGGGCAAAAACACATGTGGCTGAAGTCTAGGATAACAATGCCTTCTTCTGGAATAGCTCCCGAAGGACCTGCCTGAGGCTTTCACAGTTAACTTTTTAAAAATATGTAAGTAGAAAGAGTACATTCTAATGTTCAAAAAGTACAATGTAGTAAATACTAGATGATAGGGAATTTTCCAATTCCAGTATGGTACCACAGTCGTGTATGCATTCTGTCCTTGACAAGCATCTCTGTTGTGCGTGACTGTAGTTCTCATTCTGTATCACTGACTTTGAACAAGTCTTGATATATTTGAATAATGAAAACTATTTTTAGTTTTACAGGTAAAATATACAAATAAGTAAGAGTAGAATGTAGAATATAGTAGAATGTTTTGATTTCTTTGAATATGTCAAAACTTCTAAAAAATTTGTAGTAATTTTAGATTTACAGAAAAAATGGCAAAGTTAGTACAGAGAGTTCCTATATACCCTTCATCCAGTTTCCTCTAATGTTAATACCTTATATAAACATGGTACATTTGTCGAAACTAAGATACTAATATTGTTATGATACTGCTAACTATACCAAAGACTTCATTTGGATTTCACCAGTTTTTCCAATAATGTACTTTTTCTGTTCCTGGACACAATTTAAGATACTACATTGCATTTAATCATCATGCCTCCTCACTCTAACAATTTCCCAATCTTTCCTTGTTTTTCTACCATGACATTTTTGAAGAGTGCTAATTGGATATTTGATAGAACATCCCTAATTCAGGTTTGTCTGATATTCTCTCATGATTATACTGAGATTATAGTTTTCTGGGGAAGAATACCACAGTGGTGAGGTACCTTTCTCATTACCTTACATCAGGGTGTAGGTGATACCAACATGACTTATCACTGGTAACAGTAACCTTGATCACTTGGTTAAGATGGTATCTGCCAGGTTTCTCCATCGTAAAGTTATTTTTCCATTCCGTATTCTGTGGAAGCAAGTTACTAAGCCCAACCAGTGCTCAAGGGGAGAGGAATTAAGCTTCATTTCCTAGAGGAGGGTATCTACATATATTTGAAATTCTAATGTAAGGGAAATGGTGACCCTTCTCCACTCATTCATTTTTCAGTATAGGCTCATGGATTTGTATTTTGTGTGATTTTGTGTTACAATCCAATACTGTAATTATTTGTTTTGTTGCTGAAAGTTTCCCAGCTTTGTCCATTGGGAGCCGTGTCCTTTTGACATGCCTGTATTTTTTCTCCTTAGCTTTCTTTACTTTCTGGCACCACAAGATGCCCCAGGCTCAACTTGTGTTTTCTCTGCCCCAGCCCTAGAATCAGTCATTTCTCCAAAGAGCCCTGTTCCTTTTATTGAAGTACGATATTTAGAACCCACAAGATTTGAGTTCTGGATGTGGTTTTGTTATTGGGGTTTCACTGCTTCTAGAACTCAGTGAACATACATATTTCCAGTGACTTTTGTATTTATCTTTATGTATATATTTAAAGTACGCCAGAGTTCATACTGATATCTCCAACTCCTAATTCAGCACCCTAACCCTAACCCTTTGTTTATTTATAGCTCATTTCTCTGCCAGTGAGAAACCTAATTCCCATTATCTACAATTTACTTACCTATTGTTTCAGTCGTAATACACATATAAATTAGTTTCAGAATTGCTAAGCCAGTACACCTGTGAGAAATTTACCTACTGGAATACAGTGTTTATATACATTTCTTTTTGTCTTTAACCTTAAAGTATTAGTCAAAACACATTCCAAAGTTACTTAAGGCAGCACCTTTTTTCCCCTACAAAACTTTTTTAATGACTATTTTTCACTAGAAATCAAAGAGTGACTTTGGGGTGATAAAAGATTCTGACTACCACTATAGCTAGCTCACTTTCATCAAAAACAAGAAAATGTATAAAAGACAGTTAAAGTAGAAACCTGTTGCCACTTAAAATTGTTCTCGCCTTCCTGTCTCAGCTGATTGTCCAACAAATCCAACTCTAGTATCTTTCCACTGCTTTTGCTGATTTTCTAGCTCATTTTTTTTTAAATCTAAAACTTGTGATTACTTACTAAAATTGAGTCAAAAGTTTTCAACTGGTGAAATTTGTCTTCCTGCTATTTTGAATAAGGCCTTAAAAATGAAATGATGTTTAAGGATTGTTAGGAGTAAGTGGGAGTGAGGTTAGGAAGAGTCTTTTAATTATCTTTTTAATTGTGTTTCTTTAAAGGAAATTATTCTCCATGTTTAAATAATGAAACACGTTTATCAATTTGTGCTGAAAGCCAAAATAAGAGAATTTCTGGTCACTTTCATAATACATCATAGTGCCCTGTATTGGATGAATTGGCTTTCCTTTAGGCCTCAACTACTTTTTTATATATAACATGACATGAAAGAATATTGTTGGGTCAGAATGACAGAACTGAAACTCTGGCCTGTTAATGCTGTGAAAGTATAGGAGAAAGAGTGTTTGTGACCTAAGAGAACTAAGTTTTGGAATTTATTATGTAAATTCACACATTCAACAAATTTATTGAACCTTCAGCAGTGTGCAGTGAGTCAGGGATATAAAGATGAATGATATAATCCTGCCATCGAAGAGTGAGCAATATTTTGGGGGAAACAAAGCTAATTTTCAACTATGAAGGGCAGAGAATTTTTCTGACTTTTAGGTTTAATAAGAATTGAGGTGGGTCTTGAATTAAAATTGCTTATATATTACATTGTCTACTTTTTTTTTTAAACCATAGTTCACACTTTAGAGCTGACTGGCTATTGTATCTTTTTATCAAAATGAGGTTTAGAGGAAAAATGCACAGTCCATTGACTGAATTTTCTTCATCTTTTGACATCATTATTATGCTAAAAATTTGTACTTTATATTTTGAAACTTGTACTTTTTCTTAGATAAAATTGTAGGAGCTATCCTTTGACTGTGTGTGTGTGTTTGCAAGTGACTTTTTTTTGTATTCTGAACTCATTAAAACTGACCCATGCTGTGCATTCAGAATTCGTGCTCACCATGATTGAAAATCAGTCAGTCTACCAGGTTTGGTAATAAGAGCTGTTCTTTGTAGTCAGGAATTTCAAATAATTTCTTTTTTATTGAGACATAGAATTGGCAGAAGAATAAAGATGAGTGGGGGATCAAAAATAAATATTACATTTTAACCTTTTATTAATCTTTTAAGCCATCAAAAATAATTAAAAAATTAAAAAGTCTTGAAACTAATCCAGAAAAATTAACTTCTTGGCTACCACATGAAAAGGGGAAGTTTGGCTTGGATGAGATTTTTTTTCTTTTTTCTATTCTGTAACCTTTGTTTATACGCTGGTCACAACATTGTCACAGGTGAAAATGATTTGAGGACATTAATCAAATAAAAATGTACTTCTGCTTTGCTAAGTTAAGGCACTAAGCAAAGTGTTAATGAGACCCAAGACTGAATATTTAGAGCAGCAATGGTCTGTGTGGGGTTTTGTTTTGTTTTTAACCTAATCTGAATTAATGTTTTAACAATTATATTTTAACTTGTTTACACTTAAAGTCCTTTCTAATTTACTTGGACTTATGTTTACCATCTTATTTTACCATACTTTTACTTAGCTTTGATTTCTCATTTCCTACCTTCAAGGAGATTCTTTTCTCCATTTCTTTTTCCTTCTATTTGTTTAGAATTTATACATTCTACTTTTTAGAAAATCTTTTTTAGTGGTTACCTTTACATTTTTAACATGAGTATTGGCTTGAACTGTGGGCCCCAAAAGATATGTCCACCCAGAATGTTAGCATATGACCCTGTTTAGAGAAAGGGTCTTTGCAGATGTAAAGGTAAGGATCTCAAGATGAGGTCATCTGGGATTAGGGTGGGGCCTAAGTCTAACAGCAAGTGCTCTTAGAAGAGACAGAAAAGGAGAAGGCACAGAGACAAGGGGAGAATACATATGAAGGCCAAGTCACACATATGAAAAAGGCTATGTGAAGACAGGCAGAGATTGAAGTGATGTAGCTGTAAATTGAAGAACGCCTGGGATTGCTGGCAGCTGCCAGAAGCTAAGAGAGGCATGGAACAGGTTCTTCTCAGAGCCTCCAGGAGCAACTTACCCTGTCCACAGCTGGATTATGATCTTCTGGCTTCTACAACCGTGAGAGAATGAATTTCTGTTGTTTTATTAAAGCCACCAACTTTGTGGTAATTTGTTATGGCAGCCCTGGGAAACTAATACAACGTGTATTCTGGTTTAACAGAGCTATATGTAGTACAAGGACCTTGGAATGTTTTAACTCCTATCATCTTGCCCTCAGTTTTCAGGTTGTTAAAAATCTCAGAAGTTTGTTTCACCTTGGTTTTAACCCTCCTCCCATCCTAATGAATCATTTCGTTGTCATTGTTTTAGTTTGTGTCCAAATGTACTTATTCACCAGTTTTTTTGATATTCATTACTTGCATTCCATTCTTTCCTTTGGGGAAAATTCTTCTTTTTAAACTATTAATAAAAGAAGTATTAATAATATTCTTCTTTTGAGAGCAGGGGAAGGAGGGTACTGTGTGTATTAAACTATGTTCTCACTCTGACAGTTTTTCTCTAAGCATTTTGCAGATACTAATCCATTCATTGTCTTTTGTCCTCTAATGTTGCTGAGTTTTGTCATTCTTTGTTCCATTGTGAATACTCTTTTTTTTCCCTCTCATTTCTTTTTAGTTTTTCTCTCTCTTTTGCATTTTGCAGTTTCATTGTGATGTGACTAGGTTTGGATTTATTTATTTATCCTGCTTGTGACCTCAGTATGATTCTTCAATCTGTGGACTCATGTCTTTTTTTGGTTCTGGAAAATTATTACCCGTTATATGTTTATCTATTGATTCTTTCTCATTCTTTTATTCTTTCCTTCTGAAGCTTCTATTAGGTATATTGTTAGACTTTTCCATCTATTCCTTGTGTCTTAACTTTTATATCTTCCGTCTCTCTGTACCTGACTTTGTAATTTTCTTAAATCTTTCTTCCATTCACAAATTCTATTACCTCCTATCTAATCTGCTAGCACAACTATTGTTTCTAAATTTCTATGCCTATATTTTTATTTCTAGAAGTTCTATTTTCTTTTCAAGTTTACCTGTTCTTTTTTTCAGTTTCTATGTATCTTATTGAAAACATCCCCACTTCATGATCTCCTTTAGTTAGACTATCTTGAGTTCCTGGGGTGCTCATCCTTCTGCTGTCATGCTGTTGACTTCATGATGGATACTTTCCTCATGTAGATTGTAATTTTATTTTTGTAGCTATGCTCAGCATTTGGTATTTTTTCAAGTGAAAACCTGTATGTCCGTAGCTTTGGGAGTATTCCTATAGAGCATTCAGGGCCACAGTGGTTCCAGAATCAGTTTTTTTCAATATTAAATTTCCAGCTTGGGCACTTTATATGAAGAGGATGGAGTTCATTTGGATTTGTGCACAAAGTACAGGCTTTAAGTTTCAGTTTCTCATGGGAGCATTTTATTTTTTAATCTAACCCAGAATAATGGGCAGCCAACAAGGGATTCTTGCTGTGTCCTTGGACTAAAGGTTAAGGTTTTCTTGGCCTCCTTTACTCAAGAAATAGTCTTTCCAGTGTTTCTGCCATTATGTGGAATTCAGTAGCAGCTTTCTGTCTACCTAGGACTCAGGGAGATGCCTTTCATAGGGGCTAAAACCTCAGTTCCTAGCCAGAATACACTCCACCTCCATTGGTGTAGGTGTTACTGCTCTGGCACTTACTGCTCTGGCTTTGAATTTCCCCCTTCATTTTTGAATCTTAAGGATTTTCCTTTCTTTCAAGCTTAGCCATGTATTTAAAAAAAATTTTTGTGTGTATTTATCCAGCATTTCCATGTGTTTGGAATTGGAGAATAATCTGCACTAAGCTAGTCCATCAATCTCGTTTCAAATTGCGGTGGGTCACAAGTACCAAAGTTATTAAGGGATAAGAGATTTTCTGTTTCATAAATTAGAGTTGATTCAAGGTCATTCTTATATTGATATTCTCCCTAAAGTTCATTTACATGCTGTTAATGGATTAGAAAAGAATTATAATTGTGCTGATAATCATATATGACCTTAGGTACACTCATGGAATTCAGTTCTGAATGTGAACATTGTCATTCCTCTGCCACAGTAGAAAACAAAGTTGTGGCTGGGCATGGTGACTCACTCCTGTGATCCTAGCACGCAGGGAGACCAAAGTGAGGGGATCCCTTGACGTCAGGAGTTCAAGACCAGCCTCAGCAAGAGCGAGACCCTGTCTCTACTAAAAATAGAAAGAAATTAGCTCGGCAACTAAAAATAGAAAAAATTAGCTGGATGTGGTGGCACATGCCTGTAATCCCAGCTATTCAGGAGGCTAAGGCAGGAGGATCCCTTGAACCTAGGAGTTTGAGGTTATAGGAATTAGAGGTAGGCTGACGCCACGGCACTCTAGCCTGGGCAACAGAGTGAGACTCTTGTCTCAAAAAGAAAGAAAAGAGAAAGAAAACAAAGTTGCTTAGAGGAACCTGTAATGAGGCCAAGATTTGGGACTGAGAACCTTTTGAGCCACTGAGCCTGTCTTCATTTTGTAGTCACAGACTGCTGTAGGTCTAGCTCAAGTAAGCCTTCCTGCAAGGTCCAGGGTCAGAGGAGGGTGAGAGTTTGTTTAGTGCATTTCCTCTACTTTACTAGAAAAATTCACTCATGGATTGTTTCGCTGTATAAAGTACCACTTTTGTTTTTATTCTTATTTACTCATATGTGCAGCATTTAATGTTTAGTGGCTCTTTAAAATAATGTCATAAGCCTCTAGCAATGTACTAAATAATATCTCAAGGTAGCTGAAAGAAGAAATGAGTATTTAATATATCCTTTCAACCTAAGCACTCCATTTAATATATATTATATATTGACCCTTAAGACACTCTAATATATACATATATGAATATAAGGAGTTATATATATATATATATATACACACACATATACACTATATACACATATATTTCTATATAGAGAAAGAGGGAGAGATCCCTCCTAAGACACTATTTAATATTAATATATATCTAAATGATGTACTTTGTTGAGTGGTACCAACAGCATAACAGAGAGTGTATTTGTTGGAGTTCTCATGTTAAAGTTAAGGAGTATCTTATTAAATTATAATGGCAAGACTGTTTTTAGTCATAGAAAATGCAGGCCGTTCAAATGTTAGGTGTCATTTGAAAAAATGACAGGAAAAAATTAGATCCATCAGATGGCAACACACTTTAAATAATTGTGACCACATTTGTTTTGCTTGCTAGTTGCCTAGTTACCCATAGGACATGACAAAATTGCAGACACAGAGAAGATGTGGTAAATTACCCTAATTATCAAATAGCTGAAAAATAGTTTGGCTCTGGTGTGAGAAACTTATCTGTTCAGAAAATAACTCACAGCTCATTGGAGCTTTTTTACTACATTGAATTCATTCATCATACCTCTTTGCAACATACAATTACAGTGTAAAAGAATTAGGTGTTAATTTTGGATTTTTGTAATAGACAATTACAGTGTAGAAGGATTAAGTATTAATTCTGGGTGTGTTCAAGTTTCCTTGGGCAACTACTGAACATCACTGTTTATAGAAATGTAAAATTACATGTAGTTTTATTTATTTGTTTAATTAGATTCAACAAACTAGGGCAAAGACAGTGATGACCAGAACACAACACAAACTAAAGAAAAAAAGGGAACTAATGAGTAAAATATTAGAGAGTGAAGATTTATAAATTACTTATGTACGTAGGTCTCTATTTACTAGCTATGTGACCTTGAGCTGGTTAATTAAATTTTCTAAAACAGTTTCATGGTTAATGAGAATTAACACTTTTCTCACAAGGTTTTTATGAGGAGTAAATAAAGCATTAAAAAGGTTAAGTAGAATACCTGGCACATAATAATTTCTTAATAAATGTAGTAGCTAGTATTGTTATTTGGTGGAAAAGTAGATCATTACTGTATTAATAAATACTAGATTTATTTGGCTTCTAACCTTTAAATGAACTTTAGTTCCACAATAAACTTATTTTATATGTGATCAAAAATGTAAAATTTTTATTTTTTGAAATCTAGTATATAAAACTGAAGATTGTAGCTGATAGTCAAAAGAAGTAACTTGATATGCTTTCTTGAAAGATGAACTTAGAAGGTAGTAGGAGAAAAGAGCTTAGAATTATAAAAGCTTCATTCTTAATTTTAAATCCTGACAAGCAAGGCCATGAGACCTAATGCATTAACGTTCTATAATATTGTTAAAAATAAGCCCTGAAATAGCAGGTCCCGGAATGAGAAATATGCTAACTTTTCAAACACTTCACTTTGAAGGGTCTCAATTGTATTGTCTTTCAAAGGTGGAGAACTGATTTCTAATTCTGCATATAAGGAAAAATTGGCCACAATTTCTGTATTATGAGCAGATTCCTAATGCCCAAAGGGAATTATGTTCTGTCTTTTATTGCCTGTGGGAGAGGTGTTGCTAAGAGACAGAATCCTGATACATTCTGAGGAAAGCAGCTTGTCATTTTAGTGATGCACTGAGAATAAAATGCAGCGAAGGCAATGCATTGTCTCAGTCTAAGGTTGTTACTAGCCAAAGAAGAGTGCATCTCTGGCTGATTAGACATAACTCATCTGATTACGCAAGGCTCAGAAAACAAACCCTAAGAGCCTATATATTTATGCTATGGAAGCATATATGGCATGTCAAATTCTTTTATAAGTGTTTGACAGAGGAAAAGAAAAGAGCTACAGAATTCCAAGGATGGAAGGAAACTAACATGCAGTGAACACTTCCATATAAGCACTGGGCTGGCTCCACCACAGCCACATCTCATGGACTGTCCATGCTAACCTGTGAAGGTAGTGCATTATTTTCACTTTACAGATGGTGGAATAAGATCATCTGAAACTTAAAAATCACAAGAATTTTAAGTGTCAGCACTCACAACTTCAAGCCTGTGCTTTCTGACTCCAAGTGCATAGTTTTTACCACTGCACTTACCATGTATTATCTTTGGTTATCAGAGACCAAAGCAGGGTCAGAGTTAGAGCACAACTGCAAAAGAGATTGGGCAAGTTCCATAACGTCAAGACACAAGCCTAGATTTTGAACAAGGCCTAGATTTCTAGTTTCCTTCATCTGCTAAAGAACAGGTATGTCCTTGTCATTTTTTATCCTCTAAGATACAACACCCTCAGGTGCATATGCATTCTTGCCAAACACCTCTACGTTACAAAGGATAGGGAATTCCTGATCGTCTTTTAGTGACAATACCACGTAGGAGGCTATTTGAAATGGCAGGGATCTCTAGGATTCCTTCCAATTTTGTTTGTTACTCCACCACGTTTTTAGACTTTCTCCTTTACCTTTGTAGCACTCACATCAGTTTTCTCCGTTATGATAACCGCATTCAGAAATAGCTCATGGGAATAAGTATTGTATTCAGAAGTAGGAAAATTCATTCATTCAACAAGTATTAACTGAGAGTATGAAAGATGGAGGAGAGTGGGACTAGGGTGCAAGCAGTGGAAATGGGGAGAAGTGGAAGGACTTAGACTCATGCTTAGAGGCAGTTCCTAAAAGATCACTGGTGGGCTGAATGAGGAATGTGAAGGAGAGAAAAGGGATCGGTGCTCCAGATAAATGCTTGGTGACTTGTCACTTTCTTAAGAGTTATAAAGCAAGACCTACCTGCTGATGACAATCCAGTCATTTCTGTCACTCCTCGAAGCACAGCAACAGTGACTGACAGTCGATATTTACACTTGAGTGATGATGGAATTTTCAGAATTGAAGCTTTAAAATGTTTTCTTTAAGATTATTATTTTAATTTTGTCACAAAAAGGAAAGAGCAAAATTACCTTAGCTGTCAAAATCTTAAAAATAAAAAGATCCACAGACAAAAATAAATGAATTCTGCATATGATTGTTGGTTCACATGGAATATAAAAATAAAATCCACAATGAAAAAGCAAATTTAAAAAATGTTTGCCTATTTAGAGATTCATAGGAGGAAATATTAAGGCAGTCTAACCATCTGTGGTTGGAGTACATGCTTCTCCCTGAAATAATAATAGTTTAAAAGTGAAAAAAAGTAATGATATTTAGCTCATGGGTCTCCATTGAGTGCAGAGATTTAGATATCCCGAGTGTTCAAACAGAAAAAGAGAACACAAAATAAATCTATGATGAGAAGTGGATGAAGAGAATGTGTTGTGCTCTAAAGAGAAATGGAGACAGTACCTTCAGTGGAACATAAGATATTCCCTCTGGTGCAAATTCATGACAATTACCATGCAAAGTAGCTGTCCCTGATTGCTAAGCTAATGCATATTACATTAACATAATGTATTAAATTAGTCACTGTCATCAAATTAATATTTAAAAGTACATGACGAAGATGAAGACACATTTACCAGTATGGCACCTGGTGGTCTAGAGTGGATATGTATTCCCCTCCCCACCATCACCCTGGCATCAACTGTTCTTGTCTTCTGGTAACGGTTGTATGATTTTGTTTGGGAGGTGAACTCCTCTCCCGGTGGCTACAGTCTTAATGGGATTGTCCTGCTAACACTGATCAAGGTAGGGCAATCAGATGTTCTATCTCTGGATTAGAGTCTGGATTTAATACAAACACTGAAAAATGGGTGGCAGCCATTAAACTCAGCAATTGAAGAGACGCCCTATTGGCTTCAACTACTTAGATTCCCAGAGCAGCCTGCTTCCTGTGCTGGTTGAGACCTTGTTAAGTATCAGCTGCCACATGCTCTTAATATATCCCTTTTATTCTTTTTGCCAAGTTAGCTGGTCTTACTTTTTATTGCTTGCAACTGAAGACAATTTGCTAGCTGAAACACAGTTAAATTTTATCTTTTTAGTAGCAAATCCTTGTTTTAGTAAAAACTATGATTGACTGTTTAGCAAAAGAATACTAGAAAAAACTTTTGTGCTCTTTAAATGCCTCGTTACAGCTAAGATTTCAGAAGGTAATTGTGTTAAGAATCTGTGTGTTTAGAAATGGCTTTAGATGTCACACCGGTTCCCATCAGGAGACACTTGGTGAGATATAAATGTTTGTTCAAAGGAATGCTGCTATTATCCTACAAGTTTTCTTTTTATATGGTCTAAAACAACTACGTGTCTTATACAGTTTTTGAAGGTCCATGTTGCCTTTTTGGTCTTTGAAAGTGTTCACAATTCATTAAAATGCCACACAGACCTGTGATTTGCTGTCAAGAGAGACGGCAGAAGCCCAGATCAGCCTTACAAGGCGTACACAGGGTGGTCAGCCACGCAGAGATGTGAGCCTTGGCAGGGCCTGGGCAGGGCCTGGCCTAGAATTCCACATGTAAAGCATGATGAGGGCTCATTTTGGAAGATGGAAAAAGGAGAGGGTTTTTAACTCTTCTTGTTCTGCACAATAAGCCTGTTGTTTCTACGTTGCTTCCTTGGTTGAAATGAAGACCCTGCAATTAATTTAAGCAAGATATTCAAAGAGAAACAGAAGGAAAATAAAGCCGCTGAAGTTGCAAATGACATGAAAAGCAGGAGGAGGAGGAATGTAGCTAACTACTCAACCAAGTTCATGTCGAGCAGGTGTTGTGGTGGGGGTGGGGAAATGTGTGCTTTAATTTGCCATAGGCAGGTACCAGCTGTGCTGCAGTGTTCTGTATAAAACAACAAGTAAAATGATAAGGCGTTGGATGCCACTGCTGAGGCTGCATTTCTTCCAGAACTGAGTTCCAGAAATGAGGGTCTTTGAGAAATATACTAATCAACTTACTTGCTTTTCAGCCAATTATATCAAATAATATTTTTTATTATATTAAATTGTTAGAGGGATCTGTCCTCCCTAGGCTTTGTGTTTCCACAAAGGCTCTTGCATGTCCAGCCCTTCTCTCCATCTCTTACTCCAAAGGAGAAGTAATTATCTGATCAGAGAACTTGGTGACTCTGGCCTGTAAGGTTTCTCGCTGGCCAGCCTGCCGCCAAGACAGGTGCAGTCCTCATTCACTCCCGCCCTCTATGCAGTAAGCACACCTGGGTTAGGCTCAGAGCCCACCTTCTTCATGCACTGGAGACCTCTGTCTCTGTCTTTGCTATCAGGGCTAAACAGGTATGAGGCAACCATGCCCTTTGGTGCTGCCTGGGTGAGTTTCATGCCCAGGAGGCAAGTGGTAGGGATTCTGTCCAGAGGTCAACCTAGTTCAAAGCAACCATCAGTGCTATAAAGAAATCAAACCAGTGTTAGGGATGGAAGGTAAGGGAGAAGAGGGAATATATAGGGTAGTTAGGGAATGCCCCTCTGAGGAAGTGACTTTTGTTTATACTGAGACATGAATGCTATGAAGGAGAAAGTCGTTGTGAATATTTGAGGACAAAGTGCTTCCTGCATAGGATACAGCAAGCGTAAAGGCCTTGAGGTGGGAATAAGCTGGGATTTTCCAGGAACAGCGGAAAGGCCAGGGTGGGAGAGTGATGGGACACAACATCAGAGAGAGAGGTAAAGACATACGTAGAGGTTGGGAAGCGGAGACAGAGTCAGTAAAGGAGAATGAGAAAGCAGCTGTAGTAGTCAGGGTTCTCCAGAGCAACAGACCAATAGGGTGTGTGTGTGTGTGTGTGTGTGTGTGTCTATATATGTATGGTTTATTATAAGGAATTGGCTCACATAACTGTGGAAGCTGGGAAGGCTAAACCTGCAGTATGAGTTAGCAGGCTCAAGACCCAGGAAAGCCAACAGTGCAGATGAAGTCCAAAGGCAGTTTGCTGGGAAATTCTCTCCTACTCAGGGAAGGGTCAGTCATTTTTTCAATTCAGACCTTTTAACAGCTTGGATGAGGCCCACCCACATTATAGAGGGCAATCTGCTTTACCAGTTAAAATGTTACTCTAATCTAATGTTAAAATCTCCCAATTTAAAGGATTATCTTTTCCAAAAACACCCTCATTTAGAAACACTCAGAATAATGTCTGACTAAATATGTGGGCACCCCATGGCCTAGTCAAGTTGACACATAAATTTAACCATCATAGCAGTACAAAGAAGTAGGAAAGTTGGCTTCTTGCTCTTAGCACTTTCTCATATGCCATATGCCATATGCTTGTCAGCTAAACAAAGGTGGCAAAGAAAAATGGTACATTTAAGTTCACTTTTTAGCTGGAAGCACAGGAGCCTGGAAGGGGCCGTAGGGGCTGGCTAGGCCAACTTTCCATCCAATGCAGATTTTTCATTCTCCACTTAAACACCTCCAAGTGCTAGGGAGCTAACTCTATTGTAAGACAAAAAGTTCTGTTAATGTGACTCTCTATTAAAAAAGTCATCCTTATATTGAGCAAAAACCTTCCTTGTGAAGCCTAAATACCTCTCAGCTTCCCTAGCTTGTAGTCAAGAAGAGTGCCATTAACACCTGAATCTACTAACTCTAGGGCGACACTCCTGCAGAGGGCTTTCACAGTTCTGGAGCACAGCAGAGCTTGGGAACAGCTTTATCCATCCTGGAAGCACAGCTTCCCCACCCCACTCCCCACCAACAGCACAGACATACCCCTAGGTAGTTGGGTCAAGATGGATTCAAGTATTGTTTATCTGAAGCCACTTATCTCTGGCATGCAAATCTTGCTGCTAAGTCTGCCTGGCTGCTTCCAAATGGTGAATTCACTCTTAAAGGCCTCTCTGAACCCACAAGCTGGCTTCTGTCAAAGTCCTGAGGGCTGTCAGCCCTGTCTCTACATGTCTGAACCAAATTGTGGATATAGTTTTTTTTTTCCCCCCCACCAGCCTACATTTAGGTCAGTAGACATAAATAGATATGAGGAGGGAGGGATGTGGTCCAACTCCAAATACATATGTGAATATTAGTTCCATTCTAGCTAGAGATACTTTAATTGGAATGATCACACTGTTAATAGACAAGAACCTAAACTCTGAAAAATAATTTAAGAGGTTTATTCTGAGCCGAATATGTGCAACCATGGCCCGGAGAGCCACAGGCAAGAAATGAGCAAGTGATCTCGCCATGGTTGTGTTACAGTTTGGTTTTATACATTTCAAGGAGACAGAAATGACATGCAAAGTCATCTAGCAATACGTGGAATGCATACGTTGGTTTGGCTGGAAAAGGCAGGGCATCATGAAGTGGGGCATTACAGGTTATAGATGGGTTTAGAAATTCTTTGATTTGTGATTCGTTAAAGAAATGAAGGTTTGTCTAAAGGCTTGGCATGTTTTAAGTTAAGATAAGGTAGTCTGTTAATCAGAGATAAGCCACGAGATATATACCGGAAGGATGCCCAGACTCAAATGATCTGTTAAATCAGATCATCAATTTACTTAAGCTTTGTCTTGTATAGCCTTAGGCCTATTAATGAGTTACAAAGATATTTCCAAGAAGGGAGGGGGGCATGTCAAGGCATGTCTGACCTCTCTTCTCATGGCCAGCAACTCAGCTTTAGGGTTTTCTGGGGTCTGCTTGGCCAAAACGGAGTCCATTCAGTCAGCTGAGGGGCTCAAGATTTTATTTTGCTTCACGATATAGACACTGCTCTTCAGGAATCTTTGGAAATTGCCTGCAAGCCATAGGAAAGAATATTCAAGTTAATCCAAAGAAAGAGGATCCCAGAAATAAATCCATGCATCTACAGCCAACTAATTTTCCACAAAGGTGCCAAGAACACACATTGGGTAAGCGACAGTCTCTTCGATAAATAGTGTTCAGAAAACTGGATATTCACATGAAAAAGAATGAAACTGGACCCCCATCCTTCACCGCATACAAAGATCAACTCAAGATGGGTTAAATACTTAAATGTAAGATCTGAAACTATGAAACTGTTATTGAGCAAATGGGCTCGCTGCCCAATGCACACAGAAGCCAGTAACTATGATACTGACTTTTGAGAAAAGAAGGGCTTTTATTATAAAACCAGTCAGCAAGTAGACAGGAGTGAACTCAATTCTATCTCCCCAATTTGAGGTCTGGGGCAAATTTATGGGCTCAGAGGCCAAAGGAAAAGATTTAGGGATGTTGGCTTGGCAGGGTCTGATTGGAGGGCTTTAAATTTGACCATTTACAGAAAGGTAGGTTGAGGTGGATTTTAGCCCTGGATCTTGTGGGCCAAGGGACCCCTCAATTCCGAAAGAGTTCTGGCATTAAGGTTCTAGTCATGTCCCACGGTCTTCTTGGTTCTGAGGGGAGGAATTGTTGGTTCCTGGTATTGTTAAAAGTCAAAGCTTTTTCTATTGTGCATGCCCAGGCTACTTGACTTGCAGTTTTTGGCTCTGTTCTACCTAAAAGGTAACTGGATATTTTGTTATCAACAGAGTTGATAACAGTTTGAACTGGTCCCGTGGTTACAAAACTATTAGAAGAAAACATAGGGGAAATGTTACAGAACATTGGACTGGGAAAGGATTTTTTGGATAAGACCTCAAAAGCAAATGGGAACAAAAGGAGACCATTATACACTGTTGGTGGGAATGTAAATTTGTACAGCCATTATGGAAAACAGTATGGAGTTTCCTCACAGAATTAAACATAGAACTACCATATGATCCAGCAATCCCATTGGGTATACATCCAAAGGAAATAAAATCACTATTGAAGAGATATCTGTACTCTTATGTTTATTGCAGCACTAAGATATAGAATCAACCTAAGTATACAACAATGGATGAATGGATAAAGAAAGTGTGGCATATATACTCAATAGAATACTATTCAGCCATTATAAAAGAATGAAGTCCTGTCATTTGTGACAACATGTATGAACCTGGAAGACATTATGTTAAGTGAAATAAGCCAGATACAGAAATACAAATACCACATGTTCTCGCTCATGTTTGGAATCTAAAAAAGTTGATTTCATAGAAGTAGTGAATAGAACAGTGGTTATCAGAGGGGGAGGGGAGTGTGGAGAGGGGATGAGGAGAGATTGGTCAATGGGTACAAAATTACAATTAGAAAAAAAAGAATAAGTTTGGGTGTCCTGTTGCATAGTAGGGTGACTCTAGTGAACAGTAAGTTATTGTGTATCTCAAAATACCTAGAAGAGGAGATTTTTGAATGTTCTCACTACATAGAAATGACAAATGTTGAGGTGATGGATGTGCTAATTAATCTGATGTGATCATTACATGATATATACATGTATTAAAACATCACATTGTACCCCATAAATATGTATAATTATGTGTTAATTAAAAATTTAAAAAATAAGAAAAGAGAGAGGATTAATACAGAGCTTTGTCTAATCTCTTTAAGGTCTTGCTTTATACTTGAAGAAGTGAAACACTTAATAGACAAAGTAGTTCTGGAGGGGATTGGTTCTAACATTCAGCATGCAGCTGGGCCACCTCAAATCTTTTAAGCCTGCTGTTATGGACTGAATGTGTCCCCCCCAAATTCATATGTTGAAACCTAATCCCCAATGTGGTAGTATTTGGAGGTGGAGTTTTTGGGAGATAACTAGGTCATGAGGTAGAGTCCTAATGAATGGGATTAGTGCCCTTATAAAAGAAACCTCAGAGAGCTCCCTTGCTCCTTCTGCCATGTGAGAACACAGTGAGAAGGTGCCTTCTAAGAACCAGGAGGTGGGTCCTCACCAGACATTGAATCAACTGGCACCTCGAAGTTGAACTTCCCAGCCTCCAGAACTGTGAGAAATAAATTTTTGTTGTTTAAGCCACCCAGTGTATGGTATTTTTGTTATAGCAGTCCTAATGGACTAAGACACATGCTATTCACAAACACTAGGGCATAACATCTTTTGTCTTGATTTATTTCATTAGAAATTCAGTGGCCATTACTTTTTTGATGTATTTTGATATATCTTGAAAGGGATTGGTTACAAAAATATGAACCAATGATATTTTTGGCAACTGAGTTTTATTAAGAAATTGAGGATACCACTGAACCAAGATTTTCAGCAAACATTAGTCACTCTGAGTGCAAGCCTGTTTTTCTCCTCTATAATGCAATGTTCTTCTTTCAACTCTTCCTCAGCCCCTCATTCCCTCACAGAATCACAAACTTCGTACATCTACAAATTACATGTACACAGCAGCATTCATGTTTCTTCCCTCAGAAAATGAAGTTTCTCTTAACATTTCTAAGAATACTTAAGCTTTTTGTAATATTTGTGATGGCATCATTTGTTACTAAATTTTGTTCACTCAATTGTCAGTTACTTCAGAAAGGAATAATATCTCAGATATCTTTTAGGCTCATATGTCTTAGATACCATCCTGAATTTAATGAATTATAATTATTTGGTGAAGGGGTAAAAATAATAAATGGATTCTATCTATATATTGACATATTGTTTAGAAGCAAATTATTCTCTTTTTAAAAGGAATTATATACATAGTATTACATATTTTTGAATATTTGAAAAGAATGAATGTCATTACAATTTCACTATCTAGACATAACCACAGCTGAGATTTTAGTGTTTGCTTTAGTCTCTGATTACTGGGACAATTACATTAAACAACTTTTATTATAAGTCAAATGTTCCTTGTACAATTGTGTTGTTTCTGCCCTTACCTCACAGCATTTATCTATTAGATAAAAAGAAGCTAATGTAATTTCTTTTGTTTATTTTATTTAAAAAGAATTCTTTTTGGATTCAGAGGCAAGTAGCTTCACTGACACTCTTGTCCAGAGTGGAAAGATCCGTGCAGAAGCCAATGTTCATCACTTACAACCAGCAACACCAACCCCACGCTATTGAACTTCAGGGTTTAGGAATATGTTTGTAAGTGGGGGAAAAAAAATGACTAAAACAATTATTTGAATGATTTGAAGGATTTTTGTTCATTTTTTACTTTTTTGCCTTAATGATCAGGCAAATTTGCTTTGAGATCTGAGTTAATTGGGTAATTATCCCAGCTCTTCACTTTTCTGCTTTTGTACCTTTCGCTAATAGGCTGAAAATGTTCAAGCCACTAGGCAACTTTTCTCAATGCTACGCTTTCCTCCAAGCAATGTAGTTAAGCCACAAATCAGGCTAAACTCTCTTGCCCTAAAGGTGAAGTGCTCTGGGCTTCAGGATCATCTTGGGAGATTCCATGAACTGGTTTGCTCAGCGCTCATTCCAGCCCCATTTCTAGCTTGACTTCCTGTTCAAAGAACCTAGAGAAGGAAACATTCGTTTTTCTACCTCCTTTACAGGGAGGGTTCTGCATGTGATCTTGCTTCAGGGAAGGAGATGGATCTGTGTGAGATTTGGAGGTGAACTCAGCACAGCAAGGCAGTGGCTGGGCAGTGGGGAAGGAAATGGTTCTTTTGACAGGAATGGTGCCAGAGGTATCTGTTCTTTGAGGGCAACTGAGGCAGAGTTTCTGCCCTCAACTCTTGTCAATGTAGGTGCAGAGCCACAGACAGGTGGGGTGCTGTGTTCTGCCAAAACAGTGACGTGGTGTGGGGTGACTTTCTTCTAGGACTCAGTTCTGTCATCCTCCCAGATTCTGTAGGCTTCTCAGGTCTTTTCACTAATCCCTTTTGCTTACCCTAGACAGGGCTCGCTTGAATGCAGATAAGAATCTGACTGTAGAATGAGATGGGCTAGAGCCATAGTAGGTCTCAGCTTGTATGAATTCCTTGGATAGTTAAAATTGCCAAAAAAAAAAATTTGCAACTTTGTTAAAGTTGTCAACATTTTGTTTTACAAGAAAGGATTTTAACAAAACAAAATCAATTCATTATCACCATAATTTATCTAAAGAAATATTTTGAAGACCAAAACAGTAGGAAGGACATACACTAAGAAGAAAAGACAGTTTTCAAGTTGAACTAATTTAGCTTTATGAAAAGTCACACACTAAATCCTTATATTTGCGTTTTATTTCCATTGGTAAAACTTATTTATAGAAAGTCATTGAGAAACCATTGGTCTAGGTGTCAGCAAACTTCAGCCCACCATTGACTGTATTTGTAAATGAAGTTTTGTTGGGACACAGCCATGCTCATTCATGTACATAGTGTCTATGGCTACTTTTGTGCTATCACAGCAGACTTGAGTGGTCATGGCAGTGACCGTATGGCCCCCAAAGCCTAAAATATTTATTATCTGGTTCTTTAACAAAATAAATTTGCCAACTCTGAATGACTTATGATATTTCTTCCCTCTAGACGAGTCCAAGATCCTTGAGTAATACCTTTAGGGGTATATATATATATATATCGTTTGCACTCCCATAAGTCATTAGGGAACTCATTTCTTCAGCAAACATTTATTGAATCCCTATTACGTGCTATATTCTCTGCTGGGTGCTGGGGGGATACAGGATGAATTAGACCAGTTTCCTAACTTCACAGAATGCACATCTAGTGAGAAGAGACAGACAGTAAATAAGTAAACAAATGGACAATACTATTTTATGTAGGAATGAATGTTTCTATAAAAACCAAGCAGGTTTTTTAATGAAGATTGACCCAAGGGGAGGGGGATTGTGTGTGCATTTAGGATGAGTGCTCAGGGGTCATCATGGCCTCTCCATTTCTTTTATGCTGGATGTGTTTGAACAGGAAGGTTTTAGTTAGAAATCATGGGTAAGTACGTTTGCCAGGCCCAACACATAACAGTGTGTGAGGCAGGAAAAGAAGGAGCAGAAATGCACAAACTGAGGATGTAGTCACAGATGACCAAAAATTTTAAGTCATCTGGGAAAATAGATGACATAACAGAGGTATAAAATTAAGTCCTAGATGCATGTTTTAGACTTGTTTTTCTACATCAGAACACAAAAATAAGTTGAAGAAAAAAATGTGTTACCCCACATAGAACATTGTGATGTAGTTTTTTAAGAGCTGGGAACAACACATGCTTTTGTGTGGTTTTTTTTATATGCTTTATATCTTTTTATAAAACCACTGTGTTGGAGGTGGGAACATGCTCTGATTTCACTGTAAAACTCTTAAAGAAGAAATTAAAGGTGATACTGAATTGGCAGACAGGGTATTATAGTAACTGTTCTCAGAAGGACAATGATAACATACTATAGGCAATTTTATTTATTTTTCTTTTCTCATTGTTTAAACATAAGGTATGCTTTCCTCTATTTTAGTAAATCCATGACACAAGATAAGCCAGCATAATTAGATTCATCTATCCCAATCTAAATCTCTGGTTAGCAAAGTTTTCAAAGCAAAAAATGAAAAAGAAAATACTATCAGTGTGAACTTCAGCACCAGTATAATTTCTTTTCTTTTCAGGAAGGAGGACAAATTTTTTGTTTATAGTTTCCTATGATCAAATACCTCACATCATTACCGAAGCTAAAATATAGATTGTGTCCCTGGAACCCTGCTGCGGCATTTCAGACTGATGTTAACAAATGGACTAGAGCTGTCTGATCTTTTGCTTGTTTTGAAACAAAAAGCCCCGTATTGTAAAAGTGGCAGAGTTTTTACAGTCCCTGGATGAGCATAGCAAATTGCTGATCCGTGGGAGCATGTTTATATTGCAATGATCCTAATTTACCCATAAATAAATTATTCTCCTCTGAGGCCCATAATAAATATAGTTCTAATTGCATGCCAACTGTTAGACCCTAAAATTAGACAGCTTCGGTCCTCTTTTGCCAATGGGAGGAGGTGTTCTGGAATATTTGAGCTTTGGGATTTGCTGTGGCTCTAGAGGCGCTTTGAGAGAGAGAGAAGCAGAGATATTTTTAATGAGTGTCTAAACAGATTTCAGTTGTAGAAAAGTTATTTCTGGGTCAGACAGAAGCCATGTTCAGATGTTTTCCAGCAAGCTGGGGGTAGAGCCCAGTCCTGCTTTTTATCATCACTCTTCTTTTGAATCCCCACGGTCCGTTTTCGTAGATGAAGCCAAAGAGTGTGAGTCAGAGACTGCCCTCCCGGGTTGTTCCTTAATTAGCAGAAACAGTACCCACTTAGGAAAGATGTTTGTGCCCTGGTGATGAAGTGCCTTCAAATTGAGTCACTCTCTAAAGAAAAATGTAGGACAATCTGACAAATTAACTTGAGCACAGGGAATACAGGCCACGTGTGAAATTAGGTTGACCCCAATAGAAGCGAGGTTAGGAGCAAGTGGGAGATTTTGAGCTGTCCCACCTCCACCCCCACCCAACAGGATGACTTACCCGACCTCAAAGCTGAGTGGCTTTGGGCAAGGGTTTCCTGTTTCCTCATTGGAAAACTAGGGAGAATGACAGTACCTACCTCACGGAGTTGTTGTAAGGATTAATTCAGATGAAGTTTACAAAGTGCCTGCACACACGCATGTCAGCAGTGAAGCCACTGCCCCTTCTGAGGGTGGGGTGTGGGGGGGTTCTCTTTAGTAAGCCATCTCCTAGCTCTGCTTTACCTTTGTTTCCCACTTTTCTCTTTACCTACATTTTTCTTCTGTGTAGTGATGAAGGGCCGATGCACCAGGGGAGGTTTCTTTTGAGAGAAAGGGGCTGTGTGCTAATACCAAACTCAAAATGCCATCGTTCTTGCTTAACATGACAATCACTAGAAATCACAGTTAGCCAGTCAAGGATCCTGGGGGAGCCTCAGGATCAAGTGTGACAAACATTCCTGTCTGTTGCCATTGTAGCATGACGTTTTCTGGAGCAAAGCACCAAGTGTGCTTTCATTCCTCAATTCCCATCTGTAACAGATAAGAGTAAATCTTTTAAGAAAATTATTCAAGCAATATTGGAGGATTCGTGTGTTTTTTCAAACAGCAGAGATCATATTTCTTGACTTTTTGCTACTTGCAAACATGTTTATTTAGACATTCAGAATGTCAACAAAATAACTGCAATTGTTTATTTTGCAATACAGAGTAGTATTCAGTCAATAGAGCAATTACTTGAATTCCTTTTTTCTTTCTCCTTTGGGAGGAATATAGATTTTCATTCCTTTTTCATAATGGTCCTTGTTCACATTTGCCATGCCTTGAATTTCCTTTCTCTTTAATAGATTTTTTTCTACATTTCTGAGCATGTTTCCGAAATTTCCGACAAGTTGACTAAAACATGTGGTGCTTCTTTTTGTGCTTCTTCCAACAACTTTGCACCAAAAAGTATGTGATGACATTTTGCCTTTTGGTTTCTTAGGATCTTCTTTGTCCATGTTTAGTTATTTCTCCAAAGGTTAGAAAATAATGTTGCTGTTTCTTATGTTTCCACTGCATAAGGAACACATAGGAAACAAGAGAAACAAAGGAAACAAATTTTGGAAGCAAATTCCAGGCTTCAAGTATTCATGGATTTTCCAGTGGTTTCTTTAAAACTTTCCCATGTGCTGAAGACTTTGCTCCTAGGAGGTGGAGTAAAAGGCATGTGTCCTCTGAAAGGGGTGAGGCACAGCTGTGAACCCCCGTAGCGTTGCAGCTTACTTTCCTATTGGCTTAACTGCAAAATGTGTTTCTCTATTTTTCCTTTTAAAATTTTGAGTAGATAATATATTGGTGAAGAGTGTCCCTACGCTCCCAGTCTCCAACCACCAGCTGGGGTTCCTGTCACCACTTTTATCAGTTTGTTCATAGGTCTCTTCTGAGATATTTCAGACACCTGCAAGTATAGATGTATGTGTAATCCTCCTTACTTCTACATAGTCGGTGCCATACTCATCACAGTGTTCAGCAACTTGCTTTTAGCACTTAGCAGTATGTTCTTGTCATGACAGTATGACAAGTCAGTACACAAAGGTTTCCATGTTTCTAAAGGATGGTTTTCTTCCCCTCCATATGTACGTGCATGTATGTGTGTGAAGCTTTCATTAAGTGAGGTTTTTGTTTGCACACTAATGCCTGGACCCCACTCTTTTAATAAATGGAGAAATAGGCATAAAAACTTAAAGTCACTGACTGTTTAGTGACTGTTATGGGCTGAATGTTTGAGTCCCCCCCTAAATTTATATGTTGAAGCCATAGCCCCTAATGTGGCTGTATTTGGAGATGAGGCCTCTAAGGAAGTAATTAATGTTAAATGAGGTCATAAATATGGGGCCCTAATTCCACAGGATTAGTGTCCTTATAAGAAGAGACACCAGAGAACTCACTCGCTCTCTCCATCTCTGAACATATGAACCCAGTAAAGGCCATGTGAGGACACAGTGAGAAGACATAGTCTGCAAGCCAGGAAGAGAGCCCCCATCGGAAACTGATTAGCTGGCACCTTGATGTTGGACTTTTAGCCTTCAGAACTGTGATAAAATAAACTTTCTGTTGTTTGAGCTGCCCACTCTGTGGTTATGACCAGCCCGAGCTGACTGATACAGTGAGGATTCTGTGACACTCCAAACTACTTCTCTGCTGTTTCCCTCCCTGACTTGGGTCTTGAATATATGTCCAGGATGGAATTATTGTTGTCAGGAAAGTGTCACAGTGGATGTGTCTATTTCTGGTCCCATTCTAGCACAATTCTATCCTGGAACTGGGTTTTTCCTCTTTGCCTTATGCAAAGGACTCTCGGAGTCCTGTGCCCATCAGAGGGATTTTTAAACTGATAGTATACGATACTGTTCTTAGTACTGTCCTGCATTGATTAGCAGTAGGAATGCATTCTGAGAAATGCATCATTAGGCAATTTCATCTTCGTGTGAACATTACAGAGTTTATTTACACATACTAGATGGTATAGCCTACTACATACTTAAGCTGTATGGTATAGACCATTGCTCCTAGGCTACAAACCTGTATGGCATGTAACTGCACTGAATACTGTAGGCAACTGTAACACAATGGTAAGTATTTGTGTATCTAAACAGGAAATATACAGTCAGACTATGGTAGTATAATCTAATGGGACTGCGGTGGCATCTGCAGTCCATCACCGACTGAGACGTTGCTGTGTGGTACAACTCTGCTCTTGCTTACTTGTAAGTTCCAGTGGAGTGGAGACCTTTGAGGTCGGGGTGAGGTATGTGAAAAGGGGTAGGAAGATGGATGGATGCCACCAATAATTAAATAAAATAAATGCCTTTTTGTCCTCTGATCTTACGGATGGCCATACCCCCTCCAAAAATTGATATTGACAAGAGATTTGTTTTTTAGGTGTGTTTGGCAATGGTCATGCTTCCAGATCTAACACGGAATACACAACCGTTAAGAGTCATAGTCTTAAGAGACAGCTGTAAATGCTCATTGCTTCAGGGTTATCCAATTAATCAACCTTGTTCATAGCACCTTAGCCTTCTTCTGTAGATTCCCTTTCTACCTCTGTCTCATGGTCCTGGGAGGAAGCCCAAGGGCTCAAGCGGGACCTCTTCCTGCCTGGAATAGCCTTGGGGAAGATAGGAGACTTGGGTGTGGCCACTGAATAATGTCACCTGGACCTGGCCTCTTGAGAGAGTGTGTCCCAGTGTGGCAAAGTTAGCAGTGGAGGTTCATGCCAGCAGTGTGGTTCCAGGTGGCCCAGATGAGTCTTTCTGCATGACAGACCTTTGCTGTAAGCAGTGTCTCCTCTGGCCCTGGACAAGAGGGGCCCTGGGCTCTAGATGGGGCCCTACTTTGATGCCCACCCAGAGCCCATATCCGCCCTTCTAGACAGTACTCTGGGTACCCAGAATCCTGAGGGTCCCTGCCCAAAGAACCCCCAGGCTGCGAGAGCAGATCAAGCCATGATCAGTTTTGGGAGGAGAATGTGTGGAGAAAGAGCCTGGACAGGAGGGCTGGGTGTTCTCACCAGTGTGCTTGAGGCCCCTTGGGGCTGGGGCTGGGATAAAAAGAGGGTGGATTGTGGGCTCAGGCCATGGCTCCATTTGTACTCTTGCACCGGGCCCCTAGCATGTTAGGAGTGTGCCGGGCTGTGGTCTTGATGCTTCAATAGTGGGGCAGCCTGGATTCCGGCCTATTTTCTAAACCCGACCTGTAGCCTCTTGTGGATTCTGAGAGTCCCTAATAACCTTTTAATATATTTTTTTTCCTTCATACAGTCAGAGTAGAATTCTATTGTTTACCACCAAGAACACAGAGTGAAACAGAAATCTGAAAAGGAATTAATTTCACCCTCCATCCAATAAAGACTGTGTCTCTCCAGCACCCAGGTTAGCATCATGTTTTTTGGAGGTTAAACACCCAGGTTAGAGGCCACAGTCACATCCTGTGACTCACACCCGGTCTCTGCTTCATCCCCAGGCAGGATCAGAAAAGGATAAACAAATGGGATTGACAAATATCTATTAACAAATACAATTTTAGCAAGTTATCATATAGGTTCCATCCATTCTAGGGAAGTGATATACTCTCAAGTATGTAAAATATTAAAATTTAAGGTGGCTGGTTAGCTCAGTTGGTTAGAAGGTCATGCTAAAATATAAAGGTTGTTAAAGAAAATTCACGTTGTTTAAAAGTGAATGCTTTTAGTGAGTTTTTTTTTTTTTGGTTACATCCACTTCAAATCTTTGAAATGCATCAGTCTTTCTAAAAGGACTTTATTACTTCAATATTTATTTTGGAAGTGTTTATATGTGTCGTGTTTACTTTAGTCACAAGTCTTAACTCCCAAACTGGAATATGTCAGCTCTCTGAGGCCAGGAACCATCTGAGTCATCTCTGTGGCACGATGTTGTGTGTACAAGAGGGTCTCAGCGAATATTTGTTGAAATAATAGTTAGCATTTATAATACGCATTATTATGTGCTTATATTCAACATTTTACACATGCTGATTCAATACCAGTCCATGTGGGCTGTGGAAAAACAGATTTAATTTAAAATAAATAAAAAGAAAAAATATATATATATATATATTTACCACTGTCCTATAATAAAAGTTTGAGGCAAATTTAAGAGATTATTAGTAATGATGCATGAAGGTTTGAGTAGAAAGAAAAGTGGAGATATTGGGGATTATGGTAAGTAGTGACATAGTACAAGAAAAAGTTCCAGGCAGGAAGCCAAAGAAAAGCATAGGTGACAAGAGCAATTAAGATAAAAATCAAAATCGTAGGAGATAATAAGTATAAATACTGAGACATCATATGTTGAGTTTCATTCTTCAAAACATTTTATTTGGAGCCTCTCATCTCTGGAGAGATAAGTGGGCCGATCACTTTACTGAAGGAATACCTGATACGCAGAGGCCACGTGGCCCCTAGGAGAAGCAAGAATTGAAACCAGGTTTTCACTTCTGCTCTAGTCATGACAATTTGCAGAGTGAATAAGACACAGAATAGGATAACTTCATCTTTATGATGAAAAGAGAAAACCTGCTAATGAGGGCTGACCTTTATTCACAGTTTACACAACAGGCGTCTGTATTAGCTTGTTTGATCTTCATAGCTCGATGAGCTGTTACTCCATTTGGCAGATGAGAAGACTGAGGCACAAAGTGGTTCAATAACCCTCCCAAGCTTACACAGGTCCTAAGTGGTAGCTGGGGCAGCAGATTTTGAATTCTGTTTGGCTCCACAACAGCACTTCTTGTCTCTTCACCTCATTCTGAACAGTTTCTTATCCTGGAGAAGAGTCTATTGAAGTAGGACATGTAGACATGAGTTTGGACTCAATAGCTTCAGTGATTGTCGGTGTTTAACAGATCTGGCTTCCGTGCTTGTGGCTAGGCCAGAAGTACTAATAATAGTTTCACTTATTTATTGAGCACTTACTCCATGTGGCTTAATTTTATTTTCAACATCCTTTCGATGGTGGCCTTCTATAGCTGTGGAAACAAAGGCATAGCGGGTAAATAACTTGCAGAGGTTCACATAATCAGAAAGTGACAGAGCCAAGAATTCAATTTAGAACTTTGTGACTCCAAAGACTCTTCTTTGAAGAGTTCCACTAAACAGCTGAAGTGCCCTCTTCCCCTCTGGCCCAGGCGTGGCTTTCTCTCTCCTCCCAGCACTCTGTCCTCTAAGAGCCCTTAGTTGCCATCATCATTATTGAGGTGGTTGATGTGGGCTGTGTTCCCAACAGTCATGCCCAGCTTTTTCCACGCTAATGGAGCAACGGTTTTGTTCATCTCTTGAGAGGCCAGTGGTGGATCAGCATGTGTATGCAATTCTGGCTAATGAGATATGAGGGAAAATCTGCTGCTGCAGGGTGGTTTCCAGAAAAAAATTTCCTTTGTCTTAAGAAAGAGCGATCTCTTCCTTCCTTCTTCAACTTTTGCAGATTGTTAGATGTGATATTGGAGTAATGGCAGCTATCTTGCACCCATGAGGGGACAACTCAAATTAGAAAAATTTCTTAGTCAACGTGCTAGGAAATTCAGAGTGAAGATAGGTCAGAGAACTTCTTGTCATGTGAATAATAACATATCTTTACTGCTTAAGTCACTTCTGTTTGAGTCTTCTATCACATGCAGTTGCAAGCATCCTGATACAATTAATGTCATCAACATCATTATCATATCATCATCACTAGCACTTATTGAGGGCTGACTGTTGCCAAACACTGTGTTGAACTTGTTATGTGCGTTATCTTGTTTAATCCTCACTACAACCCTGTGAGCTAGGTGCTTTTATCATTTATGTTCTACAGATGAGGAAATTGCACTTTAAAGAGGTTAATCTGTCCAAGGACCCACAGCAGGGAAGTAGCAGAACAATGATTTGGAGTACCAGGTGTTTTACTTCCTTCATCTTTTTTACTTGCAATAAAACACGAGTTTTATTATCCTTGTTTTGTTGATGAGGGACCTGCAGTTTAAAGAGATCAAGTTCTGCCTCATAGCGAGATCTTTCTGACTCTAAGCCTGTGTTTTTCACTCTGTCCAGCCTCCCACTTTTCTGTCTTCCCAAACTCTGAAAGGGCTCCTTATTCTCAACCTTTTTCTTTAACTCTTCCTTCTCTACCGCTTCCCTACTCTGTGCCCCATGCTCCAGCCCCTTGCTTTCTCCTGGTTGACAATGGATACTCATCCCTGTTCCCAAATGATCTAACTAATCTGCTACACATCCTAATAGCAGGATGCCCTGACTTTGTTAACACGCAGCTGTCTCTTGACATCCCCGGCACCTTAATGAAAGGATGGTGACCTCAGGCGGTGGCAGGCACACACTGGGGTAGAGCATGCAAGCCCCTGGGCTTGCTTCAGACCATCGTGTGCCAGGGACTGGTGGGAGTGCTTTCCTGCATGTGGCTCATGGGCTGAGTCAGCTCAAACTCTGCAACTCTGCTCCTCAGAATGATTAGTATGGAATGCAGAAAAAACCCTACATGTCGACCAAGGTAAAGTTGAAATATTGACCCTGTTAAAATATTAGAGACCAATCAAAAGAGGAAGAGGACAGAATGCAAGTTAATCACTACTCTCAGTAACGTCAAGCTACTCTGTCTGGAGCCTCTAATTCTTCCCCACTCCTGCCCACTATGCTTCCTGCTCTCCTGCAGGCTGATCTCACTGGGAAGCTGTGGCCCTTCCTCCCCCACTGCAGTTCCTCACACTTGAGCCAGACTCCTTGCCTTCATTCATGCAGGTCTGGATCGTTCCTGTTGCTCTGCACCCCATCTTTCAGTCTCAATCCTACCCATTCTTCAAGACTCAGTGTCTCCACGAAGTCTTTTTGAAACATATCTGCTCACATGAGTCTCTACATTTCCCTGAATTTAGGTTGCTATTTAGGAGTTGTGATGCTTCAACTCCTAAGCGTGGGTGCTTCTAGAAGTTGTTTCCCCCACTCTCTCTAAAGCCTTTGAACTTAAGGGCCATTGACATGATTCACCTTGGAATTGCTGAGCCTTGAGAAGCCCTTGCCTAGTCCCTCAGCAGTCTTTGCTGTCTGAAACTACAACATACCAGGGTGGAGGGCATCTGATGTTTTTGCCTGACCTTCATCCTTTCTTTCTTCTTCTGGTAATATTATCTCATTTTTCCTTTGGAGTAGCTAGGGAAGAGCATGGGGACTCAATCAGCTTATTTAATCTCCCAAGTCACCTGATTTGTTCAAAGAGAGCATATCACTCAGGCCCGTCCAACATGAATCAGTATGAGACTTATGTGGAACTGTTTTTAAAGGAGAGAAAGGCATCCAAATTGAAAAGGAAATAAATTGTTTCTGTTTATAGATGATCTTCTTAATAGAAATCCCTAAAGATTCCATGAAAAAAACTGTTAGAACTAATAAAAAAATACAGTAAAGTTGTAGGATACAAAATCAACATAAAAAAAAGTAGTCTTCTATACACTAACAATGAACTATCTGAAAAAGAAATCAAGAAAACAATACTATTTACAATAGCATCAAAAATTTAATGAAACAGGTGAAAGATCTGTACGCTGAAAACTGTAAGACACTGATGAAAGAAATTGAAGAAGATACATATTCCTGTATTAAATATTCATGTATTGAAAGAATTAATATTGTTAAAATGTTCATAATACACAAAGCAATCTACAGATTCAATGTAATTCCTTTCAAAATTCCAGTGGCATTTTCCACAGAAATAGGAAAAACAATCCTAAAATTCATATGGAATCACAAAAGAACCCAAACAGACAGCAATTTTGAGCAAAAAGGACAAAGCCAGAGGTATCACACTACCTGATTTCAAAATCTACCACAAAGCTACAGTAATCAAAACAGCATGATCCTAGCATAAAAACAGACACATAGATCAATGGAACAGAATAGAGAGCCCAGAAATAAGTCCATCCATGCATTTACCATTAATTTATCTCTGACAAAAGTGCCATGAACACACAATAGGCATGGGGAAATCTCTCCAATAAATGCTATTGAGAAAACTGCATATCCACATGCATAAGAATGAAATTGAACATTTATCTCATACCATATGCAAGAATCAATTCAAAATAGATTAAACACTTAAATATAAGACCTCAAACTGTAAAGCTATTAGAAAAAAATAAGGAAAATACTTCTTGACATTGGTCTGGGCAATGATTTTTTGGATATGATACCAAAAGCACAGGCAACAAAAGCAAAAATAGATAAATGGGATTGCACCTAACTAAAGTTTCTGCACAGCAAAGGAAACAATCAACAAAGTAAAGAGATAATGTATAGGATGGGAGAAAATGTTTGCAAATCATACATCTGATAAGGGGTGTTCTGCAGTGGGCAGGTCTATACAAATATACCCCAGAAATTCTAGGAAGCTGAGAGAAACATTTAATAGGGACCTAAGATTGGGAGCCCTATCTCCAGCAGCAGTGAGACAAGACAAGATGGTATCTCTGTGCCATTATGACCCAGACCTAGGGCTTATATACCATAGGGAAGAAATGTGTAGGACAATTGAAGTCAACCCCTCAGAGAAAGACAAGAATACTATGTGAATCTGCCTAAGGAAAGGATTTATGGTCAAGGTTGTTTTGACCTAAGGTCAAGATTTATAGTAACAGTAGATAAAATAGAAACCTAGAGGCATTCCCAGAATGCAGGTTAATCAGAAATCAATGTGACAGATTAGCATCAAAGATGGAGTTGCTTTAGCCTCCACATGGGGTTAGTATCCAGAATATATAAGGATCTCAAAAACTCAATAGTAAGAAAACAAAGAACCTGATTCCTGATGGAAAAATGGGCAAAGGACCTGACTAGACACTTTTCAAAAGAAGACATACAAATGGCCAATGGGTATATGAAAAAATGTTCAATATCACTAATCATCAGGGAAATGCAAATCAAAACCAAAATGAGATGCAACTTCATTCTAGTTAGAATGGGTATTATCAAAAAGAAAAAAGAAAACAAGTGATGATAATGTGGAGAAAAGGGAACCCTGGCACACTGTTGGTAGAAATGTAAATTAGTACAGCCATTACAGAAAACAGTATGGAGTTTCCTCGAAAAATTAAAAACAGAACTACCATTTGATGCAGCAATCCCACTTTGGGGTATCTATCCAAAGGAAATGAAATCAGTATATCAAAGAGATAGCTATACCCCATGTTCATTACACATTATTCACCATAGCCAAGACATGCAATCAACCTAAGCGTCCACTGGTGGATGAATGGAGAAATAAAATGTGATATTTTATTTATATATAGTGGAATAGTATTCAACCTTATAAAAGGAAATCCTGTCTTTTGCAACAACAGGGATGAACCTGGAGGATATGGTGCTAAGTGAAATAAGCCAGACTCAGAAAGACAAATACTGCATGATATAACTTATGTGTGGAATTTTAAAAAGTCAAACTCATAGAAGCAGAGAGTTGCCAGGGATTGGGAGTTTGGGGGATGGGGAGATATTGGTCAAAGTATACAAAATTTTAGTTGGATAGGATCAAAAAGTTCTGGAGATCTATTGTATAGCATATGACCATAATTAATAGTAATGTATACTTGAAAGTTGCTAAAACAGTAGACCTTTAATGTTCTCATCACAAAAAAATGGTAAGTATGTGAAGTGATGGATATGTTAATTGGCTTGATTTAATCATCCTACAGTGTATACATATATCAAAACATCATGTTATACACTGTAAATATATATAATTTTTATTTATCAGTTATACCCTAATAAAGCTGGGTGGGGAATTTCTTTTTAAAAAAAGGAGAGAAGCTCTCTTTCCTTAATCTAATTTGATGAATGCCTGTGTTCTTTGGGATTCCAATTTGGGAGTCTGCTAGGAATAAAGCCAACATAAAGGAAATTAGATAAATATTTAACAAAAGAGAGATTGATAAATTCCATCATTTGCCTGAATTATGTATCCAGCCAAACCCACCCTTGAAATTTTCATTTTCTTGAGACAATACGTTTCCTTTTGCTTAAGTCTGCTTGAGTTGGGATTTTTCTCAATTGGAACTCAAAGTGTTTCAACAAACTCATTCACCCAGCAAGTGAAATTTCCTAATTCTGCATTATTAAACCTGAGCTGTAAGCCTACGCCTACGGGAAGAAAATGCTTGTCATCCAATAACAACAACAACAACAGTACCGTCATTCCTTCCCTTCCTCCTTTTCTCAAACTGTAGGGAACTGATCAGGGCTCCAACATATGGCCTTGGAAGCCTTGGCTTTGGTCTTGTCCTCAGAACAGCGATTCTGTGCTCAGAAGGAACTGAGCATGGTTCTCCAGAACTTTATAAAACAGAGTTCTGCATCCAGTGTGGTGCTTGTGCTAAGAGGCCTTTGTTCTTGGGGAAACCCAAATCTTTCCTGAAATTACCTGAGTGTTCCCAGACCCATCTAAACACTGAAAGGACTTGGGCATGCATTACTTGCTGGAAGGTTGTTAGAGATTTAGCAATATGAAGGCATTTTCAGAGAAAGGACAGGCCAGGAGAATGTCCAATAATTTCACGGTTCTGCCACGGGTTTTGAACATGGTTTATACATTCTGGAGGCATGAGGAGTTTCAGGGCTCTCAGTACAGCTAGACAGCTAGAGAGATGAACAGGGAGGACATTTGCAGAAAATGAAGCAATTTTCAACCGGAAAATGTAGCAACTGCAAAAAAACCAGAACTGATACTTCTCGGCTGCTCTTACAGTGTTAGCACATTTTTTTTTTTTTTCTGGTGGAATAAGTTGAAAAACTGAGTCATCAGATTTTTCAGCAGATGCTCCTCGTTGTGTCCTGTGCCTTGTTCATGGGACTTGTTCATGGTCTGGTGAGCGCTGGCTGTGGTGTTTGCCCTGACCCCTCCTGCCTCACCGTCCTTTCTAGAAAGGGGAAGGAGGCGCAGTGGGCTCCAGGCTTAGACTTGGCCAAGTGACCCAGAGCATGGCCGTTTCCTCCCTTTGCTTTGTGCAGATCACCAGACCACAAACAGCGGGTAATAGGAACTGAGGCTGACTGGTTTCTAAGTGAGACTGGCTGGAGGTCAGTGTGGCATCAGCTGGGAAAAGGGGAGATCAAGATTATTGGCATTTTCCTCAACCAAATGATGTTGAACAAAAACTAATCAACTACCAGCTGGTTTGGCATCCTGTAGGCTCCACCTCACCCTTCAAGTTGCCTTGGCGGCCACTAAATATAGATCTCTGTTCTCTCGGACTCCTTATGTGTTGTTTCCCAAGTCTCCCAAATTCCTTGAAACATATTTGAGATCAATGTAATCGTTGTTAACATTTTGTTACATCTATAGCAACTATGTCGATTAACCACAGGAATACAGTTTAAGAAATGCATCATCAGGTGATTTTGTTGTTGTGTAGACATCACAGAGTGTACTGACACAAACCTAGATGGCGTGACCTGCGACACACCTAGGCTATATGGTATAGCCTATTGCTCCCAGGCTACACACCTGTACAGTATGATACTGCACTGACTACTGTAGACAATTGTATAATAAAACGATGCTAAGTATTTGTGTATCTAAATATAGAAAAGGTACAGTAATAATACAGTATAAAAGATAAAAAAAAATGGTGCACCTGTCTAGGGCACTTACCATGAATGGGGCTGGCAGGACTGGAGGTTGTTCTGGGTGAGTCAGCGAGTGAATGTGACGGCCCAAGACACTACTGTACACTGCTGTGGACTTTGTAAACACTGTACACGTAGGCTACACTACATTTATAAAAACAATTTTCTTCAATAATAAATTCACCTTAGCTTACTGTAACTTTCTGACTTTATAAAGTCTTAAATTTTTTTAACTTTTTGAATCTTTTGTAATAACACTTAGTTTAAAACACAAACACATGTAGAGCTGTACAAAAATGTTTTTTCTTTATTCTGCAAGTGTTCTGTATTTAAATTTTGTTTTTCATTTTTAAATTTTTTTTTTTTTTTTAAACTGAGACACAAACACACACATTAGCCTAGGCCTACACAGGGTCGGGCTCATCGATAGCAAGTTCTTCCACCTCCACACCTTGTCCCACTGGAAGGTCTTCAGTGGGGCTGTCATCTCCTATAACAAAAATGCCTTCTTCTGGAATAGATCCTGAAGGACCTGCCTGAGGCTGTGTACTTCTATAAGGAGAAGTAGTACACTCTAAAATAACGATGAAAGTATAGGATAGCAAATACATAAACCAGTAACAGTGGCTAATAATCATTATCAAGTATTTACGTACTGTACATAATTGTATGTGCTAGCCTTTTATACAACCGGCAGGGCAATAGGTTTACACTAGCATCACAAACACATGAGTAATGCATTGTGCTATGATGTTAGGGCAGCTACGATGTCACTAGGCCATAGGAATTTTTCAGCTCTATTATAATCTCATGGAGCCACAGTTGTATATACGATTCATTGTTGACTGAAATGTCGTTATTCAGTGCATGACTGTATATTTTTTCTTTTTGTTTGTATTGCTTGGTAACCTTTTTTTTTAAAAAAAAAATAATAAAGTATATTCTAGACATCTTTCCTTGTCAATAAATATACTTCTATACAATCATTTTAAAGGTCGGCTGCATTATGTCCTATTATCTAGATATACATAATTTATTTTGCCCGTCCCTATTGTTGGGCAAAGAAAGTAGTTTCTGGTTTTCCTGTATATAGTATAACATCCTTATAGTTACATGTTTGTGCACATCTTTGAATATTTCCCGTAAGTTCCTTGAATTGGAATTGGAATTTTGTGGCCAATTGTGCTTGTTTTTAAGGTTTTCATGCACTTTGTCCAATTATTCTACGGGAAGGTTGTGCCAGTGTATGAGTGGCCACCACCTGAGTACCAGTTTTCACATCTAATGATCATTCCACCCACTTTGGAGCCGGAGTGGAACAAACCACACACACTCACTTTCTTTTACAATCTATTTACCTCTTTCTGGTTTTGCTTCTCATTAGCCCAGATACATTAAGAACTTTCAGTAGAATGGAGGTATCTTGTCCTTGCACACATTTAACCAGCCATGTGTGCTAGCCATGTGCTCAGGCTGGGGCTTGGCACACCTGTGAGCAGGACCCAGCCCCTATCCTCGAGGAGCTTGCAACCTAATGATACTAATTAGAACCAGAATTTCACAGAAGTCATAACCAATTCGTGCACAGTCATTTTCAGAGACCTCTTGATGTGTAATATATATAACAATGCTGATCTCAGCCTTACAATTACTGTCATCCATTTTACAGATATAGATATGAGGCTGAAAGACATTGGTTGAAAGTCCATACAACTAACACACAGCGAAGTAACAATTCTAAATCTCATGCGCTTTCCATCATACCCTTAAAAGGGCCGGGAGGCTGGATGTGGTGGCTCAGGCCTGTAATCCCAGCACTCAGGGAGGCTGAGGTGGGAGGATTGCTTGAGCTCAGGAGTTTGAGACCAGCCTCAGCAAGAGTGAGACCCCGTCTCTACTAATAATAGGAAAATTAGCTGGGCGTGGTGGCACTTGCCTGTGATCCCAGCTACTCAGGAGGCTGAGGCAGGAGGATCACTTGAGCCCAGGAGCTTGAGGTTGCAGTGAGCTATGATGACACCTTTGCACTCTACCTGGGGTAACAGAGTGAGACTCTGTCTCAAGAGAAGGGGGGAGGGCAGGGGAAAGAAAGTATTATATTAAGGACATTGGAAAGGCCTTCTTACCCAAAGTTCTCTGTCTTGTCATCTGTCATCTCTGAAAATCCCTCACACATTCCTTTATGGTAAACATCACTTCTTGAGATGAACCCCTTTTTAAGAGGTAAATAGAGATAAAGCCCCAAGAAAAATAATAATGCCTATAGATTTTCTCCTTTTAGGAGGGTATAGGGTGGAGATGGAGTTGCAGCAATGGAAAGGAAGGTGAATGTACATAATGTCACTGAATTACACACTTAAAATGGTAATTTTCGTTAAGTATATTTTACCACAATTTTTTAAAATCACCAAACAAAATCTTTTTAAAAAAGAATACATTATCATCTCTGAAATAAAAATGAATGGGAAGATAGAATTTCAAGAGGTGAGCCTCACCTATCCTGTATTTATTAATAACGTGCATGGACCTTCCTTCCAAAAAATGTTGGGACTCTAATATTGAAATAATTGATATTTTAAGAAATGTTAATTTTTAGAGTTGTTTGAATGTTCAAGTTCAATAATTCATTTTTATTTCAGAAGTATAATTTTATAGATTATAATTTCATCACATGTTCCCTACAGAGCAGTGTATGTAAAATCCAGAGAGGAGACCACAGCCTTCTGACTGTCCGGGGTATGGCAGTATCAGTTCCCAGTTCCCAGGATAATACGACATTCGCGATTATGATTTCAACAAATTGGGAAAACCCAAGATGTAGATGGGTCATCTTCAAGTGTAGAGGAAGGGAAATTTTTGTTTCTCTTAATGAATAAATGTGTTTCCTTTTATTAGATGGGAATTTTAAAATAGTTTTCCCCTTTTTGCCTTGGCTACGTGGAGCACAGAGCTAATTTGGGGGATGATCGCACTGATTGTCTATAGTTTAGGCTTTATAATTCAGTGTTTTCCGGTTTTTTTCAATCCAGGTCTTGGTTCTTTTATTTTTGTTTTAATGGATCAATTGGATTTCTGATTTTTGTCATGAACTTCCTCATAGTTTTTAAACAGGTGGGGAATAAAAGATAAATAAATGGAAGGAGAGATGAAAAATAACCCTTTGGCTGGCTGGCTAAAATAGAAAGGCATAGTAAATTACTTTATCAGTTACCTATCCCCAGGTAGACACCTGCCTGGCTATATTTTACCTGAGTTAACTGCTTTTCTGCTGTCTGTATGCAAGCTCTGTGTTCTCCCATCTGTGCCTAGCTTGGGCCTGGCAGCTGAATGAAGCCAGCTTTCTGAAGTTGATATGCTGATACAGTGCTTGGAGAGCCTCTATTGGAGAAGCACCGTGTTGTAGCATGTCTGCTCTTTACGTAATGTCAGAAGGAAAGTCAGTTGAGCGTGAGTGGGCAGGGTTACCAAAGTACTGCTAGTGGAGAGCCCAGGCCCAGGGCTGGAAAGCAAGGAGGGGTCCCTCAGAGCTTGCCCTGGAGGTTGAGCTTGAGTGGGGCTGCCTTCCTCTGAGAAGGTCTTCCATCCATCCCAGCGGGTGTGCTGCGTATCCTCACACTTGAGTGTAACCTACAACTTTTGCTAGTGTCCTAGCCCCGGAGTGTCTGTCTTGTGTTTTAGGTTGCTGGGAAGTGTTTTCTGTATGAGATTTTAGAGTGTGATGTTTGAGGGACGCAGTGGAGACACTCTGACAATGTTTAAAGGAAGAAAAACAAGCTCCTTAGGCCGGGGGCTTAGTGAGAGCAGGCTCTGACATCCAGGGTGAATGCATCTCCCTTTCTCTCCAGCCCCTCATCTCTCTCTCTCTCGTTTCTGCACCACGCTGGGGTCAAACTGATGTCAACAAGACCCAGAAGCTCATCAGCAAGACTTTCTGGTAAAGTCTCAGCACAACCCTAGATAGTTTATACTGGGATTAAAGAAGTGAAAGGATCCTATTAAAATTAGTTCTTAGCTTTTCCTCCTCCCCTCTCATTTATTAGTCATTCTAGAAAAGCAAATGTCAGGTCAAGTATGATGAAAGTTCAAAGTCTGTTTCTATGATTAATTTTAATATGCCCTTGAGAAAAGCAGATTCCTTTCCTTCCTCAAAGCAGACAGCTTTGCTTCCCAGGCATGTCTGTCTTTATTTTCAGGGAACACACAAAGATGACAAAGATGACAAAAATATTGGGAGCCAAGACTAAATTTAGAACATAGGAGGAAGTTTCAGAGGATGTATGAAGATATAAACACAGCAGAGAGCAATGAAGCTAATTCTATAGTTCAAGTACTGGGGGACTTTTTATCCTAATGCTATTCTTTTAGAGGATCTATGGCCATATATGATAATTCCCATTACTCAAAATCCAGTAAGCAGACCAGCATATTTGACATCACTCGGGAACTTCTTAGAAACGTCTTGGATGCCCTAAATTAACATTAATTTAAAGGTGATCACATTAACTGTTAAGTTAATATTTAGATAACCTAAATTTTCTTTGCTTCAGTTTATTGGTTCCAACGAGTTCTTGTTATCAGTAATAATTCAACTTCACCAGCTCATATTTCCTTGGCAATGCCTAAGACAGGATCTCGGTTCATCTTCAACATGCCCTTAAGCTTTGCCTGGAATCCTCAGAATGTCACCTGCAGGCTACCTGAGGAGCAGATCCCCCTCTCCTGCTGTTACCTGTTGTTGTTGCCAGTTGCTTGCTGCCTGAGGAGGTGTTCCATGGGAGCCCGATGTCCCCTCCCAGGGGCAGATACATGCAAGGACCATGTTTCCTGCAGTATTCACCACGTCAAGACTCCCCTGGGTCATGAGCAGAAATGAGGAGGGTGCCACCTCCTCAAATCTCTGTTGAATGTTGTCCCTGGGCCTACGTAGTCTTGTGTATTCCCTAATATCATCCCTGCACTCACTCTCCACAGATCTAAGGAATCTTTTTTTTTTTTTTTTTTTTTTAGAGACGGGGTCTCGCTCTTGGTCAGGCTGGTTTCGAACTCCTGACCTTGAGCTATCCACCCGCCTCGGCCTCCCAGAGTGCTAGGATTACAGGCGTGAGCCACCGCGCCCGGCCAGATCTAAGGAATCTTAAAGGCTATAGTTTTGACTGACAGCTCACGTCCTCACTGTTTCACACTTCCATCACCAGGCATGCTGGCACCAAAACGTCCCCACAAGCTACTTCCTCCATGAAAATCACCTCATGCAGAATAACCAATGCTCAGCTGGAACCTCAGCTCTGAGCAGCAACGGTATGACATAGCTGGTTGAAACATCAACCATCACCATCACCACCACCAACAACCACATCAACAGCCAATGCACGCTTTTCTTTACTGATAAAATCCAACCACCTGGAGAAGTATTTTCCTAGATCACTGGAGATGTTCTTTGAGCTCTCTGTTGAGATTACACCAAGGAAATATAATTTAATTTTGAAAATTACATTTTAGGATGGGCATGGATAAACTAGGGAGGGGTCAGCATAAGCAAAAAGGATGTGGAGGTGTCTGGAAACCATTTACGCAGAGTACAAGGAAGTGGACAGGTTTGACTTAGAAAATGAAGGCCAGGATAATGTCTTTAAATATTTAAAACAGCTGTCATGTGGACAGGTAAGGTCTCTTGTTCTGGATTATTCTGGTGTCCAGACTAAGATCAGTGGGAGGAAATTAGAGTGACAGATTCTAAACCTCAAATTGATGAACAAGGAGTCCACGTCCTGGGAGGCAGAGTTCTCTACTGCTCCTGTGTCTACCGGAGAGGAATGTGTTCACATCAGAGCACGTTAGAAGAAATTACTGAATCAAGGGGAAAATTAACCCAGATAGTGTCTCTTGAAAAGTAAAAGCTGGAAGTAATCTGAGAGATGATTATCCAAGTTTAGGAGACCAACCTGGAGTAAGGGTTTGATTTGCCCCAGGCCACGCTCATTACTGGCAGAGGGGAACTGGAGCCTGCATTTCTGACCCCTGCCTCAGGATTCTTCCCTCTGGCATCCCATACAAATCTCAGCTCCTTTAATGCTACATCTCCCCAAGGGGATCAGGTGAGTGAATGGGAAAATAGAGGAAAATAGGATAGGACCTGAATGACTGACTCACTGGAAACTATTATGAAGTAATTCAGTGCTATCAAGGTTGAACTGCCTACTTAGAGTCTTTCTTTCCACCAACCAATTGAATCATTTCTACAAATAGATATATATATATATTTCAGAATATATTAATAGAATTTAAAGCTATTCTCAACTTACACGATGACTCATTTGATAGCCATTTCAATTGAATATGTATTTCTTAGTACATAGGTTACAAATCTATTAATACTTAGGCTTTGAGTCAAATGGAATGAAACAATGACTGACCATTGAGAGGTCATAGTTAACTAATTGAAAGAGCAGAACCACTCGTGAAAGAGAAGAAGACATTACTTCAGATGAATTCTGAGAGCAAACTGGTCTAAAAGGCATACTTACACTCAGAGACTGCATTTTCTGAATTGATTGTAGATCTTTGAGTCCCTTCGGAGTCAGTTCCATTCATGGCCCAAGGTCGAGCTTGCTGACACTTTACTCTCTGGTCCATCTGGCCAATCATTGCAGTGTCAGCTTCTCCATCTGTGAAACAGAGGTGTTCCCAGCATCGTCCCTCTCTAGCACCTCCAGGTCTGCTAGAGGAGGCGTGAGCAAGAGCTGCAAGAATCAAAATATAAAGTACCACTGTCACACTCATCAACTTTTAGCAAGAAGCTTAGGCTGGAGAAGTAATCAAATGCAATTATGGCTGGACGAAGGGAGTGGAGAAGAAAAGTTAAAGCATTTTTAATAACTAGAAACTTCAAACCCATTTCGTTAATCATAATATTAATAGAATGCTGAACTCCATCCCTTACCTCTTCCTGTTTCTTTCCCTTTCTCTTTTTCCTTTTTCTTCCTCCTTTCTTCTCCCTCCATTTTTTATATCACCACTCCTTCCTTCCTTCCTTCCTTCCTTCCTTCCTTCCTTCCTTCCTTTTCTTTATTTCTTTCCCCATCCCAATGTCCTTTGTTCGTCTAAAAATATGAAGATGCAGTTTAACAATGTGGGCACAGGGAAAGGGAAGATACATGAGCAAAGTCAGCCATCTTTGTTTATTTTGTGCTTTCATTAAAAAATCATGTCTAAGGTGCAAGTCACTGTGCTAGACATTACAGAGAAAGCAGAAAGGTGAACAAATACACCCTGTGCCCCACAGGTGTTTATAGTCTAATGGGGGAAAAACAGTCATAACGTGGGAGACACTGCTTAGTGCCTGAAGAGAGGGAATATAACGTGTGATGGGAGAAGGGAGAATTCAGGAGTGCAATGGAAATGCAATGGCGTTTGTAGAATTAGATCCATGGAGTGAGCAGTAGACAGCAGTTCATTTATTCATCGCTCATACAAGTGCTTGTTGTGTGTCTGTCTCTGTGTGCCAGGTATTGTGCTTGGAGCTGGGGGTATGACAGTGAACAAAGGCAATATGATCCCATCTTCATGGCACTCTCAGTCTAGTGTGGGACACAGATTTCAAGCAAATAAACACACATATTCATATGTAAATAACAAAGGAAAGTACAGGATCTCCAGAGACAGGGATAACTAGACTGGAAGTGGGGCATAACAGAGTGCTCTGAGGTCTTAGAGATGAACATGAGACGATGTAGGGGAGAGAGAGGAAAGTTCTCCAGGCAGCAGTAACAGCTTGAACCAAACAAAGTCTTGGGGCAGTTTCCTGGTACTTCAAGAAACCAAAGGTAGGCCTTGGTGGCCTGAGCTCAGTAGGCAGGAGGAAGAATGATAAGATATAAGGTTTGGGAGCTGGCAGAGGCTAGATGAAACGGGGCCTTTTAAGTCATGGTAAGGATTTTGGATTTTATTCTAAGTGCATTTGGAAATGGTTGAAAAATTTAAGCAGAGGAGTGACAATTCATGTTGTAAGAAGTACCCTCTGACTACCATTGAAAGACTAAACTAGGTGGAACAAGAGTGGGCACAAGAGTCCAGGTGACGGTGGCTGGACGAGCTTGATGGGTGGCAATGATATGGAGACCAATGTTAGAGTCTATGTCAGGATAGAGAACAAGATAACTTTTCAATATGTATCCCTTTTCTCCAGCCGAGATGAATTTTTGGTTCTTCTCTTCCCACCTAGTGAGTTTTGAAGAAGCTGTAATTTAATTCCCAGTTAATTTTCTCTGTTACCATTTTCATGTTTGATCAATATCACTGTCAACTTACTCAAATGTCATTTGTCCTGGTTCTTAGTTCTCCACTCCTAGGTTTCCCTGGGCTCTGCCCCACCCAAGTCCTTCCTTTCTCTTCTGCGAGGGGGTTTGAAAGGAGGCAGTTACTGGGAACCCCTCGAAGGGGAAGGGAAAGACTGTGGGGAGGGGAGCCAGAGTATGGGGCTGGGGGCCCAGAGGAACATTGCTGACTCCTTCCAGTTTTTGCCAAAAATTTTTCTTATTTAAGACATCTATGATTAGAAAAAGAGAAGCTGTGGGCAGATGTCCTCTCACATCCTGCCTCACATGCCCTGCCGCAGTAGAAATGATGACCACAGGCCCATGTAAGCAGAATTGGCCCCCCATGGCCGCCATCATAGTGACTCCTCTGGGGAGAAGCTCCACTAAATTGGAGTCGTTATCAAGAATTTTACCGATGCCTGAAAATCTGAGTGCTGCGAGGGGCCAGGCATGGCACTTGGCACCCTTGGGGAGGGTCTGGAGCAGACCTCATATATCTGTGGGTTCCCTGGACTTAAGCAGTGAGGGTTCCTAAGAGAAATCAGGTAAATTTCCTGGGAAGAACAACACATGAATGCATTGGCCCCTTGACTCCAGAACCTTTATTAAATTAGAGAATAGGAGAACTGTTCAGCATTTTCTTAGTGGTTATATGAGGCAATAAAAACTCCAGTTGGACTTTGTCCGAAGGGATTGTAATTTGAGGTTCCTCTCTTAGGTATGATTTATAAGCCTCTGGAGAGAACTGTGGTATAATAAAAAATATATTTGGTCTTTGTTCTCTATTCCTGGATCAAAGTTCCCTAAACCCTGGGAATCTCCTGAGTGACAGAAGTGTATCTTGTTATTCACAATGAGCCCCTTTCGACCACACCTGAGTTTATGCTAATGAGGTGGCCCTTGGTGGGCCCCTGGATGGCTTCAGGATGGGGGCTGGTGGCCAGAAAGACCAAGCTGGTGCTTAAAAATTTGGAGCTTTCTGCACTCCCTCCTCAGGAAGGGGAGAGGTGCTAGAGATTGAGTCCAATCACCAATGACCAGTGATTTAATCCATCATGCCTACCTTAAAAAAACTTCATAAAAACCCCTTGTATCAGGGATTCTAATTCAGTAGGCCTGGGCTGGGGCCATAGAATCTGTATTGAAACAATTTTCTAAGAAATTTGGATGAGCAACTATATCGGGGAGCTACTTTTCTGGAAAACCTACTCTCAACAATTCAAGTTAATCCAAGTCACCAACTAGTTTTGTTAAAAATTTGCTTTTGCTAACTAGGGGACATCGTCCACCCCTTCCTTTCAGACTGTGAGGTTCTAGAGGAGCTTATACCACCTCTGGCTACAGAAATAGCCATACCCCATAGTGGCCAGTCAATAGAGTCCATCCTTTTTGAAAAAGTGATTGTTTCAAGAATGGGCACATGAAGCAAATTGGTTCAGTAAAACCAATCCTTGGATTTTCACCAGACATTGCAAAGGAAATTTTCTCTTTCTGTTGAGATTGCTAGTCTGGATGGATGTAAATCAGCACCTGCTGGTGACTGTCTTGACTCTGTGAAGGTCGTGTTGCCTGAGAATGGAGCCAAGACGAGGAAATTGGAGGGTATGGGGTGCACGGAGAGAGAGAGAGAGAGAGAGAGAGAGAGAGAGAGAGAGAGAGAGAGAGTCAGACTCTGACAACATCAATCAATCAATGCCATGCCTAAAGCTAGATCACTACCAGAACTTTCTATTATAGGTGACAATAAATTACCACCCTTTTTTGCCTTGTATTTAGCCAGTTCAAGTTGGGTTTCTGTCACTTAAATCAAATTGCCCTTCCACTGTAGTTCCAGATGGCCCAGGAAGAACATGAACAAAGCCCCTAAATCTCTCTGCCTGAAATTATCTGGGTCCAGGAGATTGGGTTTGAGTCTTGGTGCCACCATCATTTACTACTAATGATCAGGAACAAGCCCTATAATCTCCTGTAAAGTGTGGATAAAAATACCTCTCCTACATATGTCACAGGGTTATTGTGATAGCTGCCTGAGATGGAGGATGTACATTTGCTATCTTAGCAGTATGCACGTGTTAAAATGAAAACGTGGGGCACAAGAGAAAAGCAGTGATGACATTTGGTGTCTGCTCTGTGCCAGGCACAATGCCAAGCCCTCTGCATATATAGTCATATTTCATCTCTACAACAGCCCTGTGAGGCAGGTTGTGGGGAGGGTTCACATCCACATATGCAGTGCTTGGTGTATTGCCCTGTTCGGAGAAGTTGCTCTATAAATATTAATTTCCTGTTGTAACTGTGCCACCAGGTTAGTGACTTAGGATAAATAATATCTCCAGTCTTCAGGTTTCTTCAACTGTAATATAGGGGCTTGAACTAAATCATATTTAATGTACCGTCTAGACTTAATTGTTTAAGACAAAATTTTTGCACATGGCACTTGGAGAAAGAATTCTGTGATTAGAAAAGTTTGGGGTATGCTGGGATCAAACTCAAACAAAGTCTTGTCCAAGGTCACACAGAGAATCTGTAGCTGACCTGGTGCAATTGGATGTTCTATGTCTGAACGGGGGTTGGGTTCCACAGGTGCATGCATTTGTCCAAACAAGGCACCTTATTAGTAGACTTAGTATTTGTGCATTTCATAGCATGTCAATTGACCTCAGAAGATAAGATCTATAAACAAACTTCGAGTTCTAGTTAATGATATGCATGCTGAAGTAGTTAGGGGAAAGCATACTGAAGGCTGAAATTTACTTAAAAATGCACCGAAATTAGTATGGAGTGATGGATGGGTAGAAAGATAGATGGACAGATGTGATAAAGCACATCTGGTAAAATGGTAATGATAGAATTGAGGTGAGGTCATGCCAGCGTGCCCTGGTAAGTGCTTTCAATCACGCTTGTATGTTTGATATTTTTCACAATAAAATGTTAGAAAAAAATAACCTGTAGCCAAGCCTGGGTTTCTGCCCAGAGCTCTCTGTCTCTCCAATCAGCCCAGGGCACCTGCTTCCCTCTGGGCCCCCATGAGATGACACAGTGCCTAAGGGTGTTGGTGCTCCTTCACTGTGGGCCTCTGAACTGAAACAGGCACACTTTCACGTGGTGATTCCCCTCCTAGGCAAAAAAGGCTCACCCTTTTTCCCAATAATGGAAGCAAAATTCCCTCAAGTTCATGCCCCTCACGTAACGAGAGCCAGAGCACTCTTCAGGCCACGGTAAGCAGTTCTGGGACAGCCCCTTCGCTTCAGCCGTCATCACCTCTGTTCCCAGCTGCTCCCTTGGCCTTGGCCGCTCCCCCTCTTGAACCATCATTTTGTCACCCTTGCCCCTCCTCAGCCTCCTGCTCTCCTCCCGGCCCGGTTTCCGGGCCCCGCCAAGCCCTGCAGACATCTGAGATTCCTCCTTTGCCTTCCTTCTTTTAATCTCATCTGAGACAAGTCCAGGGTTTAAGCAGACGTCTCTAATTACGGTTTTGGTATGCTTAATAAATTAATCAGGCGCATCAGATCTGCTCCTGCTGTGTTTTAACTTTTGCTCTCAGTCCATTTGTGCATAATAATAACTCCCGTCATTTGCATATGCTTTTCTTAAGTCTGAGCACTTCCTGTCTCTACTCACCGCTCCATGTATATTTTCACAAGAGAAACTGGCAAACATTATTCCCCTTTCACAGATGGGGAATCTAGAAGTTGCAAATTAGCATTTATTGAGTTCCTCCTGTGTGCACTCACTGGGCCGTGTGCTTCTACATACGCCGTCCCCCTTGCAATCCACAAGCTCCTGGTGAGGTGCCATCGGATGGGCACCACTTCTGCAAACGAGGAAACTGAGACCCAGAGAGAATGTTTTCTGAGGTACAACAGCCAGATGGCCACTGCCGTCAGAGGTGCAGCCCCACAGAATGTCGGAGCAGCGGGAATATTAGTGGCTTTATTTTTCACCATATTTTCCAGTGGAAGCTACTGAGGCCTAGAGGGTTGAAGGGAGCTGGTTAGAAGAAAAGCTAGAATTAGAACTCAGGTCTAAATTTTCTGGCTTGGCCCAATATAGCAAATGAGAAACTCCAGATAGCTCCAGACATATGGGGAAAATAGGAGTGTTTCACACCCTCAGGGTATCTTTTTGCTACTTGGGGCTGGCTGTGCAGTTTTTAAATCCAGCACTTGAGTGCTGGATTGTCTTGAAAACTTAGCCACTCCCAGCCTGTGAGGCCCTCGGGCAGCCCAGACATAACCAGCGTCCCCTTGTGCACTACTTACGTCATAAGCAGGAGGCGTGGAAAGCCGGAGCAGCGTCAGCAGTTGTGGTATAAACACTGGAATGGAGAGTGAATGGAAGACACATGGCAAGCGCACCCCAGACAGCGGGGCGCCTGGGCCTGTCGCTTTAGAGTTCCCGCCTTCCTCGCCCTGGTCCAGTTTGATTGGGTTTGAGGGTGAAGGGGGCGTGCAAAGCTGGATTGTTTCATTGACCTGATTTGCATCACTGCCACGCAGTAGCACAAGCTTGCTTATCAGATAGCCTTTGGATATGGCCTGACACACTGTCCCATGGACAAGTGGCTCACAAATCTGAGTGGCATGTGACATGGGGGTTCCAAGTCAGGGTAGACTTTAACATCATTTTGACTCCTCTCTAGCAGAGGACTCACCTATCGCCAGAAGTGTGACTGGGAAAAGGTGATATTGGTCCTGCCGTAGTACGGCCTGGGTCGGGCAGGTGGTGCCCCGCACATGCTGTTGTGGAAGACTGAATGAGCCAGGCTTTGGTAAATGTACTACTTTCAGGCTGTTGATGTGTGACAGTTGTTGGGTCTCACGGGGCTGGATCAGTCCCTTGGGGTTGGGGATGGGATTTCCCTGAAAAGAGTGGATATTCTCACTGCCAGTCTTCCTGGAGCCAATTATTCCTCAACAAGGTGACATTGTATCTTGGGGCTGTTCGGGCAGTGAAAGGGGAAACTGTTAATAATTATTAATAATTACACTGAGACATCAAGTATAAACCGAGACTGATGGTCATCCCCCCTTAGGGCACTCTGAGGTAAGATAAGAGAAAATGCTGCCTCCCTGGGCTCTGCCACCATGGGCCCTGGGAGGGAGAGGGACATAAGGGACCCCGAGGGGGGTCTGGGTCTCAGCACTTAATAGAAGCTATTATCCACGTTGTACTTCCAATCCATCATCTCAGAGTTTTATATGCAGATTCCTTAATTGTTACCACCTAGACATTTGCTGTGTGTGGAGAATGAAGGGAAGGGCCTTGCCAGGCATAGAAGAGTGCAGGGGCCTTAACCCCAGCAGTCAGTAGGACAAGGGGCAGCAGGATGACAGTAGCACCAGACAAGGCAGAGCCCAGGGGCCAGGTGAGAAGGGGAGGGGAAGGGCGCAGCAGTGGCCTTGGCCGGCTTGTGAAGGACCCCAGCCCTCTGTGAATGCCTCCCTGCTCCGAGGTCACCTGCACCTTTTCCTGAGTAACCTTAACAGGGGATTTACGTTGCAATCACAAGCAAAGATGCTTTTAGTTTCTGTGGCTATTCTGTTCCTTTGTGTGGTTTCCACCTTTGGGAAGATAACGGATGTCTTAGGGAAGGAGTCCGGGCTCCAGGGTCCCTAGCCCTCTGCACTCGCCTCCAGAATGGCATTTGAGTTTTGCATTGGAATTGCTGTTGGCTTGTCTGTCTCTCCCACTCCCTCTGCTAAGAGCAACTTGAGGTTGTCACAGCCGCAGTGTCTGATGCAAACCTGGCAAAAAGTCAGGCATCCGGTGCGTCTGAATAAAAGATGGAGAGAGATGGAAATGACTTGGAGGTGGAATACAGAGAGGTCAGGATATACACTCCATGCTTCTTGAGTTCTCAAATATCCATGTGGGTTTTCCAAGATAATGGGTAAAACTCTATTCACATTTTTTCTATTGCTTTCAATTTGATTTTGTTAGTCTACTTTATACCCTATAAAGGAAATAAAAAGGATCTTACTATTGTGGCTTAAAAACAGTAGGAACAAACAGGATTTATTAAATGTGTTCCGAAATATTTCTTAATGCATCTTTTTTCTTTCAGGTCTTACAACTGATAACATTATAGGGATACTATTTTTATCATCTCTATTTTTCTCTACAGTGCAGGAGTCAATTAAAAAATTGCCATTATTGCCTTGGAGTTATTTCATATCACGATCTAGGAGTAGTAATTCCTTCCTTTCATTTGGCTTCCATGCAATTTTCCTCAGAAAATTTTCCAGGTTGAACTCGGAGTGGTAGGAAAAATTACTTCATATATCTAGTTATTTGTCCTGCACATTATAATCTTTCCATAAATGTTACTTAAATAGAATACTTCCTATTTACAAAGGCTGAATAAAGTTTTTTTTTAAAATAAAGATCAAAGAAGCTTTAGCAGATATAAATATATGCAGGTTTTATGTATGAATGCAATTTTTATAAGTTCCATGGTAAGTAATAGATGGATAGATTTAAAGGTTAAGATTAAAATTTTAAGGCCTGGCGCCGTGGCTCATGCCTGTAATCCTAGCACTCCGGGAGACTGAGAAAGCAGAATGCCTGAGCCCAGGAGTTTGAGGTTGCGGTGAGCTGTGATGACGCCACTGCACTTGAGCCGGGGTGACAGAGACTGTCTCAAAAAAAGAAAAAAATATTAAAATTGAAATTTTACTTTGAAATATTTAAACTTTTTCTTTTTAACAGTTTTTATTTGAAAAATGTGAAAAAAGAATGAAATGGAAGTAATAATCACCCAAAACTTTCCCACATTTTTGAGAAATATAATCTCTGCCATTATCACCACCACCATCAAAATCTAGTTACTGTTATTAACAATTTGGCGCATGTTCCAGGCTTGGTTCATTGCTCTCGCTTACACTCCTATTCACACGCATCTCTGTCTCTCTCTCACAGACACAGACGCACTCACACATATATTTTTGTTTAATAAAATTAAATTGTGCTAATTATACTGTGTTCCCATTTTCTTTTTTCACCTAAAAGCATTTTATGGACCTATTTCAAAGTTAGTACATACAGATAATTTCTCATTCTCTTTTTAAAATTTTGTTTTTTGCATTTAGTTTTTTAATCTGACTGAAATGTATTTCTGTGTATGTTGTGAGACACGGATCTGACACTGATTTTCCTAGATGAATTGCCAGGTGTTTCAGTCCCAGTCATGGAATAACTCTCTTTCCCTACTGATTTAAACACTGCCTTTATCATGAACTGAATCCCCATATGAATGTGAATCTATTTCTGGACTTTTATTCTGTTTCATTGATCTAATATCAGTATGTCTATTGATATTATTTCTGGACAATTAATATTTAACTTACATATCTTATAATGTATTTTGATACCTACTTGTCTATTCCTATAGAAAGTGGTTTCAGTTTTAATTTCCATTTTAATTTTTGTATCTGGTAGGAAAAGTTCCCCTTCATTGCTTCTATTTTCTGGTTAGTTTTGATTTCGGTTTTTCATTTCAATTTAAACACAGTAATACAGGTACATAATTTACAAACTAAAACAAGAAGGCTTGTAATTACAAACAACAATTGTCCTGCTACTTTTCAGTCCTTAGCTCCTTCTCCTCTGAGGTAATCACTTTAATTCTTTTATCTCAGCAGTCCCCAACCTTTTTGGCACCAGGGACTGTTTTCATGGAAGACAATTTTTCCACAGACTGTGGGGGTGGGGAGATGGTTTCAGGATTATTCAAGCACATTACATTTCTTGTGCACTTTATTTCTATTATTATTACATTGTAATATATAACGAAATAATTATACAACTCACTGTAGGTTGGAGACTCCTGTTTTAGCTGATCTTTCTGGCATTTACCTCTACATTTCTAAATAATGTGATTACACCACTAATTCTTGACTTATATCTTTTCAAACATCATTCACTGACTTCTATTTTAGTTGATAAGTATTCCTCTCTTACATTTCACTCCCTCTTCTGCTCAACAGAGTATATATCACAAGTTTTGGCTAAATCAATAATTAGTGTTTATATTGAGATTGGGTAAACATCTTTAAATTGCAGAATCAATTAGTGTAGTATGATTGCATTTCCTTTCTTGTATAAAAGAAAATCTTTCATAGGTTTTTTGGGAGTAATTGCTTTTATTTTCACTGTATAATTTTTTATAAACTAATATCTAAATTTTTCTAAATATTCCATCAGAAGCACCATATACCTGTCAGCAGATATTTTTCCTCATGCTCAGAGGCATCAGGTGTTTATTAATTCCCTCCAACCCCCTGTTTCCTCAAGCCTATGTCCTTTTCTTTCTTAATTTACTTCCTCATTTTTGTTGGAGTACGTTTTCTAATTGCTGTCAACATTTCTGTATTTTTATGTTTTAGATATGTTACTTTTAAACAGCCTGTATTTGGGATTTGTTTATTAAGATTTTTTTTAATTTTGATTCAGATGAGTAATCTTAGTCTTCTAACTACAGCAATTAGTCTGTTTACATTTAATGTAATTACTGTATACGTGTTTGAAGCTACCATTTTATTTTGTACTTTCCATCATGCCTGCAATTCTATTTTCTCTCTCTTTCTTTGCCTTCTTTTTGATTCGTTGATTTTACTAGTTTGAATTTTTTTCTCCTCTTCTATTTTGGAAGTTGCACACTTAGGTTTTTATTTTCTTGCTGGTTATCCTAGAAATTACAATACACATGACTTGACTTATCAAATGTTAATTAACACTTTTATCCTCCGCTTAACACAAACACTTTAATATTTCTCATCACTTTCCCAAATTCCATGCTATTATTACTAATTATTTAAATTCTATATATTTAAAATAAAATAAAACATAACAGTTATTATTCTACATAGTCAATATCCATTTAGATTTATTCACATATTTATCATTTTTCTTGTTCTCCATTTTCCCCTCAACTTCACCTTGTACCTGTGATCATTTTCTTTATGTCTGAAGTATTACATTCTTTAGGAAATCCTTTAATGCAGATCTACAGAAAGCAAACTTTCTGCCTTTTTACTTGTTCAATAATGTCATTATGTTGCTTTAACTTTTGAGGTATATTTTTGCTGCATATAGAATTCTAGGCAGGCAGTTATTTTCTTTTAGTGTATTGAAGATATTTCCCTGTTTTGTTTTTTTCTTTTAAGTACTGAGATGTTAGTGGCCACTCTGTCATGCATTTGAAAGTAATCTTTTTTTTCCAGCTTATGATTTTCTCTTTCTCTTTGCTTTTCTTGCAAACCAAAGTGTGAGTTTTATTCATCCTATGAGGAATTTATTGGACTCCTGAATTTGTGACTTGCTATAATTAATCAATTTTGGAAAATTCTTAGTAATATTGCCTATACCCTATTTTTCTCTACTTTCCTCATGGGTCTAATTGGAGATATATGTCTCCCAGGCATAATATACATATGTTAGATTTTTCATTCTCTGTTAAGTGTGGATAAACTATGGCTTGTGGGGAAGTCACCTATTTTTATAAATAAAGTTTTGAATATAGTCATGATTATTTAGTTCCCTGTTGTCTGTGGCTTTTTTTGAACTACAGTGGCAGAATTGAGTACTTATAACAGAGATAGTATGGGCTTATATTTCAGGCATAATCTGAAATATTGAGTATCTGGTCATTCAAACAAAAGTTTGCTAATGCATACTCTGTTTTTTATTATCTTTTCTGTTTTATTCCTCATGGTTTTGGTCTTTCTGGATACTTTCTTCAGAGTTATATTACAGTTTCCTAGCCTAATTTTTGGCTATATCTGTTCTACTGTTAAACCTGTCTGTTAACTTTGTAATTATGGTTGCTGTATTTTTTTAGTTCTAGAATTTCTACATAGTCCTTTTTAAATCAAAGTCACTTTTTGTAGTTTCCACTTCTCAGTTGAAATGTTCAAGGTTTTCTTTTTATCTTTGAAGACAGGAAACATGATTTTGGAGTCTGTGCCCAATACTTTCACTATCTGAAATCTTTGTAGGTTTCCTCCATCTGGTCCTATCTTTCAAAATTGTGATGAATTCTCTTGTCTGCTTGTCTTCTTCTTTATTCTCTTTGTCTTTTATGGGTTTCTACCTTCTTTTTGACTCTAATAAGACATTTAAACATCATGATTCTTCAGTTCCTCATCTGTACATGGAAATAATGCTCTTTGCCTATGTGACTCAGACTTCTTGTGCGTGTATGTAGTCAGATAATATACATGAAAGTGGTTATGGGACAACCCAGAGGACATTATTATCATTCTCCTTAGGATATCTTTGTCCTCATTCATCTGAGTTTCTAAACAAATGCTGAATTCAAATTGTGCTTCCATTTCCCACCAGAGCAAGCAGTGTCTGCTGCTTCCTGTTGTGCAGTGGTTGTACCCCCTTTCCTTTTCATCTCCTACCATCTCTTTTTTTTTAATTTTTAAAAATTATTATTATTTTTTTAGTTTTATTTTTTCTTTTCTTTTCCCTGCAAGTATTACACAAGCTCAGCTACCATCTCTTTTACGTTGGGTTCTTCAGGGTGTGCGTGAGTCACTTCTGCTCTGAACGACTGTGTGGTGTTCTCTGCCCCTCCCTTGAAGCACCCATTTACTGGCTGGGTGGACCCTCACTGAGCTCTCCTGGGTGGTGACAACCCCCTGCCTCGAGCTTCCCAAGGGGTATCCCAGCTGCTAAACTGGGACTGTTCAACAAAGGGAAGCTGACTTTCCATTCCTGGGGTTCTGATATCTACCCAATGGGCGCTATCTTGTGAAAGAGATTTTACCAACTAATTAGGCGAAACCACCTATTTTAAATCAAGACAATGATAGTTAACACTTTAAGATTCTAAGAACTTTACCTATATTAACTTTATGAGTTCTCACAACAACCCTGTATAATCCCATGCCATGGAGGAGAAAACCAAGACTCAGATTAACAAACTCACTCGAGTTCACAATGCCGGTGAGTAGCAGAGCTGGAATTTGATCCCAGACAATTTCTCCCCAGAGCTAGGCTTTTACCACATTGTTATCCTGTCTCTTAAATCAGCTTTGCTTAACTACCTAAGAGTAAGAAAAAATCTTTCAGAATTTAAAGTGCCTAGCATGGTGCTGGCATTCCTTCATTCTTTGGTGATATAAATAAAAGTCAATCAGAGGTTCTACCTCTAAGGTTCTACCTCCTCTGTACCCCATGCCCCAGCCAATTGGACACTGATCTCCACAGTGCTTGAGGAGTAGGCTGATGGCAGCTTGAACCATATAAAATTGTCAATATTTGGCCATTTTTGACCTATACAAATGACAATGTCATATTGTTCCATCTAATATTTGTTGAGTCCCTACCAACTTAGGTGCAAGATTTTGTTTCAGGCATTTTTCTTATTTTATCTTATTTAATCTTCACAACAAAACTTTAAAGTATTTTTACCTCTATTTTTCACACAAAGAAAAAGGCTCAAACTAACTAGCTGGCGATCCTCCAGCAATTGCAGTGGTAGAGCCGGGATCCTGCTCTAAGACCAGTCCCTTTCCACCATACAGCCCTGCACAGCACAGCTCTGCAGGCTGAGCCCCAGGAGCTGAGTGGAGCTGGAAGTCCTGGGGGGAAACAGGAAGGTCACATTCAAGTGGTAGACTCAGGTTATACTAGTTTTGAAGTGAAGCATGAGTCAAAAAGGGATATAATATGACCTCTGAAAAAATAGTCAGCTATGACTCAATCAGGAGCAAAAGTCAGCTTTGGAAAATGGAATCAGACCTATTCAATTTTATTCAATATTGTCTCAACCATCAGGGTCCTCAAACTCGTGGATGTACTTACTGCAGCTTTAAAGAGAATTTGAAGGGTGATTAGCCTAATTGGAGAATGCTGTTGTGGGAAGCCCAGCCAGGAAAGGCCAAATGGGGGGCTTGTGGCACAGCTGGGGACTGTTGGGATTCAACGTTGAGATGAATACAACTAGGGAACTCAGGGTAGCTTGGGGAAGAGGTGGGATGGGAAGGTCTTTGGTGGCACAACCGGAAAAGAATGGTAACGTGGGGCTCTCCAGAATCTCCAGTGCTGTCTGTGCCATCTGGGGCTTGGGGACCCAGTTTAACCACCTGGAAGCATTTTGGAATGACTACAGGCTGTAAGTTATGGGCTCTGGGCTGGGCAGGGAGGAGGGAGTGTTAAATGGGCATGAACACACTGAGAAGTGTTCCAACGAAGTGGAATATTATTCAGGGATAGACGCAGAAATAGTTGAAGTGGTTCATAGGCATTCATTTTAATTCTGTGACTTTTCTCTGTAGGAAACTACTTTCATCTGGTTCTTTTCAATGTGAATTGAGTCATATTCTTTTCATTTGCCACAAGCATTTATTTGCCATAAGTATTTTAAAGCATTGGACAATTGCTGCCTCATTTTCAGGGAATTGACTGGGACACCCTTGCTGAGCTGCTGGCTGTCCAAGCCTAGGAGGTGGACATTAATTCTCAACCACTGGCACAAAATTATTGAAAGAAAATAAGAGTAAATGTCGTTGATCAGCAGATTTTTGTTTAAATTCTTTTCTGGGCAACAGCCAGGTATTGGGAAGTACTAAGGCTTGCAGACCGCCATCTATGAGCTTATAACCAAGTTGGGAGAAATATGACATATACACAGAGGAACAAGATTTTGTTTCACAAATGCCAAATGTATGGTGAATGGACAAAATTATAGGAAGCAAGGAGGCTGACATTGGCAATGGGGCTAATGAGACCCATGATTCCTGGAGAGGGTAGATTTGAACTAATCCTTAAAGAATGAGTATTCAGAGGTACTAAGGGGAAAGAGGGAGGCAGCGCAGGCAGAGGGAATGGCACAAGAAAGAAGTCCAGGGGTGAGAGGGCCCATATTTGCTTAGGACCTGAATAGACCAGTGCCAACAGAGTGGAGAACTTGATGGGGAAGTTTTTTTCCTTCTTTTTTTTCCACCCCCTGGGTGATCTCATTCAGTCTTTCACATTTAAATAATGTCTATATTCTGATTATTCCTGAATTTATAACTCTAGCACAGACCTTTCTTCTCTACTCACGATGGAGCTCTTGGTTTTTGTCCTCCTGACTTGTCCCTGTCCTCCCACCTCCTATGTCTTTCCCCTCTTGTAAATAGCATCATGATTCACCCAGGTGATCGAGCCCAAGCCCTGAGAATCATGCTTAACTTCTTTCACTTACTCCCCCACCTCTGATCCCTCAACAAGTGACGTCAGCTCTCCCACAAGACATCTCAAATCTGCCCATGTTTCTCTCACTCCTACGGCTACCGCCTTGGTTTAAGCCACCAGCCTCTCCTGCCTGTCATTCTGCAATAGCCCCTGATTTCCATCCTTCCCATCTTTGCTCCCTGCAATCCATTTTCTAACCTGCAGTCAAAATATTCTCTTCGAAATGTCATCATATCAAATGTCAACAGATCACTTCCCTGCTTAAACCCTTTAATGGCTTTCCAGTGCTCACAGCATAAATCCCAGCTCCTCACCGTGACATACACAAACCCACTTTGTGGACACCCCTCATGCCTGCCCAGCATCCATGCAGCTGCTTCTAACAGCTGCATCTCCATTCCTCTTTGGGGAATTACCCCTTCCCTGATTCTCACTGCCAGCAGTCTGTGTGGGCTGATCCCACCCCGCTTCCTGCTTCAGGGGTTAGCAAGTCACCCCGTGCATGAACAATGAGCATGTTCTTTCCCCATGTCACAGAGGTTGGCTCAGAGATGATCCAATAAAACTCAAAATAAGTTGATCCAATAAAATTCAAGCCTGGTTCTTTTACTAGAACCCTGGGGATTGGTGGCTATAAAATGATGTGTACTTGGAGTTAATAGGGACCCAGCCATGGGAGAGGCTTCCTCAACCTGAAGCCAACTCAGACCAAAGGAGACTGGAAATGGGGAAAGACCAGGTCCTGTTGACTGTTTGAGCCCAGCACAATCCTACTTCCCATGCGATCCCCCTACTTTTTAGTTATATGAACCAAAATATTCTCTTTTTAGTTCTAGCATATGCCTATACCTATACCTACCTATATCTATCTTTTCTTCCAGGCGAGTGGTCTACTCCATCTCACTCCCACTCCTACCCCGGGTGTGCACACCAGACACCCACACAGATACACACAGCCCGAGAGTTCCTCCTTGCTTCCTGTAATTTTGTCCATTCACCATACATTTGGCATTTGTGAAACAATATCTTGTTTGTCTGTGTATCTGTCATATTTCTCCCAACTTGGTTATAAAATAAAAACGTCTTGCACAGGAGCCTCCCTGGCAGCCTGCCCTGTGCCTGCCCTGTGTCTCGCTGGCCAGCATTGGTTCACGTGTCCACCCTCAACTAATTCCCAGAGGCGGAGACCAATCCCTGAGGTGCATGGATCCTTGGGGGAAGTGCACAAAATTTGCATTCTGCTAGGAAGGAAGTGGCAGGTGACTGATCACTGGTTAGGATTTAACAGAGTCTGCTACATGAGGTTATCTCATTTTCTGTTTTTGAAGCTTGCCAGGTCCTGTGAATGTGAAAGGGGCCTGAGACCATGAATGGGGGAAGCAACTGGTTGTATCTAAGTAGCAGGTGCGTGGCTTCCTAACTCACCTATGATGGCTGTTTGTCAGTGTTGATGGCTTTCTAACTGAGCTCTGATGGCCTGCATGATTTTGGTAGAACCCCCCTGCTTTCTTGGTTTTAACCCCTGTAGCAGGAATTCAGAGGTGCCACAGGAGACCTGCACACAGTACACACTAATCGCAGTATGTGTATATGGCACAGACCATCTCAGAAAAATAGATTTTCAAAGAGACCCTCACTTCCCCCATGTCATTGCCTTATAAAAAGTTATATAACATTTTTGAAGCCACAGGGTTTTTAAATTTTGCTACAGCTTTTAACTTGCCCACCCCTGCCCCCATTCCCAGTGCCATCTCCTTTCTCTGTTCTAGTTATTTATAATTTAAAGAAAATATGCTCTACCTCTAAAGCACAGTCTATGGAAAACGCTGACACAGACACGCAGAATCAAAACCAGTCTGTCTCCTTCAGCTGCTTCTGAAAGATGTCACGCAGCTGCAATCAAATTAATGCCTTCTCTGAACGCTCTGGGGCTGGGATCAACAGAGTTCCACAAAAGTTCAGACTCTTGAGGGCAATTGTTGGGGAGCTCGGGGAAGAATTCCAGGGAAGGCGAATCCCTGAAGGATACAGAGCCTAGAGCAGCTCTGCCAGCATCTGTGCTTGTGTTACAAAATAATAGTCATCAAAGATAAGTGTCATGTCCAGGGGCATCCACCAGACCTCAGGCTCAGGGTGCTCACCCCGGTTGCCCTCCCTCAAGCACAGGCCTGATTTAGGAGGGGTCAAGTAGAGGCCAGGGCTGAGGGTAAACAGAAGAGGTGGCTTGGCCCAGCCAAACATGCAGAAAGAAGCTGATTCTCCTTGTGTGTTGACTCCTACTCATCCTCTGTGACTCAGCTCAGGCTTTGCCTCCGTCCGGGAGCTTACCCTGACCTGGCACCCTGCTGTGCTCCCACACCGCCCTTCCCTGACCAAAGCAGCTCTCCACAGCTTGCAATCACCAGAGCATTGGTTTCTCTCCCCACTAACCCAGTTTCTTGAGGATTTACCAATCCTTTCATCATACACTAAGCATGAAGCCTCAGACAGATTAATTAGCCTCTTTGAGCCTCAGTTTCCTTTTCTGTAAAATAATGATAATAATCAACCTTCCTTCAAAGGGTTGTTGTGAGAAGTAAATAAGATATAGCCCAGACGCTGGGGTATAGGACTCTGTAAGTATTGTTTTTGTGTTATTACATCATCGTCATCACTATCATTATCTCTGAATGCTCAGCACTGAGTCAAGGTGTATGTTACATGCTCAGTACACATTGCTGAAGGAAAATGAGTGTGGGGATGCATGAACAGAGAAAGAACATAGAACAAGTTAAATAATGATAATGAAACTCATTACTAAAGCAGGCCAACAGTGCAGGGAGACATGACAGGGTGGCAAGGTGTGTAATTAATTCCCTAAAGGGAGAGACCTCCAGGAGTTCATTGATTGCAAAAGAATGGAACATCCTGTGGGGTAAAGCAGTCAGAGGAGACTTCTCCAGGGGCAGCGGGATGGATGGGAGCGGAGTAAACAGAGAGGAAAGGGGAGGAATTTCAGGTAGCGGTCCCCCCTCCTCAGACCTGACATCTTGGAAAATGTGAGCATTGGGGAGGTTCTCTTCAGGAGCTGAAATTTAATTTGATTTGGGGATCTGTGGCTTAACCCTAAAGGGCCCAGCCCAACCCCAGAGTCAGTTTTATTCTTGCTGGAGAGTGGGAGGTGGTTGCAGTGCAAAGCCCACACATCTGCAGAAACATTTTCTTTGTAAACCAGCTCGCTATGACAACCATTGCATGTGTTCTGGGGTAGGGGCCAGCTGACTCAGGAATTAATCAAACCCTTTTATGCCCATTCTCATCAGCTTTCAAAGGGTCTTTACACAGAAGACTCCTAAATGGCAGCCAATGAATATTCATAGATGTATTTTTACCACCGATGATCCGGAAGGATGCCACTCTCAGAGCCGTTTGCTGTTTCTTGGTTGAGTGGACTGGCTTTGGCCTTTGTGCTTATTGCAGAGAAGAAAGAAATGAGTCAGCCCCTGACACTGAAGAAATAGAAAGTCCTTCTCCTGTCTGCGATAAACTTGTCAAAGGCCAAAAAGCACTGGGGAGAGCCAGAGGGTTTCCAATCAGAGCACTTGTCTGCAATGTGCAGAACAGGCTGGCACGTGGACTCACCACAAATGACCCGGTTTACTCCTTATGCCCCACATGACTCTGTTTCTCATAAACTTTTTATTCATTTGCCTTGCCGGATCCACAGTCCTCAGCGCTCTGTTTGGACACTGCCTTTCAAGAATAATGTTTCCAACATTTAAAAGTAGGTTACAGCCTGTGAGGGGCTTCCACCCACATTATCTGATTCCCTTGAAAGAAAGGAAGGGAAGGATCATGGAACCCACTGCGCACGTGAGGGGTCTGAAGCTCAGCGAGGTTAATTCAGTCAGAGCAAGGCAGAGGCGCACTCAGACCACCTGGACCCCGACTCCCAGGCCAGCGTGTTCTCCACTGCGTAGCCCCCTTCCCTCCCGCTGTAACCAGGCTTTGAGCCCTGAACACTGCAGGTCTCATAAGCTCAAAAACTGTTCTTTTGACCTCAAATAGTGTTTGAGTTCTTCCTCTAAGGGTCAAGGCAGTTGTTCAAGCTCTTTCTGGAAAAGGTCTCCCACAGGGCGATCCTTCTACAGAGCACTCTCTAAGACCCACAGTCACTGGGGCGGATTTGCCATCTCTGAGACACATTCTAGTGTGCTTCTGGGTGCCACTTACTACAGCATGGTCCATCTCCTGCCTTTCGCTTCTTTCTCACATGGTGTGTTCAGGGCCGCCCCTGGCACAGGGAACTGTCTACTCTCGAACATTTCCCTAACAAACAGGTGCTCTCCTATGATGCTTGAGAAGGGCCAAATGGGCCAGCTCTATGGAGGACAATTGGGTTACATTCCTCAAAATTACAAATGCATTGACTCTTGAATTCCCAGCAATCTCACTTCTAGGAATTTTCCAATACATATACCTGTATGTGTATATGTATGTGTGTATATATATACACACACATATATATATATATATATAATATGATGTATGTGCAAGATTTTTCACTGCAGCCCTGTTTTGTAATAGTAAAGATTGAATATAATCTAAGGGACCATCTATAGGAAACCAGTTAAATAAATTGTGGTAGGACCACATAAAGAAAGACTGTGCAGCTACAGAAATGAATAAGGAAATTCCCGGTACACTGATAGAGATTGCTAGGATGTGTTAAGTGAAAAAACAAAATGCAAAACAGTATATATATTTGCTATGTTTAGTGTAAGGGATGGGGAATGAGTATATATTTATAGTTGCTTGTGTTTGCATAAAGGAACACTGGAGGAATACTCAAGGAACTAATAAAATGGTTACTTTTGAGAGGTAGAGAATGGGATGCATGGGGTGATGGTGAGGGAAAGGGGCTTTGACTTTTCAATAGGCACTTTTTATATCACTTTGAATTTTGAAGTGTGTTAGTGCGTTATCTAGTTAAGTAATTAAATCCAATCAACTTGCCCCTACCAGCCAGCCAAGGTGTGCTAACTTCTTGCCATGGAATTTCTACCTTGGAGGCTTCCTAGCATGCATTTGAATGGAATCTATATTCTTAACTCTTGAGCCACAGGTCAGGCATCTCATTAAGTCATTGGAACATACTGTCACCTGAAAGGACCGAGTCAGGTGAGAATGTATCACTCCAAATAGAGATATGAGAAAAGTAAGGAAGTGTCCTGAGACTGGGCAGGGTAGAGTGATGGCTTGGAAGACTGATAGGCTGCCCAAAGTTGTTTGAATGACTTTGGGATTTTGTGGGATTCGGGGCCTCACATTTTGGAGCTCAGGTAAATTCCCATCTTCTTGCTATGCTCTGGCTTGGCCCAGTCCTGTGGCACTGAGCTATGACATTCTGAGAATCAGTAGACGTTCTCATGCCAGCTAAGCCACAGGTCCTGGCCTTGCCTGGAAAGAGGCCTGGCTTGACTTGGCTTCTAGGAGTAAAGTCTTGGCACCAACTGCTCTACCTCCCTATCAGGAGGACGCTGGAGACCTGAAACCACCCCCAGGGCAGAGAGCTTTCCCATTCAGCAGCAACCAAGTGCTTGCCTGCTCTGGCTCTGCTTAGAGGAGATGAAGCAGTTCGACTGCACCTTAAGTCCCCTTCCTCCAAACAGCCTCTGCCCTTCTCAAACATGTCCCTCATTCCTTGTTATTGGTATGGTCATTTCAAAAAATCTCGCATGCCTTTATTTTACTAGACAAAATAAAAGTGCACCCTGCCTCCCCCAGCAGAACTGGAAGGAAGCCCTGTCATTGTCACTGGTTCTCTGGCCCCACCTCCACTTCACTGCAGGGAGGGGACAGGCGTGGGAGTGACTTTGTCATTCTTACGATTTTCCTAGAGCGGTGAGAATAAGATAGAAAAGAGCAGATTTTTCCTGCCAAGAAAAAACAGGCTTCCATTCCACAGCTCAGAACATCTCCAAGTTGGCTGCATTTGTTAGGAATTTTGAACTGGGCTTTAGCACACCCTAAGCTCCCATGCACCTTCAGTAGAAGTTCAGGGATGGAGTGAGGCAGGCAGGAAATTCCGGACTCTTCCTATAGGCACGATAGAAGCACACAAAGGAAGTGGGGATTTGCTGAGCAAAGTGGCTTAATTTGGCCAATCTGCTCCACTCTGTTCATTTGCCTCCACCATGAGTGACAGAAAGGAAAATTTTAACTGGTTTGTTTTCTCCCTTTACCCAGATAGAAGAAGTATTTGTTTTGCTTCATCTTGCTTCTAGGGCAATACCTAGATAGGTCAAAGGAAGACAAGATGACTTCATAGAGCTGAGTTGAAAGTTTAGTTTCAGATCCAGGCCCCACACACTGATGGTCTGTGGTTAATTTCAACAGTCTATGGGGCTTGACATCCTACCTGTGGAATGGGTATAATGGATGTCTTTTGCATGTCTTGAAGATTATGAGAAGAAATGAGCTGGCTCTTCACGACTGCTCTTCTCCCCCATCCACCCCCATCTTCTCTGTGGTACTGTCACCATGCTCCCTACAAACTCCTGTGTAAAAATACTTGCAGTCCATGCCTTTAAGGAGCTCACTGTTTACAACAGAAAGGAGGCAAAACACATATGCATATGTACTGGCAAGAAGACACTGAGAATAAGCATTCACTATTCTAACCACAAAAATAAAGTCACGTGGTAGGACAGTGAGTGACTGGACTGAGGAGCCCATGAGTGGGAGTCGGGGGGGGTGGTGGTACCTGCAAGGTGCAGGTGATACCCCCAGCCAGGTGTGGAAGGTCTGGGGGCCACACTCATCTGCAGGGCAGACAGGAACATGCCAAGTGGCCAGTGCCAGACAGTGAGCCGATGAGGCCTTCAGGATAAAGAAAAACAAATCAAAACACTTTGCTGGATGAACAAAACTCTCCTATAGGTAGAACCCAGTCCTTGGCTACAGCTGGTGTCCTCTGGGCTAGGAGGACCTAAATAGGCACAGAGGGCTGAGGAAGGAGAAATGGCAGGGTCCCTGACCTTCCAAGCCAGGAAGAACAGGGGGCTCTTGGTGGATGTGTAGGCCCTGGGAGGAGAGGGTCTGCGTGCCGAGCGACCTCCCACTCGTGGTAGCACTTAGCTACTCTGCCTCTGAAGCAAGGAGCCCAGCTAAGATGCACTCTCAGTCCCTCAGAGGCCTGGAACTCTATATGCCTGTATTATTTTTTATTATTGTCATTACTGTCACCAGGTAACCGCACGTGGGAACAGGGCCTTTGTCTGGATCTGCCAGAGGCCGCCCACCCACACCCATTGCCTGTGCAGTTCACTTCTTTTGCCGGCGGCCTCAGCCAGGCCAGCCTGAGTCTGTGCCCAGCGCCTTCCCTCCTGCCCACCGGGACAGCGACAGCGGCCCACGCGGGCAGCCTGCTGCGGTACGGAACGTGGGGCACTGAGGAACAAAATCATTGACCCTCAGCTCCAGGGCCTGCTCAGGCCCACAGCAAACACTCCTCATAGCAACACGCACACGCCTGTGAAACAACGTCCGGCGAATTTCCAGTCAGGAGTCAGGCTAAGAAGATAGTTTTATCTAGAAAAGCCCCTTCTTGTTTAGAATTGTGGCACCTCACAAGGTGATAGCATCCCATGTCTTATTTTTATTAAGAACAATCCAGGAAACACACTCCTGACACATCCTAATTCTGTTTCTCAAAAGTTCTGGAAGGATAGTGCAGTCACATGTAACCGATGTGCAGTTATGACATATATATTTTAAAATTTTCTCTCAGGAAAGACTGGCCGTGGGGAATGAATCAGTTTACAGTAAAACCTGAGGAATTTGATGACACATTAATTGAACACACATTTCCACTTGGAGAACTGCCCCATTTCACAGCTTGTCATCGTGTGGCCCCACCCAGCAATTTACATTTCATATTCATCAGTAGTTTTTCTGCTATGACAAAGGGTCAAGGTGAGTTCAGTTTATTCACAGACTGTACTATCTTGTTCTGTTCTAGAGACTGAATCTTCAGTAAATGAGGTAGCTAGATGGAAAGTGGGCAGATTCAATTAATCATCTGGAAGCTTCCCTGAAGTTCCTGAATATCTGCTTTATAAACAAAATATCAGCCGAGCACCGTGGCTCACTCCTGTAATCCTAACACTTTGGGAGGCCAAGGTAGGTGGACCGTTAGAGCTCAGGAGTTCGAGACCAGCCTGAGCAAGAGCGAGACCCCATCTCTACTAAAAATAGAAAGAAATTAATTGGCCAACTAAAAATATATAGAAAAAATTAGCCAGGCATGGTGGCGCATGCCTGTAGTCCCAGCTACTTTGGAGGCTGAGGCAGGAGGATCGCTTGAACCCAGTAGTTTGAGGTTGCTGTGAACTAGGCTGATGCCATGGCACTCTAGCCCAGGCAACAGAGTGAGACTCTGTCTCAAAAAAAAGAAAAAAAAAGAAAGATAAAATAATATAAACAAAAATATCTAGAGGGCTTCTGGAACTTTTACATTTTCACATAAAAAATCCTTCAGAATCAATAAGTCTGAATTCTTGCTTAACTTGGGAAATTCCCTTTATCTCCCCATTATCCTGGGGCCTTTACACCCCGCCACATAGAAGTGCTGCTGGTGTTTGCTCTGGAGAGAGACTCACACTTGAGATGGGTTGACAATAGTTGCTCTTAAAGTTTAGGCTCTAATTTGTTCTCTGAGGAGGGTGAGTATGAAAGCTTGTTTTTGTTTAGGATCTTGGCTTACTTTCACTCTAAACAACAGGGAAGAAAGGCAGAAGGAAATGAAATGAGGTCATGGGCAGTAATTGGTCTAGGAAATGGCTCCACAGGCCCCTTGTGAAATGGGCCTTCATTTGTCAGCCTGGGAGAGGGAAGTCAGTGAGAAATCTGGAATACTCCGTAGCCTGTTGTTATAGGAAGAGCCTGATTGGTGAGTAGGCTACAAAGGGAAGTTATGGTCTTGAGTGGTTTAGACCAGGAGTTCCAAACTCCAGTGCCCATAGGGACCAGGCTAGTAACTTAAATAGGGTAGGGAAGACTTGTGGCCAACTGGAGAGTCTAGACCCTATTGCAAAGGGCACCTGAATCAGCTCCAGCCAACTGTCATCCAAGGCTGTCCAGTGGGTCCAGTGTTGCTAAATGTCACTGTTTTTCAAAAGAAGCTGGAAATTCAGATTTTTATATGCAATATTCCAATTTATTAAAGGTTGGGGAGCTAAATTAAAAATATTTAAAACTTTAGGAGGATCATTAAAGTATATTTGCAATCAATATACGGCCCTGGGGCCACCAGTTTTCTATCTCTAGTTGTAATATCTCCTGGCTCAAGGCAGGTTGTTCTCTTCACGTATTTTTTTTTAAGTCTGTGAGTCCCTCATGCAACAGAGGTTTATTGAGATCTGTGTCCCACGCTATCCTGGGCTTGGAGTAAGGGTGGGAATAGAAGAATATAAGGCAATATTCTTGCCCTCTGTTTAAATTCAAAAGAGGAAGCAAGATTAACACACATTCCTTCTTTCCATAAAGGATGTACCTTTTATAAGCTGAGCAAGGCTTTATACTTGTGGATGTAGTTTATTTGTGCTCTCAGATTATGAACTTTCCACCCCACGAGGGCTTTCAAGACAAATTAAGATAATAAGGGAAAATAAGAGGTACGTAAATTACAACAAAGAAATATGATAAAATGCCAAAATGGCAAAGATAAGTCTGTAAATTCAAGGATAACTTTTCAAAGGGGAGGGGGGTGCAGAGAAAAGAACCCGAGGAAAGGTGTGGAAAATGAGAAACCCAGGTGTGTTTAGGAAAGTCAGGGAGGCTCACTTGCCATGTGGTATGAGAACAGTGAGGTGGCTACTGCAAGAGAGAAAATGAGCACCGAGGAGCCTTCACCAGGGTGATGGCAGTGAGAACATAAAAGAAGGGGACGGTGTGAAAGACTGAGACACTGTATTAGTGGAATGATAACTGCTTGGAAACCAGGTGGATGTAGGGGACAGGGTAAGAAAATGATCAGAAAATACTCCTAGGGTTGAAGCTTGAGTTCTCAGAAAATACTGTTTCGTGTGTATGTGTGTGTGTGTGTCTAGAGCTTATGAGAAAGGTTGGACCTAGAGATATACATTCTTTATTAAAATGATGAAGTTTTAAGGTAAATAAAATTTTTAAGGAGATTGTGGTGGAGAAAAGAACCCAGCTGAAGAGAAAACTTTGGGGAGTACTTGCATTTAGGTTGTCAAATAAAGATTATCCTACAAATAAAGGATCAGAAAAAAAGCCAAGAAGGAATATGCAGTAACAGCCTCAAATGCAGCTGAAGGCCAAGGACAGTGTGGCAACGAGAGAAGCTGATGACTAATCAGTAATCAAGAGATTTCCAGTGAGTAGCTTCAGTTAGGTGGAAGTGGAAAGCAGAAGTCAGAATTGGCTCAGTGTCAGGTGGTACTACTTCCTACAGGGAAAAGGTAAGTGAGAGGTCTTCAGTGGTCATCATTGCTGCTACAGACGCCAGCAGTCCTTGCTACAGGAAAGTCCCCTAGTCCTTACAGCCCCTAATCCAGTTTAGAGAGTTTTCAGGAGTTTATGAAGGTACATTGCCTTAGAGTAGGAATCCACATTGTACATCCTCCATCCCCACAACTTAAGGTGCTAGGGTATGGCATCATCTTGAAACCAGGCCCACTGCTGGAGTGTGTCCTGCCCTGGGGGCCAGTAGTCACTGACTCTCTCCATCCCTGAAGCCCCACTGTCATTCTACTAAGTTCACATCGTGCCTGCAGCACAGTGACCTTTGCTGTCCAAAGCCTAGGCCTGACAGAAAAAGCGAGACTCTGGTGTTTGGATTCACATGGCTCCCCACCTTTCCCTGGGAACAGATGGCCCTGTAGAGTGGGGAAGCTGACACATAAACCTGTGTCCAGAAGAGGCTGCTGTATTGCTAGTTGGCATGTCCCAACAACCATCCCAGTGTCCCTGCTCCCAACAAAATCGTGTCACCATCATCACAAACTCTTGCAGCCTAGACCACTGAGGCAAACATAGAGATCACTGACAGGGATTACAGCTGAAGAAATTGCATGAAGACCATACTCTTGAGTCCATCCAGAACCAAAGCCAATGCACATTACTCTCCCTATGAAAGCTACTCCATAAAATTGGAAACAGCGACTATTGCATTGGATATGCAGATATCAACATAGGAAAACAAGAAACATTTAAAAGCAAGAAAACATGACATCCTCAAAGGTGCACAATAAGTCTCTCATAATAGATCCCAAGGGAAAAGATATTTATGAAATGCCTGAAAAGGAATTCAAAATAATCATCTTGAGGAAATCAGCAAGATACAAGGGAATGTAGACAAGCAGTTCAATGAAATCATGAAAACAATTCATGATCTGAATGAGAAATTCAACAAAGAGATAGGTATCATAAAAAAGAACCAAACAGAAATCTTGGAGCTGAAGAATTCAATGAATGAAATAAGAAAAAATACAGTTGAGAGCTTCAACAACAGACTCAATCAAGCAGAAGAAAGAATTTCTGAACTTGAAGACAGGTCTTTTGAAATAACCCAAAGGGAAAAAAGAAATAAGACTAAAAAAGAATTAAGAAAGCCTATGAAAGTTATGAGACAACATTAAGCAAACAAACTTTCACATTATAAGAGCATCAGAGGGAGATGAAATGGAGAAAGGCATAGAAAATCTATTTAACAAAATAATAGCTGAAAACTTCCCAAGTCTTAGGAGAGAAATGGACATCCAGATCTAGGAGGCTGAAAGGTCACCAGTTAGATTAGACCCAAAAAGATCCTCTCTGAGGCACATGATAATCAAACTGTCAGAAGTCAAAGGCAAAGAGAGAATTCTAAAAATTACAAGAGAAAAGAGTCAAGTCACATATAAGGGAATCTATACTAGGCTATCAGCAGATTTCTCAGCAGAAACCCCGTAGACCAGAAAAAAATGGGATGATATGTTCAAAGTGCTGAAAGAAGAAAACTGTCAGCCAAGAATACTATGTCCACAAAGCTATTCCTTAGGAATGAAGGAGAAATAAAGACCTTCCCAGACAAACAAAAGCTGAGGCAATTCATTACAATTAGACCAGCCCTATAAGAAATGCTTAAGGAAGTGCTTTAACTGGAAATGAAAGGATGACAACTACTATAATAAAAACATGTGAAAGTATACAACTCACTAATAGAGGCAAATTTATAATCAAATTCAGAATACCCCAATGCTGTAGTAGTGCTGTGTAAATCTTTCAGTCCTTTAGTATGAACGTTTAAAGTCAAAAAGGTGAAAAACAACAACAGCTAAGGAACACACAGTAAATAAAGGTGTAAATTAAGGTAACAAAAATATAAATTGGAGGAGAGGGAGAATAAAAGATTAGAGTATTTTATGTGACCAAATTTAAGTTATTAGAGATTGTTGTAAAAGTATTTTTTAAATGTGGTCAACATTTATAATCAGTAGACTTTTAGTAAAGCATTAATCTCCTGTTTTGAATGAAATTCTATCAAGTTAGCTGGTATCTACTCTCCCCAGCAGCTGAGGGGCCCAAACAGAAGACCACCAGCAGGGAACCCACCTGCAAAAATCCTTTGGGACTGCCTTGCTGTCAGGGGTCAAATTGCAGGCACAGCTTCAATGACACAACCACAATGTAAAGGCTTAAAAGGTTTTAGAAGTTACATACTCTGAATGGTACACAGCATATACAGAGGCCACACGCATACACATACAGGTCAGGGAACAAAGCAAAGAGAGCTAGACCTGTGGGCCAATGCCTTTATTGAGTCCAGGGCATTATCCAAACAGATTGCCTGTGAGGAGCTTTAATTGGTGGGTTTAAAGCAAGCAAGCACTGGTTCTGTGCTATAACTGAGAGGTGGTCACTTTAGGTGTGTGAGCAAATGTCTGAATGGTCCATGTAAAAGAAGCAGTGAAATGGTGGGAAATCTAGCCTGCTAGGCAAGAGAGATGCCTACAAAATCCATCTCTGGGCACCAGCTAGGGCCATTTGAGTGGACTATAGTATTGGAAACTATGTTGAAGGTGACTGAGCCCTAATTTTGGTATAAGAACGTCCAACTTATATTTAAAAATGGATGCCAAGGCAACATAAAATTATAAGCACTCACTCACTACACCACCATAATGTGCATGGGCCTCATCCAATCGTTTGAAGGCCTTAAGAGGAAAGACTGAAGTTTCCCGAAGTAGAAGGAATTCTGCCTCAAGATTGCAACATAGAAACTCTGCCTGAGTTTCTAGCCCGCAGCCTCAAGACTGCAAGACCAATTCTTATCTGAAATGCAGGTCTTGGACGTGCCAGTCCCCACAACTGCATATGCCAATTCCTTAAAATCAATCTCTCTCCCTCCCTCTTTTCCATGTTTGCATATACGTATAGTATATATATCTTTATCCTCTTGGTTCTATTTCTCTGGAAAACTCTGACTAATGGAAGCTCCTTAAAACTCCTAGAGGGGTTCAGGAACCCTGAGAACAGAGGAGACTTTACCAAGTGTAAGACACCACAGAAGAAATAGTAAAGGAAGCAAGTGAAGGAGGAGTGGCAGAGACAGCGGTGAGCTACCTCCTTCTACTCAACCCCATGCAAGTGTTGCCATGTGGGAATGGTAGTTTCTGGTGTTATCAATGTGATTAACTTATTGATGCCAAAAGCCAGGTTACTATGGGAAATCACTATAGGAAGGATTTCATAGAAGGTGTAGATTTTGAGCAACCCCATAGAAATGCAATCTATAGTGGAGTATAGGGTTTACTGGGTTCGAAGCCATATAAAGTAGGCCCAAGACACCCTTTACATTCAAGGACTTCCCTTCACAAAGAGAAAAATAAATCTCGTGAGTTTGAGCCTCTCTGAAGCGAATAAATAAAGCTAACTTTATGTTTTTAGATAACCAAGAGGTATTTGTTATTTAATCATCACAATGTTTCTTTGTTTTACTGCTTAGGGAAGAAAGGAGGAGTGAAGTGGATTCACCTTGTCATTGACTCCATTTATGTCATGCTTTTGAATCCTGTCGGAGATATTTTTAGAAGCCTGGAAATGAATGGAGCTTCATGAAGACAAGGTAACTTCCTGAAACTTCAACGCAAGTTATTTCTGGCTTGCTACTTTCAAAGGGCAACAGGGCTTACATAGCAGAGACAAGAAAGAACAAACAACACAGGTGAAAAGCAAGGCCCTGCACGTGGGAGGCCGGCTTGCATGGCATGTGTGATTATGTGGCAGGAGGTATGGATGTGAATCATGAAATTGTATAGCAACTTCTTTCCCTGGGAAAAAAGGTTCAATGAAACAGACCAACCTATCATTTAAAGTGACATAAATGCTGGTTAATATTATGGAACCATAGAAAGCTCCACTGATTATGATTTTTTTTCTTTCAAAAAGCAGCTAATTGCTGAGGATATATTTCCTCCTGCTTTTCAATACATTCTGATGTTAGAGTGAATTTGATGATTCATGTAATTGAACAAAAATATGTGTTATTACATAAGAGGAGGGAAATGATTAAGCTATCACTTGGGTGCCTCTCATTTCCTAGTTCGTTATACAAAATGCAGTGCACATTGAAGTTTTCTATTCTCTTAATAGTGAAAAATATCCTTTGGCTGAAATGGATTCAGGTAAACCATTTTTACTAAGAATTCAGCACACACACAAAAACAATAATAATGTCCTAACTCTGGAAGCTTTCCCTGGAATATGCTGAGGGCCAGATGGCACTAGGAGCATCAGTAAAAGGAAATAATTTCTAATGTAGCAAGTGAAATGCTCATGGCAGGTGCTGTGAGCTACAGGCTAACAACATGTTAGCTAACAGCCCTCATCGGCTACAGACGGGGTCTCTGGGAGGTGCGCTTAGCCAGGGCTCTTTTTTAACCCTGACAGTTTGCCCTTCTAGAAGATTGTGGAATGAAATACAATAGTGGTTCTCACCTTGGTTGCACATTGGAATCATCTGAGGAAATTTAAGATACATGCTGATGCCTGGGTCCCATCACCAGAAATTCTTATGTAATTTGTCTGAATTATGGCCTGGAAATCAGAGTTATTTTTAAGACTCTCAAGCTATTTCTAACATGCAGCCAAGGTTGGAAGGCACTGCTCTGTTGGAGGACTTAGTAAGGCATGGATTACAGAATGCTAGAACTCGAAGAGAAATAATTCCTTGCTTTACAGGTGAGGCAACGGATAGTCAGAGAGACAAAGTGAATTGCTTAAAAATCGCACATCTTTTTAACAGCAAGGTGGTCACTAGAACCCATACCAATATTTTTTCTATAATACTCTACCACACAGGCTTGGAATGATTGGCTACAGAGAAATTAGAGACTTGAAAGTACTTGTGAGAGTTGTCAAAATATTGTGTAAGTGGTGACCCACTACCTACACACAGGACCTACCGCAAGTCATAGTCAAAAATGTTTTTCTGGGTTGTTGGGTATCTACATCTAGATGCAGTCAGTTCTCCCAGCTCATCTGCCTTTGTGCTTTATTTTGAAGTTACAATGCTTTCCATGATAGGCAGGCATCTACAAGGACTCATTAATGACCTGTGGGTATAAGTACTGCCCTTTTGTGAGTTTCTTTGTCTTCACTCCACAAACTGCCATTGCATGGCCTTTGCTCAAAGGAAACCCCTGGTTGTTGAGTGCTCTACACCAATCAATTGGTCAACAAGTGGAGATGGGCACCTGCTGAAGAGGAAGATCTATGCTAGCTTCTTTGAGCATGAAGATGCATGACATGGTTGCTGCCTTAATTCAATGTATGCTGTAATGAGGGATAAGGTATCATCGTGAATGTCTTTCTTTGCTTGCCCAGCACCTCTTGGAAAACCACACCTCTCTTATTCCCGGGTCCTATGTATGTGGGCAGCCCTACCTTCAGACTGAGGTCTGGGCATAAACCCCAGGCTAAGAGCCTGAGACAAAGGAATGAGCAAGTGGTAAAAGCTGAGCCCAACAGGGACAACCCCAAACTTACTGGAGCTGTGAAGAAGAGGTTCCAGTCTGTGGGATAACTCCAAAACTCCAGTCGCCAGAGCTTAGGAAGGGAGAAAGAGGAGCATTGCTCTGATGGCACTGTTGGAGACCCTGGATCCAGCCTTGCCTAAAGTCCCCTGGACCTCCCAGATACATGATCCACAACCTCCCACACCCTTTCATCCCTTGAAGTCATTTGGGTTTGATTTCTCTTCTTGTCAACTGAAAGAGCCTTAAGACTGGGTGATTTACCTTAGTCAATTTATACCACTTGGATAGACTACTGTCATTCATCTTTGGGATGTCAAGCCCAGCTAAGGTTTGTGGCAAACAAGCCCAACATGAGTGCTGATAAATTGGCTGTGCTGCCAGACCTCTCTGGTGGGTATTTCAGGATCAATTTGTTTTCAGGACCTAGCAGAGAAACTGCTGGAGATGCTTGTTTGGTGATGTGTAGATTAATTTGATTTTCACTGGTAACACCCCAATTTGATCACAATAACTGTTTCTGAGAAGACTTCCCACTTTCCTGTTAAATCAAATTCACCACCTGTCTGAATACTACCAGAGAGTTAAATTTGGGGCAGCTTTTACTTCATTGCTTCTAACCTTTGGCAATACAGAATTATGAATTGAAAAGCTAACTTAAGTTCTAAGTTACATATTCAACTATATATGTGACTTGGGACTTAAGTTAGCTTTTCAGTTCATAATTCTGTATTTCAAACTGATTCATAATCTCAGATGTGTCACTGCTGGGATTACTGAATAGGCAAACTCACCCCATGCTTAGGGCACTAGAAAAGACAAGAAATAGTTTTGAAATATATTTGATATTTCCAAAAAACTATCAAAATATTCATTGAAGGATATTTAGGACTTCGTTGTCTTTCTTACACTCATTTTGTGCTTCAGAATTGTGTTGATTTTCAACTATGTATCAGCAGGGAATGAAAGATGCACCTTAAATCAGCCTCCGAAGGTTTTAATCTGTTTCTAAATACCAAGTGGCATAAAAGCAAGGACTGAAGAGGAAGAAGGTAAACAAGTGTGGGAAATGAGGGTCCTAAGAGGAAACAGGGAAGGGACATAGACTCTTTAATCATTGGGTTATAAAACCCTTCACAGTAGAAAATGTTCCAGAGGTGTGCAAAGGTTTGCATTATTTTATGCAGAAAGAGAAGACTCAATCCTTTTGTAAACAGTTTGAGGTTTCAAAGACTCTTTGGCTTTCTAATTTATTTAAAACATCCATCTCTTCATAGATTGGCCCCGAGCACTCCTCAGTAAGTTATTTATGTGGTACTTGACTGCGGCTGCAGGTTTATACTAAGCCACAGCTGTATAAACAAAGACTATTAACCTATTGGTTGGATTTAGCACACACTTCGGTCTGTTTAAATCCACTGACATTTCAAATTACTATGTCTCCAGATTCTTCACAGAACAACCACTGAAGGTGACAGGGCTGTTTCTAAATAGCCCAGAAGACAAACAATATGTGTGTTCTAAAGAACGACGACCAAAGAAATGGGGGCTCGCATTCTGTTTTCACTCAGAATCATGGAGAGAATTTTCAAAGGGGGCTGAAGGACTCAGGATGGCTCAGAAAGGAAGGAGATTTTGGACAGTCTTTAAATTAGTGATGTGAGCACTTGTGTTTTCCACACAGAGCACATGATTAGTAGTAGCAAATAATTTATTGGCCAATTATGAAACATTGTTTCTCTCCCTCTATGTTCTTTCTTAGATAAGGTTTTAGATGACTGTTTTGGTTTGGGTCTGCCCCCAGCCCCTGCCACCAAGCAGGCCCTGCAACAAGGCTGAGTTTAGGTAGTTACTTGGGAGCGGACCTCAGGATGTATCGCTGATGGAGCAAGAGAAGGGAGAACAGCCAGTGCTAAGTGCGTTACCACCCAGTGGGCAGCTGGGGATGTTCTTCCTTGAACCTTAGAGCCACTGAGTAGAGTGGCTTCAGAACTTTCCCACGGAGAGTCAAGGAGATGGGATATTTATCCACCAACTCTCCCCTCACTGGTTGAGGATTGCCTCTGGAGCTTTGAATCCTGGAAAAATTCCAAGGCAGAGAAGGAGAAGGTCTTTGTGCTTTAGATGAGACGCTGTCCGCTGACAAGGGGAGAGTCTACCATGCTGCGGGTGACTAGATCAAGGGAAGTACGGGATAGGACATCAACAGGGGTGGCCACACTGGCCATTTTTATGTAGCTGAAAAACTCATTCGTCATGAGAAATTATGTTCATTTTCTCTAGCAGGAAGAGGGTCTATTTGACTATTTCCTAAAAAAAAAAAAAAAAAAAGAGTTCAGTGGAATGATTTGAGACAGGTTTCCCAGTTGCACCCTCCAGGAATATTACATGACATATGAACAACATAGTAATAGAAGCATGAGAAAATGCTAAGTGAAATGCTAATATTCAGTGAAAATCAGATTATAAAACTGCACAATTTTCAGGAAGAAAAATTTTTATGTAGGAAAGAGAAAAGACTAGAAAGAAAATTAATATACCAACACGTTACTGGTGTTTATCTCTTGGGGGTAAGATAATGGATAACTTTATAGCTTTTAATATCTTTCTGCATTTCCCAAATGTGCTACATTCAACATTTGTACCAGTTTCTCTTAAAGTAAGCATGTGTTTTTTGTTTTTTTTTTGCATAAACAGATTAAATGGAACGCTTGCTAGGTAGACAGGCGTAGACGTGCCATGGCAGAGCAGGTTCTCTATAAACAATTAGACACTCCTGAGCTTGCTGGTTTGAACACAGGAGGCCAGCCGTTACTCAGCTGTCTCTGCCGTGCAGCTCCCCGGGGCAAGCTGGTGAGCGGTGGGTGCTCATTTCAAGGTCGGCTCCCAAGCCTGCTTCTGCGGGAACTGGCGAGGCCCAGAAGGAATTCACAGTACAGTATCTACCCCGCAGGACTCCTGCAAGGGCTGCGGAGAGCCAATGGCTGTTACCTGCTTGGTTCAGAGGAGACCACCGAGGAGGCAGTACCTGGGAGGGGGTAGTCCAGGCATCCTTTTTTGGGTCAAGCTAAGGAGCACATCCTGGTTCGCTCTTCTATCCATTTATTGTCCTCAGTAGCCATTTAAGCTAGTGGCGGCCACAAGGCAGTGCATTCAGCCCCATCTGAGAATAAGCACAGTGCTAGGAGAGGTAGGGGAATACCGGCAAGATCATCCTTAAGGATATAATATTCCAGAGGGAAAGCAATGTCAGCTATTTAAAAAGATTGTATAGAGAGGATGTGATTAAAGACCAAGATAACATACAGACAAAATGCGTGTTAGGATTTTGGGAGGTGGCTGGAGAAGAGCGCTTTAGGGAAGAGTCACTCTGGCCTGAAGTGGTTGTAAAGGTTTTCTAGAGAAGGGCTTTGGATGATGCGTCAACTGTACAGTGATGAAAATCTGTCTACTCAGCAGCATTTAGTGTCTTGGGTCATGTACAGCCGATTACCTAGAATTCTGGCCATGGTTCTGCCTCAGATTCCCTGTGTGCCATCATTTGGAGTATGTTTTCCGACCCATAAAATGCCAGTGCTCACAGACACCTGCCCCTTGGGCATGTTATGATGAACAGCTGATGGTAAACATCCTCGGAAACTTGGCGGTGCTGTTACTAAAGGCTCACAAATGTCAGGTGACTAAATATAGAGGCAGGCACCAGTGGGTTCCTGAGATATAAAACACTGATGGTGATAGCAAGCTCAGAGTGCGCTTGAACATGATGTCCGGCATCAGCAAGTTGTTGCGGGAAGGATTTCTCTTCTGGGCTATGCTAGTTACAAGTTGAACATAGATGGATCAGCTGAGAACTATTTATTCAGTGCCTCTAGTGTGCTCAGGCCTAAGCTGGGTGATATTAGTGGAATTTAAAGCATTATTAATAACAAGAGTGTTGTTTGGGTGAGTTTGTGGCACACAACCCTGAACTGGAAACTATAAATCCTCAGAGTGCAGACACTCGGCTAGATTTGTATCAGTGTTTGCATGGCCCCTCAGGAAGAACCCTGGGAGAGGTTCATTTTCTCTAAAAGGTCTACTTCATCACTGAATCTAATTCATCATGTCTTTGAGCACAAGACCCGCTTTTGCCCTTACTTGTTCTGTTAATGCAAAACGAATTCGATGAATCAGGAAGTACTGTACCACAAATAAACAAATAAAACAAAAACACAAGAGTACTGATCCCAATTTGCACAGAGATGCATTTTTCCTCATGCTGGGCTCTACTGACAGTGTGGCTGGACCGCCCCTGTGCACTGAGTAGATACCCATGGTGCCAGCTCTCTTGGCCTTCAGGACTGGGGAGACCCTCTGTCTAAGGGAATGAGAAGGGGCTAGGGTTTACTTGACCAGTTCTGGACATCAGAAGGGGCTGTGTGGCTATTTTTGCATAGAACATGCCATTCTACACCAGGCTGAAAACCACCTGATGAGAGGCCTTGCAGTAAACCTGGAGTAGAAAAACAAAAAGCAAACAATAAAAGTAAAACCACGGGAACGCAGCAATAACATTTCTGTGTGGTGATATTTGCAGCACTTTTGCAAATATTGACTTACTAAGTATGAGGCCGAACAACAAACCTGGTTTATATTTGAACTAACCATATAAAGCGAGGGAAGTGCTCCCTTAGAGAGATTTTTGCCTGCTCTGGGATCAAGCCTAGAAATGAGCACTCCTATAGTCTTCCGTTGCAGCATCTCCCAGGCCCATCTAGGTTCATCAGAGGTTCTCTCTTCTGGCTTATAACAGCCTTTTCTCCCAGTGGATGGAGAAACGATGAGGCAAGACCAGGCAAGTGATGACATGTGGCCTTATAAAAACAATTATTCTATTTTAATATGGAACAGTAATGTTTGCTTTCCATTCTCCGTTTTAGTCTGCACTAAAAGGACTTACTGTAAAGTCCCCTGTCTTCCTGGGAGTTTGCTGATCAGGACCAAAATGGAAAGACAAACCAATATTTGATTTGTTAATCATCATACTATGAGTAGAGTAGACCAAACAATTATCGTAAAAGAACAGGAAAGAGGATAAGATTGAGAGAGAAGGCGAGTGCCTTAGAGGAAGCTCTCTGGTGAAGAGGAGGTCCTCTTTCTGCAAAAGTGATCTCTAGGTGTCTGGAGCAGGGAATGTGCCCCATATTTGGTTCAAGAGCTCAAGAAACAGCCAATCTTCAAAGAGATGGTTGCGTGATATGCCAGACGGAATGAGGACATATGCTTTGGGCTTTCCAGTTCCAGCAGCAATTGCTGTGTCTGAAGCATGGCCAGGTGGCCATCCTCAGGGTAATGTGTGTACATGTGCACGCATGTGCATGTGTGTGCCACCTAGCAGGGTGGGGCTCCCAAATGGAAATCAAGTTGATTTATAAAAAATATACATAGTCCTTCTCATGCATTCAAGTAAAAGAATCAGCTCTAAGCATTTTCATCCATGACCCATCACATGCTCAGGGCCCAATTCAGATTTCGCTGGCTAAAATTTATTTAATCTGGGGCAAGGGCTTCTTTAAGAAAAGGAAATAAATTTTAAATATAAACTTAGCTAGTGAGCCTTGGAAGAAGCCAGGACAAGTGAAGAAACCTGAAACTTGAGCTTCATTTGTTATATGACACATCCTCCTCTGCTGGCATTATTACATTTTGTCCTGGGTAAGCTGGGAGAAAAAGAGCCCTGATGAGCTCTTCTTCCACCATTCATGGACATCCATCCTTCTCTAGAGGGTGCTTCACACTTTCTGTCTTCAGCTGTTCACACCATCTAAACCAAGGGAGGCTCTGAAAATGGGTTATTCACACAAAAATTTATTTGAAGGCTTATTCTCTCCTAGACATCCCTTAATTACGTTACTCAACCAGGTGTTTTCCTCTAATTTTTAAAAAACCTTTTATTGCAGAATGAAAGGCTTTGCTACTTTGAGTCTCTCTCTCCCTGCCCAGTCTCCCTCTTCCCCTTCTACCATGTTTCCCTGAAAATAAGACAAGGTCTTATATTTATTTTTCTTCAAGAAGATACCCTAGGGCTTATTTTTAGGGGATGTGTTATTTTTTTTTAAGTACGGTACAACAATCTACATTGATTTAAATACAGTTAAGTTGTCTTCTTCTGGAACATCATCATAACTCTCCAAACCCCGAATTCCATCCTGAATTTCTTGTGACTCTATTTCCTTTAGAACTATTGGCCCCAATCTCTCATGTCGAGCAATAGAGCTCTCATGGGGCAGTGAGAAGGGCTGCTCGGGGTAGGGCTTATATTGCGCAAATGCTTAGAAATCCTGCTAGGGCTTATTTTATGGGTAGGTCTTATTTTTGGGGAAACACGGTATATGCAACCATTAAAAAAAAATTTGGCCTCAGCAAACAGTCCAGAACATTGGGAGGAGGGAGGAAGGGGTCCTTGCTGGAATTATTTATCTGATCTTGAAGGGAGACTGATCTACTCTCTTGAGGATGAGCAGCAAGGACCAGATGAATAGTTCTGAGTCTCTCTCATCTTGGGCACAATGGGTTTTTCAAGATCTGTTGACTTCCTCACAGCTGGAAGAAGACTCCAGTCCACATAAATGGGGAACATTTTCTGAATCATCACAATGGAAAGATAAAGAAATATGAGGGCACTTTGTGTGTGTGTGTGTGTGTGTGTGGCTTTTCCTGAAGAAGGCCCTGAGAGTCCAAGTTCACTAAGACGGAAGATTATTATCACTAAGACTGAAGACATACAAAAGACTGAGCCATAGATTCTAAAGAAAATTCCAAAAGAAGAGTTGCAAATCATTCTGAACATGGTGTTTCTACTACTCATTCAGACATTTGGTCTCATTTGAAAAAGAAAATCTCATTGTTTCGAAATTAGGCTTCACATATATTTCAAGAAAGATGCCACAGAATGTTTTATGGTATAGGGCTTTATGTATAAAATATTGTTTTCCTATGTTGACATTTTCTAATCTTTGCATTGGGCATAATGAATAAAGGAACAGCAGGATCTTGCAATGGCAAAAGAAAAGCCTAAATTTGTTTTCCACATTTGGATTTACGAACTTGCCTTTTTCTTGTTTATTTCTTTATTTTTAAAAGAAAATCCCAAGTCTTTAGAAGAGGATTAGGAGTCAAGAAACAGGCTTGGCCAAAGGAGAAAGAGCTTTGTATAGGAAGTCAGGCGACTTGGGGTCTAGACCCCCTTCAGCCACTGGCCAATCGATCTGGGGACTTCCCGTCCCTCAAATCTCTCTGCCTTAATATACTCAATAATGCGATGAGACATTGGGCTAGATCATTCCTTAGGTCCTTCTCAGCCCTAGTGTTTGTTTAATGATTTCCCTCTGAGAATTCCAGAAGCCTTTACATAACTCACCCAGCTAAGAGTCCATTTAGGGTAAGCACTGGGGCCTCAGCTCTGCTCTCGTCACCAAAGAACTAGCCATGCTCAGAAAGCTATTTCAGCCAAAGGTAGTGTGGAAACAACTTGTTCAGACACAAAGTGGGGAGAGCTGATGGAATTCATTATCTTGATGATACAAGCATTGGCATGGGGCTGCTGTCCAGCTTGGGGCTTGACAGGAAACTGGCTTCCGATCAGAATCCTGGCATAATGAAAATGTGTGCTAGAGGGAGACCTAAACCCAGGGGTGGGCGGCTCTGCCACAAACATTGTCCAGCCTTTGGCCAGTCACTCACCTCTCTGGAACACTATTTCTCTATATGTGTGAAGTGAGGGTAATAGGTCAGCCCTGCCTTGCTTGTGACTTTTGATAAGGTCAAACATATTTGAAATTAAAACGTTTGAAAAATTATGAAATGGCATATGAACAGAAGGATTGTGATAAGCTTTGGAGGTTGTTTCTGCCTCTGTGCAGGTTAGGGTCTGAGGAGGAAGCTGGGGCTGGGGAATTTCAACACAGGTCTGGAGGGGCCAGGGAGGGTCTGGAGGGGGCAGGGAGAGTCTGGGCAGAGGGATGAAGGGAGGCGAGGTCAGGACCGAGAACCAGTGAACAGAGGAAGGGCCCCTACCTAGCAGCCAGCTCCAGGCTACAGCATCTGGAAGCTCAGAGCCTACAGCGTCCATCTCCCCAGTCTGCACTGCTCTCAATTCCAAAGGCCTTCTGTTTATTGATGATGGCTTGGCCTTACTGCTAGAAAATTCTGTTACAGTATTTCTTCTAAACAGAATATGCCTGGCTGTAGTGCTACAGGGGCTGATGGCTGAAGTTCCACCCAGGGACTCTCTTGCCTGGTGACACAGCATGAGGACTGGCATGCTTCCCTGAAGGAGACACCAGAATCACTTCACAGGAGGGGGCTCAGACTAGTGAGGTAGGGACAGTTCTCAGATAACAACAAGGCCAGGTAGTAGGAATGATGATAATCATAGGGGCTACTTATGGAGCACCATGTGCCAGATGCTGAGCTAAATGGTTTAAACACATTTGTTATTTAACATTCACATCTACCCTACACACTTGTTACATTATTATTCCAGTGTAGAGAGGTCATGGCTCCCACCCTAAATTACTCATCTTTTTCTCATAATAGAATTGACTTTGAACCTAGTTTGTTTGGACTCTAAATTCTAGATCCAATCATTGTGGTATTCTGCTTTTCTTGGGTCTATAGATTCTTATCGAATCAACCCAAGATTGTCCAGACTTCAGTAGAATTCCAAAGTAGGACTCAAGCCAGTCCTGGGCAGTGAAGAGACCGGGATATAACAGTGTTCCCAAAAAGTGCCTGACTTGCTCTTTAATTAATACTTGACTAGAATAATAAAATAAAAATAGTAGCACCTTTAGTGAGATGTAGTGTTATTTCCCTTTTGGCATCATTCTGCACTGGTCTAGAAAAAGGAAGAGGCCTTAGGTGAGATAGAAAATGATTTGCTGTTGACCATTTCGGCCAGTAGTGTGGGCTGCTGGCTTGCACTGGCTCATGCCCACCCTCAAGAGTCAATTTTGTGCATCTCTTCCCAACTCCAATTCAATGAAGTTAGGTTGGTAGCTTGCACTTTGCCAAGGTGGGAGTATTTACACCATGGAAAATGGCAAACACTGCAGAGCAGAGCTTTATTTCCCTGCGGAGCCAGTTGTGAAACATTTACCTACGTACCACTGATTTCAGCACTATTTGTCATTTTGTTCAATAAATTGTAAGTCCCTAGGAAGAGTTGTTTCTGAAATGTGGTGTCTAAAAGGAGGTCTTAATTCTACATACATAGATATTATATATGAATTAAGGAATCATTTTAACATGTGTGGGCAAAGATACTTGCTGAAAGTTGCTTAATGACCACACACGCTCTAGACAGTTGAGTAGGAATGACTGGACCCTGTCGCAGGTCCTGTGGAGCGTCCTTCCCCCAGAGCTGCCATCTGTGCCTGCAAGAGAAAGGATCCGTGATCAGTTTCCTTTGGCAAGGTCTGGTGGCCTGACTTGTGACAGAGAGACAGCATGTCTGTGCAAATGACCTTTTCCTTCTTGACATTTGAAGATAACATACCAGAGATAACATGGATAAATGAATCAAAGCATGGAGCTGAAAGAATTCACTTGAGGAAAATATTTTGTCAGAGCACCTACCTTTTCAACTACATCTGCATTCGCCAGAAATGGCACTTTTAATGTTATCTGTAGTATTACTTCCCGTATTTCCCACGGAAATGGAAGCTAGGAAGAGTAACGAAGAAGCAGAACTGCAGGTTACCCCCACACCTCAGTTTTGCTGTTACTTCCAGAGGCTCCCTGTTAAGCTTTGTCTGAAATGGAGCAGAGCAGGTGTTTTCAGCCATCCCAGCCCCTTCCTTCCTCTGTCCTCGTAGGTGCTCGTGGGGAGGAGGAGGTGAGCCCTGTCTGGCATCCAGTGGGGAGGTGGAGCTGTGTCTCTTAGGCACTTACCCCACATCCTTTAACTAGAGCTATGAGACAGTAGCCCTAGACAATCTCTCTAGATCAAAGATTCTGTGCCTAAATAGTCAACATCCCTGCGGCCTGGGGATTATGTCACTTTTCACGTCCTGCTGTTCCTGACTGGTGTGAGGGAGGACAGGGTTTCAGTTTCCCGGCAGGTCCAAGACCTTTGTTCCTTCAAAGGTTACTTGTTCTCCTGATCTGGACTTAGCAGGTGGAAGGACACATTCCCTCAGATTCTCCAGTACACCAGCAGCCAGAGCGTTAATGAAAATAACAGGTGATTAAATGACCCCACTCTGTGCAGCCAATTGCTTGCACGACCCAGAGCTGATGGGGACAGGAAGGTGCTGGGACCGCTGCCTGGAGCGGTCCTGCATCAGCTGCGTGCTGCTCCTCACGTGTGGGGTCTTATATAAGACTTGGGCACAGCAACATGCCCCTCCCTGCCCGGCCAGTTCACAGGACACAGGATTAGCCGGCGAGAGCCAAGCTCTATTTCTGGAAGGCAGAAAGTTCAGCTGAAGGGTGGCCACTGGGAAGATATTCACTTACTCCGCTGAAAGAAACAGAGATGGAGACTCCTAGGGAGCAAATTATATTGGAAGACCATTTGTCCGACAGATAATCCAAGAACATTTGAGACCACAGTAGGAGAAGAAAACAGAATGAACAAACTGGAAAAGTAACTATTCCTTCTGCTGCTGTGCCCTCCTTTAGCTCCTACACAGATTCAAACCTAGGATTTTAGAAGTATGATTTATCCAGTAAGCCTGATGAAATAAGACTTTATAATTATCTTTGTTGCCAACCGAAACTTACGTTTGAATACACACTATACCTTAGCAAGTACAGCAAATTCTGATTATTCAACACCCTGGGGAATCTCTATTAACCCAAATACCGGATCTCCATGCCAAGCTACCCATTTGTCACTGCATTCATGTGCGGGAAGGGGCATTGTTATTGTGTATATACTTATCTGTTTCATTCCCCCACAGGCAGTTAATTCCTTCAGGACAGAAGGTAGTAGGAGGTATGGTGATAATTTAATATGGCTAATTAAAGAAAAATGATTTGAACTCATATGTCAGCGGTGGTGATGGTTGTGTGTGTGTGTGTGTGTGTGTTGGCAGAGTGGGTGAATGGACTCTATTGGAAATGGCAGTTCTAAAAGGGGGTAGGTCCAAAGATGGAAAGGGCAGAGCCATGCTGAGATCTAGGAACAGAAGCAAAAACTAGGAACCAAGACAGGTTGAAAGCAGAGACACTGAGGGATATGAGCAAAGACAAACCCAGAAGACAGGAACCCAATTAGGAAAAGGCTATCCCACAACAGGAGGAGATACAGAATATGAACCAGGAAACTGTACTTTGACAAGACCCAGGACATTCCTGAAGCCCCAACATTAGCAAAGAGAATGCATGCATGAGAGAACAGGTCAATCCTGTTTGCAACAAGTAGGGGATTCTATCACCCAAATACTTCAATGCACCACTTGATATCCGATATATATTCAGGTGGGCATCTATTGTTTGTGGAAGTCACATTTGGAAACTTCCTTCAGAGATAAGTTTTTGAACCCCAAAAAACCAATATCATGAGATCTTTGCCAATGCCTTTGTTTATCTATTTTACTCTTCCTATTTAAGCAGAGGAGTGCAAGAATAGATTTGTGCCAGGGAGAGGATGGGTTGGTGCCTGGGATGCCCATTATGAGGCCACTGCAGTGGTCCAGGCAGATGGTGGCCCAGGCAAAGGGTTAGTGGGGAGGAGGTTGGAAATGTAGAAAAGGGGGCAGATTCGAGTACTATTAGACTATTGCCTGCAAATTCAAATGCCTACAGGATTTTGTATGTGTTTTAAATTTTTTTAATAATCTTTTTAATTGTAAGAAAATGAGATAGAGGGGAAACCTACAAGTTAAAAGATACTTAAACATAGCTACCAATTGCAATATAGGTATCTTATTTAGATTCTTGATTCAAGCAACTTGCCAAAAAGTTTGAGATGTGGAAAGTTGATCGGTGACTTTTTGTAATATGAAGGAATTATTTTAATATCATTTATTTTTATATATCATTTAATCATATATCATTATATGTCATTAATGTGATAATGGCATTGTTTTTTTAAGAGAGTCTTTATCTTTTAGAGATATGTGCTGAGATATTTAGTGATGATATTATATGACTGGGATTTTATTCAACAAATATGGGGGAGTGGGAAGGGGTTAGCAGACACAAATTTGGCTCTGAGTTGATATTTATTAAAGCTGGGTGATGGGTCCAGGGGGTTCGTTATATATGAAGCCAGGTTTTTCTTTGTGATAACAACTTCTAGTGCCATGTACCAGAAACTTTCCTATTGCACATCCAAATGCCCACATAGCAGAGAGATGAAACAGAGCCACAGAAGGTGGGAGTTGTAGAGCAACTTTTTTGTTTTAAATGTATATATCCAGCTCTCTCTGCTAAAAATTGAAAAAAAAAACCATTTTGGAATTTATCAAGATGAGTAATGATGTTGTAGGAGAGGCTAATTGCCTCCCTTCTCTTCTTCCTTAGTAGCTGAACCTTGTTTTGCAAGTTTCATTGCTACCCAAATGGAACATTCATTCCCCAACTTCTCTTATTATGATATTGCCATGTGATTTAATTCTAGCCAATGAAGTGTGTGCAGAAATATTATGTGGGACTTTCTGGAAGGCTCCTTAATGGGAGATAACTCATCTGGCATGTACCTCTTTTTTCTTCTCCCCTTACTCTTTCTTTCTGCCTGGAGTGCAGATGTGAGGTCTAGAGCTCCAGCAACCATGCTGGACTGCGAGGTGGTCTTGAGGTTGAAAGCCACACATCTCATGAGGCAGAGCAGAAAGCTAGAAGGAACCCAGTGCTCCTTCTGGTGATTCCTGACAACTCTCTGCACTACCTACCTCTGCACTTATTTTACCAAGTGAGAACAAAACCTTATGTGGTTAAGCCAAAATTAGGTTTTTAATTATATGCAAACAGGCTTAATGCTAATGAACACAGATAACTGATTATTCATTGTTAATAAAGCACTATTTGGTATTAGCTATCAAAAATTAAAGTATATAGAATCAGTGACTCAGCAATCCCAGAATCAGGACTGCATCCTGTAGATATACATACAAGAAATGGTATTATTTGCAGGAGCAAGCACTGCAAACAACCTAAGCAGCATCCATGGGGACAGGTTACATAAACGAGCCATTCAGCGGGCTATCAGGAGGCAGCCATTCAAAGAATAAGATAGATCCATATGTACTGCCATGAAAGAGGCTCAGGTCTTATTAGTAAGTGAAAAAAGGTAAATTATAGAAGAGCATGTATAGTTTGATCACATTTATGTAAATTATTTATATATAATAGTGTGTGTCAGACAATCCCTGGCTTATAATGATTATACTTACAATTTTTCTAATTTACAATGGTGTGGAAACAACACACATTCAGTAGAAATCGTGCTTTGAGTTTTGAACTGTGGCCTTTTCCTGGGCTAGTGATATGCAGTAAGACACCCTCTCGCAATGCTGGGCGGCAGCAGCCGTGCGAGCACGAGAGTAAACAGCCAGTACCCTGTAGTGCCCTGTGCTGTCAGATGATTTTGCCCAGTTGTAGACCAGTGTAAGTGTTCTGAGCACGTGTAAGGCAGGCTAGGCTAAGCTTTGATGTTCAGTAGGTTAGGTGTATTAAGTGCATTTTCAATTTATGATATTTTCAATTTACAGTGGTTTTATGGGAATGTAACCCTATTGTAAATTGAGGAGCATCTGTATAAACTTTTATGTTATACATATATATATGTGTGTGTGTGTGTGTGTGTATATATGTGCACACTGACACATGTGTGCACATGCAGCTTGTTTTCTAGAAGGAAACAAAAACCTGATAACCAAAGGGAGAGAGGGCCAGGGATTTGGTGCCATGGAGGGAGGCTTTTGTGCATGGATTTTTTTATGGATTAAATTTTCTCTTTAGTATCTATCCTTTCATGTATTAATAAAAAATTATTTCCAGTAGCACACACTTGTTCAAGGCCTAATTTCATAGATTAATAGCATAAAGATTTTGCATTCATTACATTTTCTTTAATATCACTATCTTAATATTTAAGGTGCAGTCTGATTTCTAGCCTGTACAAATTTAAATGGTACAGTGAAGTTATTGTTGGCCCCCTCCAGCCTCCTCTCCCTCTCCACCCTCTCTTTTATTCCCATTTCTTCCTCCTGCCTCTCCCTTTCCTATAAATGTAAAATGTTACTGAACCTTCTAGGGCCTAGTCTTCCCAGGGTCCGCGCAGAGGATCAAGAGAGACCAGCACACAGAGAGGAGGCCACCAGCAATGGCGAAGCTAGCTAGGGATTCTCCTTGCCAGCTCTAGGGTAGATACTGATATTCTGCCTGAACACAGAGTCCTAGAGAACACTCAGTGGCCTCCCACTGGTTTTAGCCAGGTTGTATTTATTTCTTACAAATGAATGAGGATGCATGTGCTCTGACAGGAGTTGGCATATGTCCAGAAGTTTTTTTACTCAGGCTTCATATGAAGGCAAAAGGTGTATTTTGACTATTTCCTGAAACATGTGAGCTCTGCTTAAGGGAGCGGGATGGAAACGCAGCAGGAGGATAGCAGGACAGCCTGTGCCATGAGGCAAGTGCAGGACGGGTGACATTTGGTTCCAAAGGCTCTCAGGAGCGCCTTGTGAAGCCCGGAAGAGAAGCTCACTTGGTGCTTTCATTTTAGGTCAACTATGTCTGTGGGAAGGAATCTTGATTGCTGGCTGTATACTTTAGTAATAAAATCTGAATCCTGGCAGCCCCATGGCCCAGAAGGATTACTGTAGATAATCAAGGAAACACATGTCTAAGGAGTGGCAAGTTCCAGGGTTGCTTCAGGGACGGGTTCTCTGATGAAGTCTAAGAGATGAAGGGAGGTATATGTGGAAAATGTGGAATCTAGGAATTTGTCACTAGAACAACTGTATTTGAACCATTTTTGTTATGAAATACATGTCCAACTGAAACTGGCTCAAAGAGGAAATTAAGACTTATTGATCCATATAACTGGGAAGTTCAGTGGGTGATTCCAGGCACAGTTTGACCCAGGGCTTTAGATAGTACCTGGAGGACACTATCACTACCTCTCAGTTCTGCTTTCCTCTGTGTTTCATTCACAGGTAGGTATTTCCCAAAAGGTGGTATAGATGGCCACCAAGAGCTCCGTCTATCAGCTTAGCAACTCCAGGTTAAGGCACCTCTATCCCTACAGTCCAACAATCTCAGGGCTGATTTCTATTGGCCCAGCTTGGGGCACTTGCCCACCTCTGAGCCAATCACTGCCCCTTTGCTATTCCAGACCCAGACCTAGTACCCAGGCTGGGAGCCAGAGTCACTTCAAACAAGAGGGAGTGGAGGGAGGAGTTCAAATGCAAATTAGTATGTTGATATCAAAAGAAGAGAGAGGGTGGGCAATTAAACATCCACCACACCAGAGTAGGTTTCCAAGCTTCAAATTTTTCCAGTAAATGAAAGGGAGAAGAGGAACTATCAATATATCACATAGAATAGGATTCTTCTCTAAATCTTACAGATAAGAGGCTCCTAGACCACAACCTAAGGCTTTGGGGCTTACCCTGGAGTCTCTGTGTTTCTTGGGGTTATCCAAGTATTTGGGTTAAAAACAGATTGGGATTGGAACACATGTGCTTTGATGGGTATTCTCCAGACCTGGATGAATTCCTGGAATTCCCCTAAGAGAGATAAAATAATTCAAAAAGTTTTCCTAAGGGTTTTGTAATTTCTCCTTCAAACCTAAAGGAATCAGCCTGATTTATTTTTTGTTCCATTATTGCCTCTGTTTTTCACAGATGAATAAACTGATGCTTTCAGAGCAGCCAGTAAATGGGGAGGTGGACCCAACTCATGCGTTCTGGCCCCAAGTCAGATGGGCTCCTCTGTACCCTGCTGTGGGTGGGTGGAGAACATTGGTTCTACCTTCCATAAATAGGAGGTTTGAGAAGAAGTCTTTGTGAAGTTGAGAAACGCTGTCTTTCGTCCTACACAGATTAAGAGTGGGATCTAAAGAGACTTTGAAAACTCAGTGGAAAACGCTGGATCAGAATGCAAATTATGCGAGTAGACCAAGCAGGCACAGAGACCTGCCGCACGGCCAGTCCTTTCCACCTTTTCTGAAGATGAAACCAGTGTGACAACGGTAAGCTTACCTCAGAAACTGGCAGTTGCCAGTTCTTTTTCTTACTAGAAAAAGAATATTCTGGAACTCTTCAGAAAAGGTCATCAGGCTCAGACCTATTTTCAAACAAACATGAGTAAGGAAGAATGGTATAGTTTGGAAATGTGAAGAAGAAAGAGAAAAGGTTCTACCTTGGTGACAAGAAAAGCTCAGGTGCTGACTCATCTTCATCCATGTGCTCAAAAACTGACTAATGTCTAGTTCTTTAGCAATCCCAAAACTCCCCAAAGACTTTTTTGTACCCAGAGTCAGCATTCTCCCTTCTCTCCACTGTCCCCACACAATAGACATCTTGTTTGAGCTAACTTGAGTGGGTTTCACACCTTGCTGCCAAAGAGGTTCTCACTAAAACAACCTCTGAGAATTAACCTACCAAAGGAAGACCCTACAAGGAAGGAACTTGACTGTGTTCCACCACAGCTCCTGGAGCCCCAGGTCCCCTTACCGAGGCCTCCTCGCCAGCTTTGGCGGCCTCAGAACCCCTGTTGATGCGGATTCTTTCAGGCTTCTTCCCACCCACAGCATCTGGGCACAGCTAACTATATCATAGAAGACATCAAGCTATAAATGACTTTACTTTTTTGTTTTTACCCCCACATTCTTGCTCAAGTTGTCAACTTGTATGTTTGGGAGATATTTTTAAATGTTTGCTTGTTTTATGCCAAATTTTGGTGACCTCTCTCACTGGATCTGATTATAGATGCCAGCAGAGGAAGGGTACTCCCTCGAGACCCTCAGAGACCTGCATGTTTTCGGGCCCTCGGCTGAGGGAGTGGGTGTGCAGTATGTTTTACAGCCATCGCAAAGTTCTTTGCTCTTTTCTGTGAGTCAGAGTCATGTGCTGTCTAAAATAGGTGGGGACTGTGGGCAAGGCAGTCCAAACACAATAGCAATTTATTGAGTTTATTGCCAGGGAGAGTGTGACCTCTCATCCAGAGCCTCAGGGAGGCTCCATTTGACTGTTTTAAGGTCAGACTGAGCATGCAAACCCGCTGAGTAGACTAGCTCAACTCCGCTGTGGATATCCACAGATGCAGCTGCATGTTCTGTCTTTAGGAAGATGCAAGCAAGTGGATTTTATCCGGTATCTAAATAGTAAGTAAGCAGTCACATACCTGTGGCCCAGGTTCCCTGATAAACTGAACCAAGCAGGTGGCTACCTAAGAATGCACAAGCTCACTAATGCAGCTCAAGACTGAGTGAGGTGTGTTTGGGATTTTTATACTTTTAGAACATGTGTTTAGAGGTGAGACACCCTCTCTCCCTACTATGGTTTGGGTATGGTTTGTTTGGCCCTGCCAAACCTCATGTTGAAATTTGATCCCCGGTTTTTGAGGTGGGGCCCAAAGGGAGGTGTTTCAGTCACAGGGGCGGATCCTCATGAATGGCTTGGTGCCATCCTCGCTATAAGCAGTGAGTTCTCACTCTATTAGTTCCCATGAGAACTGATTGCTAAAAAGAGCCTGGCCCCTCCTCCCCCCTATGGGATGTGGGCTCCCCTTCACCTTCCGCCAGGAGTGGAAGCTTCCTGAAGCCCTCACCAGAAGCAGATGCTGGTGCTATGCTTTTTGTATAGTCTGCAGAACAATGAACCAAATAAACCTCTTTTCTTTAAAAATTACCCAGCCTCAGGGATTCCTTTATAGCAGTGCAAATGAACTAAGATACCACCCCCGCACCCACTTGTGTAAATGTGTTCTGACATTCATGTGAGTGTTTGCCCAAAAGCGTGCACTGATTGTAGGACCAGTGGCTAAGTTCCAGATCTACTTCTGGCCCACAATGCCCAGCTGGCTGTCCAGCTTTAGAAAATTGAAAGGGTAATCACATGACTTCCAGCAAATACCTGTGATGGACGTTCTTCTGACAAGAGAACCATGTGATGATGAGCAAAGTCCAGGTACTCTGCAGCTGGGATGCCTCTGGGCACAGGAGGGGACGCTCTTTCCAGGAAGCAGCAGCAGCAGCCCCCAGAGGGGAAGTCATTGTCTAGAAGCATTACAAAAGACCTGTGCAACGAAATTTAGCAATTTCCAAGAATGACATGTGGCAAGTGCCTATTAAGTCAGAGAAAACTTTTAGTGATTACTCATCTAGGAGTGGGGTTGGAGGCTGGACTGATAAGAACACTCGATTACCACCCAGCCTTGCCCTGGGCAGACATGGCAGAAGCTTATCCTCCCTCCCCTTTCTCTTTTGGTACCATTTTCTTGTCCTCCCTCCTGGCTTACAAACACCCACCTACCCCGTCCACGCTGTGGGCAGCCATCACTCTCTCTGCCCTGTCATATCCCTCATTTTTCCCTTTGAATGAGTATCAGCCACTATGTTAGGTCTTCTGAGATGATTCTGAGCCTAACTGTGAAATAGAAGGCTGTGTCACCTTTTCGTGACTATCATCAGGGGAGGGAGGACCTGTGGGCAATAAGAAGGCTTTACTAATTCCTTGAAACCCCAAATCATGATTTAAGGTAAACTCTACTTAAGGCAAAGAAAACAGCAAACACCATGTCCTACAGGTGCCCAGTGCACACCTGTCCAAATGGAAGGACTGTGTCCCTGGAAGAGACTCAAACTGTCCTTATGCGTGGCTGCTTTTTGTGACTGTTGGGTTTTTGTTGTTGTTGTTGTTTTATTTTCCTTTTTTGTTGTTGTTTTAAAAACAAGACATTACCCCCTCCAGTACCCCCTTCTGGTGCCCACAAATGCAAGAGCAGGACTGGCCAGCACTTGGCATCTCGTTGAGACTAAGCAGTCACTTCTGTTTCCTAGCATGATTTCAGCCCCTAAGGGTCCCTGCCTGCTGCATTTTGGGGGGATATTTTAAGTAACTAAATACCTACCAACAAATCACAATGTATATAGTGATACATTGCTCAATGATGGAGATACATTCTGAAAAATGCATTGTTAGGCAATTTTGTCATTGTGTGAACATCACAGAGTGTACTTACACAAACCTAGATGGTATAGCCTGCTACACACCTAGGCTGCATGGCATAGCCTATTGCTTCCAGGCTACAAAACTGTACTGAATGTTACTATGCAGAATACTGTAGGCAATTGTAACATAAATCAGTAGGTGATAGAAATTTTTCAGCTTCATTATAATCTTATGAGACCACCATCATATTTGTGGTCTGTCATTGACCAAAATATGATTCTGCAGCACATGTCTGTAGGTGAAGACTTTGCTGTAGGTCTGCAGTTGTTACAGCCTGAATCTTACTTTGTCATCACCTGTAGAGGCTAACTCTGAGCCCAAGCTCCATATAAATACAGAAATGTCATCTGCTTACTATATTGCTTAAATGTTTTAAATTTTGAGAGTAATTTCATAGAAACAAGAAGAAGGAAGATTCTAGGATTATTAAATTTACCAAAGATTTATATGTGTTTGCAAATCTTTTTTTATTATTATTTAATTTTAGAGATAGGGTCTCTCTCTGTCATCCAGGCTGGAGGGCGGTGGCATGATCACAGCTCACTGCCACCTTGAAATACTGAGCTCCAGAAATCCTCCTGCTTCAGCCTCCTGAGTAGCTAGGACTACAGGCATGTGCCACTATGCCTGGGTAATTTTTAAAAAAATATTTGTGGAGGTGAGATCTCACTATGTCGCCCAGGCTGGTCTTAAACTCCTGGCCTCAAGCCATCCTCTCACCTTGGCCTCCCAAAGTGCTGGGATTACAGGTGTGAGCCACCATG
>VBSM01002608.1:52741906-52759041 GCA_008086735.1 Cheirogaleus medius | reverse complement strand
AAAAAAAAAAAAAAACTTCATTTGCTTCAAAGTAATTTACCCTGTCCCCTTTACTAACCTAAGTTAATAGTTCTTATCAATGTCCCAGTGCTCAAGAGGCATGGTAGAAATCATTTTTCCATTTTTGATAAGGAGAAATAAAAACACTGATTAAGCAGAACTAGAGTTCTAAGTGTGGGTCTGTTTCTTTTCTCCTATTACAATTTCATCAATTTTCTTGCCAGTTCTAAAGATTTTCTTTTAATTTATTCCACCCTCTAATTCCATGCCCTGCCAAATAATCAGTTTTCCATTCCCTTCCCAGAGAGTCTTTCTGGTCAGCATCCAACTTCACTTCCTCTGTGTTTCTTCCACTCTGTGACTTCTTCCCTTACTGATAGAATCATAGTTGGGTGGGCATTTGCCACCCATGAAACACTGGCTAAGTGGGTAGTATAGACTGGATATTTGTGTCCCCCCAAGTTCATATGTTGAAATCTAATACCTGACGTGATGGTATTTGGAAGTGGGGTCTTTGGGAGATGATTAGATCATGAGGGTGGAGGCCTTATAAATGGGATTAGTGCCCTTTTAAGAAGAGGCCAGTGAGCTAGGTAGCTCTCTTTCTGCCATGTGAGGATACAATGACAAGTTGGCAGTCTACAACACAGAAGAGAGCCTTCACAAGGACCTGCCCATGCTGGCACCCTGATCTCAAACTTCCAACCTCCAGACTGTGAGAAATAAATTTTTGTGATTTATAAGCCACAAAAATCTATGGCACTTAGTTATAGCAGCCCAGGCTAAGACAATGGGATATCTGATAAATTCTCAAAGCCAAAGCCTGTAATAGGAGAGAAGAAACAGACACACACTCAGTTTGTAGCCAAATTCTATATCTTTGTGGCCTGACATTCTTTTTATTAAACACACATTGTGATTGCCTATGAATAATCTTAGCCCCTTTGGAGTTCACCGCCATCATGAGTTTTGAATATTTTTTCCAGTTTCCTGACTTGAAATTTTGTTCAGCTTGCGAAAGGGAGGTACCACTAACACACCATGATATTTGAAGTCCTCTAACACCCTGTCACAATCTTCTTTTCTTCTTCCTAATACCTACTCCCCATCTGTACTCTATTAACTCAATATTCATTCTTTCTCAACATAAGCTCCACCAAGTTTAAGACACTTTCCTAAGCAATGATACCAGCCATTTAATTTATCCCTAAAGAACTGAGGGCCCTGGAAATGTAACCGTGTCAATGCCATCTTTTTTATATTATTAACTAAAGGAAAATGGGTGCCCTTTAAAGATTTTTTAAGATTAGAAAACAAACAAACAAACACACAAAAGTCAAAAGGAGCTAACTCAGGACTGTAAGGTGGATGCCTAATGATTTCCCATTGAAACTCTCCCTAAATTGCCCTTGTTTGATGAGAAAAATGAGAAGGAGCATTGTCATGGTGGAGAAGGACTGTCTGGTGAAGCTTTCCCAGTTTTTCTGCTAAAGCTTTGGCTCACTTTCTCAAAACTTATAATAAGCAGATGTTATCATTCTTTGGCCCTCTGGGAAGTAAACAAGCACAGTACCTTGAGCATCCCCAAAAACTATTGCTGTGAACTTTGTTGTTTTTTTTTATTTTTATTTTTTATTTTTTGCTTTTATTTCATCATATAATGGGGGTACAAATATTGTTAGGGTTACATACATTGCCCCTACCACCCCTCCCCCCCCACATGTCAGAGCTTCTAGCGAGTCCAATCCCCAGGTGGCCCAGGCAAGGCACACATTATGTAACTCTACACTTCCTCTGAACTTTGTTTTTGACCAGTCCATGTTTGCTTTGACTGGACCACTTCCCCCTCTTGGTAGCCATTGCTTTGATAGTGCTTTGTCATCAGGATCATACTGGTAAAGTTATATTTTATCTCCTGTTATAATGTGTTGAAGGAATGCTTCAGGATCTTGATCCCACTTGTTTAAAATTTCTATTGAAAGCTCTGCTCTTGTCTGCAACTAATCCAGGTGCATCAATTTTGACATCCACTGAGTGAAAAGTTTGCACAACTTTAATTTTTCAGTTAGAATTGTGTAAGCTGAACCATTTGAGATATCTACAGTGTTGGCTATTGTTTCTGCTGTTAATCTTCAGTCCTCTTCAATTCGGGCATGAACAAGATTAAATTTTTTTCCTCAGATGTAGATGGTCTGCCACTGTGAGCTTCATCTTTAACATTGTCTCATCCCTTCTTAAAATGAGCTATCTATTTGTAGACTGCTGATTTCTTTGCATTATTGTCCCCATAAAGTTTTCATAAAGAGCCAATGATTTCACCATTCTTCCACCATAAATTTGATGTTTATTCTTGCTTCAATTTTAGCAGAATTCATGTTGCTCTGATAGAGGCTATTTTCAAACTGATGTCTTATCCTTCTTAGTGCCTCAAACTAAATCCTTTCCAGTCATGTTATGAATAAGTTAGTACAAGTTTATTTTGATGGAAACAATTTTTGAAATTTATGCATAGTTTTTTTCATAATACACATTTTCCATAACCTTTTTGGAAGTTGATCTCATACAATAGAGATAGTGGGAAACTTGACCAGTCAGATCAAGACCTAGCCATAAAGGAAACGTTGTTTATTTAAGCAAGCTTCCAAAAACCTGTAACTAGAGTGACATTTGATGAGCAACACAGATATAATAAAAAATGTTAATTATCCATGGCGATGACTAATGATAAAATAATGATAAACTATCCATTGCTTAAATATCTCTGTGTAGGAGGAAAAGTGTGATGAGGAGGGCAGAGCCTTTTGTGATGAAAGTTCCAGCTGGTGAGGCTGCCAGGTCGTTCTGAGCCTCTGCTGAAGACTATTTTGAAAGCTGGTCCTCTCAGAGGTAGTCAGCTCTGGTATTTTAGGCTAATGGTTTGCCAAATCTGAGGAGCTTTTAAAATATACCAAACGCAGCAATGCTATGACCTGACCCCCAATTAACTAAATCAAAATGTCTGGGGTATCAGTATTCTATCTTAAAGCTCCCCCCATGGTTCTAACATGCAGCCAGAATTGAAAGCCAAAGCACTAGGAGATTGGATGACTGTATTTTGAGGGTAGACAAGGACATTTCAGAATGGTGGACTGAGAATATCCTAGAGCATCTTCATTCCAGCAGCAAGGGCCTTGACTGATGATACTCAATAAGAAGTGAAACTTCCAGTGAACCAGAAACCGAGATAAAGTTCCAAAGTATGGGGTGAAGACTGTATTGACCCAAAGACAGCTCAATCCAAAATGTGCACAGAGAAGTATTGCTAAAAAGGTGAAGGGAGCAAGCACCAAGACTGCTCCCTCCACCAAAGTGGAAGGCACCGAATGCAGGAGAGTGTCAAGAACAATCAACGTGTAGGTCCTTGGGGCCCTGCTGCAGGAGAGGCCAGGTAGTTCATCTTCCACTGATACCCTCCATCTGCCCTTAAGCCCAACAGCAGTGACAAAGTATCAGCCTTCCAGTGGGAGTTGTGGCCAGGAAGCCCAAATTAGACAGGTGTGGTCATGGCACGAGGCTGGCCATTGCCAAGAGATATCAGACCAGAACAACTAAGAGAAATCTCACCAGTGGCTTGTCCTTCTACTTTCCCTGAAAACAGGCCAGAGGACAATCCAGAGCAGCAATTTTCTCAAGCAGATGACACCCACCATCAGAGAATGCAGTGTGATGGAAAATCTCAACCATAAAGAAGATGACAGTCAAGATTACCACACATTTGAGGAAGACCAACACTGTGAAAGATGAAAAACTCAGCAAAATAAAGGAGTAAGATAAATAACAGAGCAAGCAAAGCAGGAATTAAGAGTAAGCATAAATAAACTCTTCTGATAGATATGGAAGGATATAGCAGTTGCAAACAAATCAGCTAGAGGCCACTGAGATTAATGCTTCTAATAAAAACTGAATAGGTAGATGAAACTGATATTTTTCCTAAAATTTAATTTTATTATAATAAAGACTAATGTATACCTTATAATCTAGTGACTAGTGATAGTTTGTAAGTTTAGTAGTTTACATTTTTAGAATGCACATACTTTTAATATTCAAATAAGACATTATAGAAAGTATTTTAAAGAAGGAAAATGTTTTCTGTAATCCTTTTAAAAAGACTTGGTCCATTTTGAAAAATCAATGAGTAAATAATAAAATCAAAAGAAAGAAAAATTAGTTTTTCCCCTAAATACATAAAAAAATAAGTTTTTCCCCTAAATGCACTTGCTGGCATTTGTATATTAAGTGCCTGGAGTAGAATGGGCCAGATTTTCAAAGGCAGTTAATAACAGCTTGTACATGGATTTGTATCATTTGATTTAACACTAGGTAAAGTAAGAGGAAATACACTATTCAAGATGGAGTTGTTTCTCCTCCATCTCTCAAGTTGCCTCACTCCATATTCGTAACCTCACTAAGGAATCTAAAATAATAATTTTAAAATAGCTGCTCAGGTTATACACACAGTCAGAATTTTTCCCCTTCAGATAGGGTATCAGTGAATACTAAGAGGCATCAACTTCTTTGAAAGTTATTTTAAAAACTTCTTCCATGAGCTCAATTACTTTCCTGGTCCATTTTAATCTGTCATACAAAGGCTTTTTATTGCTACACCTATTACTAATTATGACTGCTATGTTTCTCAAGGAAATTTTCTCCCTGGTGTGCCTGATCTATTTCTATTTCTTAATGCCAAAGTATGCTTAGTTTATGTAGTGCCATAGTGTTCCTTTATTTGTGCTGCTGCTTTTATTTAAAAACTTTAATTTGTTACTCATCAAAGCACATTGTATATTTGGATCAAAAGGAGAGCTGGCAAGAGCACATTTCTTTACCTGAGTAACATGTGAAAACACAGCTTCAATTACATTTTCAACTGAAGAAAATTCATTCAACTTTAGTGCTTATCTAAGAACTTATAATGTCAATTTCTAATGTATGTTATATCCCTCAGTCCACATGTATTTTCAAAAGAAAGCAAGTCACATCAAAGTAATATTTTCCTAAACGCTATTTGATACATTTTTATAGCAAATTGAAAATTCTGAGTATGAAAACTGAAGCTATGTTTAACAACAAAACAAATATAGCTTATATAGCCAATTTATAGGTTTCTTATTTAAAGGCAGCAGTAAATTTGCATTCTGCAACTGACCTGTAAATCCAGTTGTTTTTCTCTGGAATTTTATAGATACAGTGTTTCCTGTGCTAGAAGTATCTTTTTTGGCATCAGGCTATGCCAAAGCCTTTGATGAGATGCTTTCCCTGAATGAGTATAATGTAATTTTTCACTTATCCCGAAAAATATGGCAACCTTATCAATCACTTACTCATACTGAACAAAAGTTATATTACTACTAATTATTATTTTAATTTTACTCTGAAAGAATTTTTAAAAGTTTAGACATTTCCGATGTTTTTGAATTGCACACCCATAGAAGATAACTAGATGAAACACATTAGACAATTTCAAAAGATAAATCTTAGTATCTGACTCATTTGGCACATCGTTAGTAACCAGAATAAAATCAGTAGAAATAAAAGTAATATAATTTTCAAAGAATTTATACATACCGGATTCTTAGAACAAGGAGCTTCTAAATGAAAAGAAGGAGGAGGTTCAGCTCATCTTGCTAATTACAGGCATTTTTCCTCGTGGAGTAACTGATGATTTCTAGTTTATTTATGGAACTTTTGTTTGTAGAAAGCACACACATAGGGCCAGATCTTGTTGGTTTCTGTTACAGAGAATGTTTCCAGCACGCTTTTGGGTTTTTTGGGTAATATTCCAGGATCCTTTGCATTTGGGCTTCGTAATTTTTCAGTTGCTTAATAAGGGCAGATCATCAACGCAGAACACTTTGGGAGGGTTGAATTGGAGGTTGTTGGCTTGGCCTCCAGCTGGATGAATCCAGCTAACAGTGAGAAGTTACTTGATGACATGAAGAACACGTTCAGGTTCATCGCCAGGTGTGTCTGAAACTATTCAGGGCATCAGCCTGTGGAAGAGTCCTGGGGAAACCAGACAGCAGCCAGTCAGACTGGGTGAGATTGTTCAGCTCATGGAGGGTCAGTGAAGCCATGACTTCATCTGGAATGAGCTTCCTCTGGTCAGTGAAAGTCTTGGCCAGCACACAGATTTCTGTGTCTCTCAGCATAGTGCCTGAGCAGGTCCTCGCTGTAAAGGTGCTTCAGTTCGAAGGGTTTGATGGTGCACAAAGACACGGTGTACTTGCCGGAGCCCAGCTCCGGTGACCACAACATGCAGTATTCTCTGGACCTGGACCTGGCTGGCGCGTCCCTGGGGCCAGTGGCCAGGCGGCCAGCTGCAGCTCCTCGAGGACACATGCCCCAGAGGGTGCATCCGGCAGGCGAAACTCATATTTAAAAATGAATACTACTGAAGAGCAAATTCATGAGTTGGAAGATTAAGCCAAAGAATTTTCCTATGATGCAATACAAAGGGCTGAAGAGATGCTATGTGTGAAAGGACAATTAAGAGACACAAAGTATAGATTTCAAGAGTGCACAAGTAGAAAATGGAGAGCATGGAGAAACAATATTTAAAGAAATAGTTACAGAACAGACAAGAATTTCTTAGAATTAAATAGTATGGGTCTGCAGGAATCGACAAATATCGTCAGTGGAACAGTATAGAGCAGTTAGAAGCAAATATTGACAAAGGTGTGAGTGAGTCAGCAAATAGGTATTCTCATACTCCACCAGTGAGGTGTAACCAGAACAGCTAGTTTGGTAGGTGATTTCGCAACAGATATTAATTTTTTTTAATTACTTGTTGGTATTCTCTTTAAACACTCTAACATAACAACAAGGAAGTTCATATGCAATTTTCACTGCAGCCTTATTTATAACAGCAAAAAATTGTTAACAATGTAAATGTTCACTAATAGAATAGCTAAATGAACTTTAGCCATACTGTGGTATATTGCGCAGTGCCTAAAAAGAGGGAGGCAGATCTCTATGTACTGACATGAAAAGATTTCTAAGGCATTGCAAATACAAAAACTTACAGAATTACAGTATCACATGATTTATGTTAAAATATATCTATTAATACAAAGTGAACTGGAAAGCCAATGAAAGGTTTTGAGCAGTGGAAATGTTGAGTTGCAGTCTGTTCTTGGCTCTTGGAGTGCTCTTGGCCAAAGAATGACCAGATGCACCAAAAGCAAGTCAAGCATGAAATGAAGTTTATTGAGGAAGGACAAGATAGATTTACAGAGCAAGAGCAAGATATAGGTTCACAGAGCAAGAGCAAGATACATTTGCCACAGACAACGAATGGACCCCGTGTCATAACAAAAAGGTGCCTTGGATATGGTCTGGTGCCTTGTTTCATAGTGTCTAGGCTGGACCCTCCTCACATTTCAAACATCGACATTGAACCACTTTGATTGACAGTTGGGAGTTATAGCCTGAGTTTTACTACACATATGGATTTCCCGTGAGCTGCTCTGAAAGCCCACTTGGCGGGTGAACTGCAATGTAGATTTAAGTTAATGGCATGATAATTAGCCTAAGGTTGTTCTAGGTCACCTTCCAGACTCTGTTGCACTTCTGCATTCTTTTGCAGTTGGCGTGCTGAGTTCTGATGGGCAGATTGGTAGGGTGTTCCCTCCTCCCTGAGGTCTGGCAGTTCCTCAGGGGTGCCACCTTTGTCCCCAGGAGCAGTCAGGGGTCCTTACTGTCTACCTAACAGAAAGACATGGCCAGATTTTCATTTTTAAAAGATTGCTGTGTTTGCAAGCGTGGAAGCAGGAGGACCTGTTAGGAGGCTATTTCAACAGACCACCAGAGAGGTGAGAAAGCACTATTTTAATTTTAATTTTTTCAATTTTCAGTGAGATTGGGCATCTTTTCATTTGTTTGTGGACCATTTGCACTTTATTTCGATGCGGAAGTTTTATGTTGACAGTTTCTTGCTGATTGCTTTCTTGGGAAAAATGCTGTGGGTTTAGTTTACTCCACAAGCCATGAAATAGATCCTTAGTTCTGTCTTGGGTGGTCCCATTGCACTACCTTGCTACAGATCAGGCCATGCATCATATGGTGCTCACGTGTGTAGAGGCTGTTTAGAGATTGCTGAGCCACCAACCATGCTTCCACTTCATTCTCTACCCATTCTTGAGCCATCTTATTTCTTTAAAAGATCTGTAAAAATAATGTGATGGTTTGTTCTCATTCTATAAACAAGAGAGAAAGCTATTTCCAGAATAACTATTTTGGGAGCAGAAACCTAATTTCTGTATTTGTATTTGTGGGGGCAGAGTGGAAGTGCTGCTCTAATTTCTCAGACTTTTTTTTATCGTTTCTGCTATTTTGAGTCTTTACATTAGTCTTATAATGTTTCTTATTGTTGTATTCAAAACAGTTACACTGAATATATAAGAACATTTAAAAGGTATACGGACATTTAATAGAAAGTTGGCCCATATCCTCTAGCAAAAGAAAAAAATGACGTTATAATTTGAAACAGTATTTTGCATAATGCTAATTACTTTGCATAATAAAGAAGCACACTATTAGTGTCTTTTAGGATATCTAATTATATACACAAGAAGTGATCCTGTTAAGGCCTTTCTGTTCTCCTGAAATAGATTTAGACTTCAAGTATATTCAGCCTTTAATCGAGATATCTACTTCGGTACGAGACTCTGATCCCAGAGTATTCCAGATAGAGTATCTGTGAAGAGTTGGAAGCATTTGCTTGGCCCCAGGTATGAGCAGGAGAAGGTGTGCTCTGGGACAGCTTACAGCAGCCACGGCTGATGTTGGCCTACTGGTACATGCTAGGCTCTTAAAACATACTGGCTCATTTCTGAGACCACCTCACTCCATTCTCTTTTTCCCAAACCTATGTCACATAAGCCATTTGAGATAAATGGCTCTGCAGCTTGTTCTTAATAGCATCTGGCAAGCGATTCTTTGACAAAGAACATAAAAACCAGTAGCCAAGTAATATCATTTAATACATTTAATCTCATTTAGCAGAGATGGCCAATGCCAACCACATGTGATTGTGGAAGTTTATCGAAACTTTCTAGGTATGTTCTTCACAGTAACAGAAGGTAAAAAGCATAACAGTAAAAGAAAAACAGCAGGAACTCCTTAGAACAGGCTGTTTTCTACAGTATTAATCATTTTGTGGGGAAATTTTTCATGTTAATTTATTGCCCACCTCCTAGGGGAGAGTTGGCAGTTTATAGCATCTAAGGGGACAGAACTAAAGCCACAAGGAAGGTAACAGGCTTGATAATCATTCATTCATTGATTCAGCAAACTTTAATTGGGCATTTAACTATGTGACTAGTTGTTCTAAGCACAGAAACATAGCCTATGAGGAAGAATAAAGCCTAAGTGTCTGTCCCATGACAGTGACCATTTAGTGGGTATTATGGGCTATTGTTTCCCAAAGTATGGCAATTGCTCCTCTGGGAAATGTGAGATGATTTTAGGTCTCTGTAAGAGAATATTCCCAAGCCCCACCCTTGGGTGTGATAGGTGTGTTTTATTTTAGTTTTTAACCTTTTTTAGTATGGAAATTTTCAAAAGATACATAAAATTAGAGAACAGTATAAGCCTGGATACCCATCATCCAGTTTCAACAATGATCAGCATTTTGCCAATCTTGTTCTTTCTATCTTATATTTTTTCGGGAGTATTTTAAATATCTACACTTTTTAATTTTAATGGTTAATGGACACACTTAATGCATTAAAGAAAAAAATATATAACCAGAACATCAAACCTATAACTTTACAGCATTATTGCTTTGGACAAAACTAAACTATGAATTTAATTTTTAAAAGTGCATACAGATATGACAAAGTTCAAAAAGACAGTACATAAATAGTGAAAGGTCATGAACTATTGTTAGAGGCAACAAGAGATTGGGTGGTAGTAGGCATTCCCTTCATCTTGCCTTCCTCAGTGAGGTCGGGACACTTAGAACAAATTCTTTTTTCTGTAGAAAATGCTTAGTACCATGCCTGGCACTTAATAAGTACCTACAAAATAAAAGCTGATGTTTTTGGAAGGCATCTTTGATTCCAGAGAACTGATACTGGCTAACATTTATTAAACCCTTAACTGTGAATGGCCACAGTTGTGGTGAGAGATTTACACATATTACCTCCTTCTTCACAGCTACACAATCATGAGAGGTTATTTTCCCCATTTTTAGAAGTAAAAAATGGAGGCTCAGAGAAATTAAGTAACTTAAGACCACAAAGCTAGTTAAGTGGTGAAGCTAGGACCTGAATTCAAGCCCATCTTCCTCCAAAGCCCATGTCATTTCTCCACTGGGCTCCCCAGAAAGCCAGGACCCACGTCCTGACCACCAGAGGCAGCTGGGGAAAGAACTAGACATGTGGAGTTTGGATCCCTGGCGGAAACCTGATTCTTCTGTTTGCTAATGTTGTGACCTTGAACATTTCACTTCACTTTTTCTGAGCCTCTGTTTCTTATACTAATACATAAAGTGGGGGTGATAGTATTATCCAATTTGCAAGCATGGAGTGAAGTAGTGGTAATCCCCAGGTTGCGGATGACCCAACTTCCGGTGCTCCGTACCTACAAACGGGCTCCCAAGGCTCCCCATAAGGATAATTTATAATTAAATAATTAAATTAACAATTCAGGAATTAGTTACTTCCACGCGTGTAAACAAACCCGCATGGCATAAGCGGTTTGTTGGCTCAGCATCTTCACGCTGTCGGCTGGTCCCATAGATAGATAGAGAAGCAGCTGAAAGAAACACAAGAACGTGAAAAATAGCAAGATCCAGAGCCGAGGAAGTTTATGACAAAAGAATTAGCTGAAGCCTTTCGTCTCACTGAAGCAGGATTTGCTAAGCTCAGGGAGGAAGATACTAACATCAAACAGTTTACAAACGTTTACCATGCAGTTAGAGAGAACATCAGCTGCTACAAGACCATTTATGATGAAAAAAAGAAAAAGGCTGTGCAAATAATCCTAGATCCTTTTTTGAAGAAACTGACTTCAGTAGTAAGTTCCCCTCCTCCAGCGACAGAATCAAATCCAGCACCCACTCCATCGTCTCGCGTACCGTCTCCATCATCTTCCGATTAATGGCACCTACCTAAATGCCACTTCCAGTAAGCAAGACATTGATGCGACATTAGGTGAGTGTTAACCTTTAATATTCTTCTTTGAAATTTTCTAAACTTTTTGTATGAGTTTGTTTTTATATTATATTTGCTTGAATTAAAAGAAAGAGCACAATAGTTTCTGTAACTTATTATTATAGTACAGGGATATTATTATTATTACACTGTATTTCTATTACCGCACAAGAGCCATTAGAGTGTTATTATCATCGTACATGTGCTGTTCATCAGGGATCCAAGTTACATACAAATCCGACCTAAAGACGTTCTCAGGAATATATCTTGTTCCTCTGTAACCTAGGGACTGCCTGTAATGTATATGGGAAATACATCTGGCATTGTAGGCACTAAATAAACGTTTGCACTATATTCACACACTACTAATAGAATATGTGATCTTGAGCAACACCCTTCTCTCTCTAGGTCTTGGTGTCCTCAACTAAAAAGATGATGGGGTCAACTTCAGTATCTGTAGGGTCCTTCTAGGAATAACATTCCAGAATTGTACTCTGATTGCACCACAATAAATATTACTGACTCTGAAGTCAGTGGAAATAACTAGATAAATTTCCATTCGGTGTGATTTTATTTATAATTATTTGTAAATGTCTGAGTCTGGATTCCTTAGAAAGCAGAGCTTGACAGTGCTATGTTGCTACCACTTGGGAGCTTAATCCCATGGACTGGAAGTGAGAGACAGGCGAGTGAGGCAGGGAAGAAGAGAGACAAATATGAGCAGGCATAACTGAGCTGGTTGCCATAAGTGCTACTGATTATTTTATCTTATAGGACCATCCTCTTATAGGACCAACCTCCCTTGTTTGGCAATATTGCCAAACAGTCTGTTTGAAGTGAAAAAAGAACAAATCCATCTATCAGTTTCTTTTTCTCATTTGGCAACATTTTGACCATGAGGTATAAATTCCCCTGCAATTATAAGTTATGCAATTCTGGGATGTGAAGCAGGGTCCCTTGCATCCCATACCTTGGGGGTTAACAGGGAAGCCCAGGATGGGAAGTGAGATGCTTGTGGCATGGGCATGAGGCTGGGCTCTGGGAGGGTGTGACTGGAAGAAGTCGGAGCTGGTCGCCAAGGCAGCAGTTGGAACAAGAGATGGGTAAGGCAGAGGGGACCTGAAGAGATACGGATATGTGATGTGTTTACTTACAACCAATCAACTTCCAAACAGAGTCTGACAAGGCTTACATGTAAAATAAGGATGATGATGAAAGACAAAATAATTTATAGCAATACCAACAACAACAAAGTACCTCAGTTTCCTTATTCTTAAAAGGGTTGATAATAATAGTACTTACCCATGGTGTTGTTGCAGTGATAGAATGAATTTTAAATTTTTATATTTGTAAAGAATTTAAAATACATGTGCCCTATAAAAGCCACTATGTACATTTTTGTTTAAAAGAAACACCAGCCACATGAGCTTAGATGTTTCTGCCACTGAGCATTAAATTTGCCTCTAAGCTTTCAAGCAGTTAAGGAAAAAAGAAAAATATGACAGGTTTCATAATTTACATTAACTGATCCAAGTGAGCCTGGCAATTCTGAAAAAAAGCCAAGCATTTACCTGGCATGAAAATCTAAAGGGAATTGATCCCAAGAGACATTAAAAACAGAATGAAAAATGTTTCCAAAGTGGTTTAAGCAAGATATGTAGAAGAATTCTTCATAAGGCTAACTCTTTCATTGATACTTCATCAAAGACACTATTTCTACTGAAAGCTAAGATAAAGACATTCAGATATGTAGCTTTCTGTTTGTTATCCTGAATCAGTTCTCAACGGGCAATTTTGCTCCCCCAGGGGACATTTGCAAATGTCTGTGACTTGATGGTTGTCACAGCTGGTGGTGGTGGGGCATGCTACTGTCATCTAGTGGATAGAGGCCAGGGATACTTCTAATACTGCACAGGACGTACCTATACTAAAGAATCTATTTGTTATTTATCTAGAATTCAAATTTAACCAGAAATCTTATATTTTAATTTGCTAATTCTAGCAATTCCAGCCGCCAAACTTTCTATAATGCACAAGACAGCCGCCTGTAACAAAGACTAGTCTGGCCCCAAATGCGACTAGTACTGAAGTTGAGAAACCCTCCCCTAAATGAAGTATATGTACCTCTGTATACTTTCCTAGAGGAATGGAGAAAGAGTGTGAACATTAAAATAGCTTTCCTTTTGCCAGACTTTTCTTCAAGATTAGTTGGTTGAAAATTAATTTCAGGCCAAAACATCTAGCCTCAGACAGCTTAGTCATATATGTACTTAGTCATATATGTACTTAGTCATATATGTACACTCAAGCTGATAGAACCTTGAGTCCTGACTCCAGTGAACAGGTGGCAAAGTAGACATTCTACAGGAAGGTTCTTGAAAATCCCCTTATATCTCCTGACTATACTAATAATTTGACACTTGCCACCTACTGCCTCCTTGCGTTGCTTGGAGAGATTATTACATACAGCTAATCCAGAAATATTTATGGAGACCGACATTGAACAAGGTGATGTGAACGATAAAGAGAGGGAGAAAATGGAGACAGCAGTACTCACGGCGCTTCCATCTGAGTTGCAGAGGTGGTAGCCAGGGGCAGGTACAGTTGGAAGGCACTCTAAATCCCATCTTCCTGTTGGGTTAAGTGAAGGCTGGTGGGTTAGCTGAATGACAAGCTGTGACAGAGAGCATGTGAAGTACATTTTTCAGAAGAGGGGCCCATCTCTCTACTGGGCTGAGAGGGTAGGCACTCGTTGGGTTCTAGGGAGACCTAGTCTTTCCAATGAGGGAGCACTGGCTGGCATGTGGCTCCAGAATAGGAGGGTGGAAAAAGACTTGGTGGGAAACACCACTGCTGGGGGCAGCATTTTAATTTTAATCCCCTTTCCTTCTTAAATCCCTTTACTTCTCTGGCTGCCTGTCACCGTGGCCCACATTATACTGCCTCTTTGGCTTTATTAGATACTTCTTCATGCAGTAGGAACAAAATAATTCCCCTCTGATATATTATCAAAGAAAATATTCTCTAAGTAGAGCTGGCAAAGGTCACAATTTAAAATCCCTCATGAAAATATCAATGAGTTAACCTTCACCTCCGCCTGCCTCCCACGCCTGGAATGAGATGAGTTATCTTCAGTCACTGTCTGGAGGATACACTTTGCATTCAGAGGTTGCATCACTAACCATGAAATGGCACAGAAAAAATGGGAAAATCAGCTGATAGTTACTCTCCTCAGCTAAACTGTTTGGTTAAGAAGGCGGAAAACACTCTCTACTCAGGGCCGGCTCATCTGAGGTTGTGTAAATACCTGTATTATTCTTAATCTACATCAATCTTTTGTGGCCTTCCCTTAGCTATTTCTTAGCTGTGGGGAGATGGCCCCTGAACTTCCAACTCCCTGCCATGGTAGGGAAAATGAAAGGCAGGCCCAGGCTTCCTGTGAGGTAATGTAATAACAGACGTTCCCACTGGTGACCCTGATTCACCCAGAAAGGATTCAATTACTCTTGTGTCCTCTGTTCAGAGGGCAGTGAATATTGTCATCTGCCTTTGAAAGCTTGCCATCAAAAAATAGCTGCAAATAACAACGTTTTTTTTTGTGATTGAAGGATTAGTTTCAATTGTCTAAAAAATTAACTCCATGGTATACTTTCTTCTATATCGGGACTAGGAAACAAGGCACCGCTGTACTTTCATAATATGCTGCAGTCCTCAAAGGCCCAGAGGATTTGCCATTGATTTTATTTTGAGTTGGAGGGTTCTCAGTGACATACATTTTGCTTAAAAACCAAACTTTTTAAATAGAGTAATGTTAGATTTACAGAAAATTTACCAGAATAGAACAGAGAGTTTTTATATACCTGTCATCCAGTTTCTCCTATTGTTAACATCTTATATAACCAAGGTACATTTATACCAAGCAGACTCCTAAAGCGTTAGTTCCTGGATGGCATTTCTTAACCTACCCTGAGCCAGAGGGAAACCCACTGCCCTGAAGGGAAGAACTCAGTCCTGGCAGGATCCACCACCTGCTAACTAAAGAGCCCTCGGGTTTTAAATTAACATCAGAGTTAGCCAGACAACAGCCACCATGGGCTTTGGGTAAGACTGGGCTGGCTTCAGGTGTGACCTAGCACTGGTGACTATGAGGGAGTGCCCACCTTACTCCTCCTCCAACCCCAGCAGCCCAGCACAGAGAGTGAGGTAAGAGTAAGAGAATTTGCCTGTCAATCCAGTGAATTCTCCTGTATCTTACCCAAGTCCACCAAGGCAGTACCACCAGAAGTCTCCAAGAGTCACAGCATTATTGGGCTTTTTGGGCACACCCACTGCTGATATGGCTGCAATGACCAAAGACTTAGATCACAACACTCAATTTCCTTTGAATATCTGGAAAGGCTTCTCAAGAAGGATGGGTTGAAACAAGCCCAGACAGTGAAGATTAAAATAAACCTAACTCTTCAATGCCCAGACATCGATGGACATCCTCAAGCATCAAGAACATCTGGGAAGACATAACCTCACCAAATGAACTAAATAAGGTACCTAGTGCCAACTAAATAAGGTCACTAATCCTGGAGTGATAGAGATATGTGACCTTTCAGAGAAAGAATTCAAAATAGCTGTCCTGAAGAAGTTCAATACAACACAGAAGAGGAATTCAGAAATCATAGAAATTTAACAAAGAGCCTGAAATAATTTTAAAAACCCAAGCAGAAATTCTGGAGCCTAAGAATTCAATTGATAAACTGAGAAATGCATCAGAGTCTCTCTCAACAGTAGAATTGACCAAGCAGAAGAAAGAATTAATTTGAAGAAAGACTATTTGAGAATAAACAGAAGAGAAAAAAAGAAAAAAGAATAATGACACCTTCAAGGTCTAGAAAATAACTTCAAAAGAGCAAATCTAAGAGTTATTGGCCTTAAAAGGGAGGTAGAGAGTGAGACTGGGGTAGAAAGATTATTCAAAGAAATAACAAAAGCAAATTTTTCAAACCTAGAAAACGATATCAATATTCAGGTACAAGAAGGTCATAGAACACCAAGCAGATTTAATCCAAAGAAGACTACCTCAAGGCATTTAAAAATCAAGCTTCAAAAGGTCACAGATAAGGAAAAGGTCCTAAGGGAAGCAAGAAAAAAGAAAAAAATAACATTTAAAGGAAATTAAATATGTCTAGTATCAGACTTCTCAGTGGAAATCTTACTGGCCAGGAGAGAGCAGCATGATGTATTCAAAGTGCTGAAGGAATAAAACCTTAACCCTAGAATATTATATCCTGCAGAAATATCCTTCAAACACTAAGGAGAAATAAAGGCTCCCAAATAAGAGCTGAGGGATTTCATCAACACCAGACCTACCCAGAAGAAATGCTAAAACAAGCTTCTTCAATGAAAGAAAAGGACATTAATGAACAATAAGAAATCTTCTGAAGGTATGCAACTCACTGGTAACAGTAAGTACACAAATACAGACTACTCTATTGCTATAATTTTGGTGTATAAACCATTTATTAATATATCTTGAGTAGAATGAAAGACAAACCTATCAAAAATGACTACAACTTTTTGAGAGATAGTATAAAAGGATATGAATGGAAACAACAAAAAATTAAAAAGTAGGAGGGGGATGAGTTAAAGGAAGGAAGTTCTGTTAGATTTATCTTTGCTTGTTTATTTGTTAGTAAGCAGAATTGTCATTTTATAAAATAATTGGTTATAAAATGTGTATTGCAAACCTCATGGTAACCTCAAATCAAAAAACCTACAACAGATAAAGAAGAAATTAAAAAACAAATAACAACATGGCAGTAATAAGTCCTTACCTATCAGTAATAACATTGAATGTAAATGGACTACTCTCTCCAATGAAAAAACAGAGTGGCTGAATGTAAATGGACTACACTGTCCAGTGAAAAAACATGGTGTGGATAAAAAAAA
>VBSM01002608.1:52717794-52741806 GCA_008086735.1 Cheirogaleus medius | reverse complement strand
CCAACAGCTGCAGAATGCATGTTCTTCTCCTCAGCTCATGAATCATAGGCCATAGGTTAGGCCACAAAACAAGTCTTAAAAAGTTCAAAAATATTGAAATCATACCAAGTATTTTGTCTGAGCACAGTGGAATAAAACTAGAATTTTATAACAAGAGGAGCATTGGAAACTATACAAACCCATGGAAATTATTATAATATGCTCCTGAATGACCAGTGGGTCAACGAAGAGATTAAGAAGGAAATTTAAGAGTTTCTCAAAACAAATGAAAATGAAATACAGCATATCAAAGCCTACAGGATACAGCAAAAGCAGTAATAACAGGAAAGTTTATAGCAATAAATGCCTACATCAAAAAAGTAGAAAAGCTTCAAATAACCTAACAATGCTTCTGAAAGAACTAAAAAAAAGAAGAGCAAACTAAACCCAAAATTAGTAGGAAAAAAATAATAAAGATCAGAGCAGAAATAAATGAAATTGAAATGAAAAAATAATACAAAAGATCAATGAAACAAAAAGTTGGTTTTTAAAAGATAAACAAAATTGGCAAAACTTTAGTCCAACTGAGAAGAAAAGAGAGAAGACCCAAATAAATAAAAGCAGAGATGAAACAGGAGATTCTCTAACTGACACTGCAGAAATCCAAAGGATCATTAGAAACTACTATGAGCAGCTATATGGCAATAAATTGGAAAACCTAGAAGAAATGGATGGATAAATTCCTAGACACATACAACCTACCAAGATTCAACTAGGAAGAAATCCAAAACCTGAATAAACCAATGACAAGCAACAAGATAGAAGCAGTAATGAAGTCTCCCATCAAGGAAAAGCCCAGGATGCAATGGCTTCACTGCTGAATTCTACCAAGCATTCAGAGAAGAACTAGTACCACTCCAACTTAAGCTATCCCAAAATCATTCTATGAGATCTGTATCACTCTAATACCAAAACCAGACAGATAACAAGATAGAAGCAGTAATGAAGTCTCTCATCAAGAAAAAGCCCAGGACCCAATGGCTTCACTGCTGAATTCTACCAAGCATTCAAAGAAGAACTAGTATTGATCCAACTTAAGCTATCCCAAAATCATTCTATGAGACCTCTATCACCCTAATACCAAAACCAGACAGACACAATAAAAAAAAGAAAACTATAGGCCAAAATCTCTGATGAACATAGATGTAAAAATCCTCCACCAAATACTAGTAAACCAAATTCAACAACACATTAAAAAGATTATTCATCATGATCAAGTGTGATTCATCCCAGGGATGCAAGGATGGTTCAAAACACACAAATCAATCAATGTGATACACTGTATGAACAGATGGACAAAACCATATGAAGTACAAAAACCATATGATCATTTCAACTGATGCTGAAAAAGCTTTCAATAAAATTCAACATCCCTTCATGATAAAAACTCTTAAAAAACTAGGAATAAAAGGAACTTCCCTCAACATGATAAAAACCATATATGACAGATCCACACCTAGTATCATATTAAGTGGGCAAAAACTGAAAGTCTTTCTTCTAGATTTGGAACTATACAAGGATGTCCACTTTTACCACTGTTATTCAACATAGTACTGGAAGTTCTAGCTAGGGCAATCAGACAAGAGAAAGAAATAAAGGGCATCCAAATTGGAAAGGAAGAAGTCAAAATATCCTTGTTTGCAGATGATATGATTTTATATCTAGAGAAACCTAAATACTTTACAAATAAACAATTAGAACTGATAAACAAATTCAGTAAAGTTACAGGATACAAAATCAACATACAAAAATCAGTAGCATTTCTATATGCCAACAGTAAATAATCTGAAAAAGAAATTAAGAAAGTAAGCCCATTTATAATAGCTACAAATAAAATGAAGTACCTAGGAATAAACTCAACCAAAGAAATGAAAGATCTCTATAATGAAAACTATCAACACTGATGAAAGAAATTGAAAATGACACCAAGAAATGGAAAGATATTCCATGCTCATGGATTAGAAGAATCAATATCACTAAAATGCCCAAACTACCCAAAGCAATATACAGATTCAATGCAATCCCCATCAAGATACCAATGACATTCTTTACATAAATAGAAAAGATAATCCTAAAATTTATATGGAACCACGAAAGACAAGAATCAACTGGAGGAATCACATAACCCGACTTCAAATTGTACTACAGAGCTGTAGTACCAAAACAGCATGGTACTGGCATAAAAACAGGCACATACACCAGTGGGACAGAGTAGAGAATCCAGAAATAAATTCACACATCTGTAATGAACTTATCTTCAACAAACGTGCCAAGAACTTAGAGTGGGAAAAAGACAATCTCTTTAATGAATGGTACTGGGAAAACTTTATATCCATATGAAGAAAAATGAAAGTAGACCCTTATCTCTCACCATATACAAAAATCAAAATGGATTAAAGGCTTAAATCTAAGACCCAAAACTATGAAACTACTAAAAGAAAACATTGGGGAAATGCTTCAGGACATTGGTCTGGGCAAGGACTTCTTGAGTAATACCCTCAAAGCACAGGCAACCAAAGCAAAATTGGACAAATGGGATCACATCAAGCTAAAAAGCTTCTTCACCCCAGTGAAAATGGCTTTTATCAAAAAGATAGGCAATAATGAATGTGGGCATGGATGTGGAGAAAGAGAAGCCCCTTCCTTGTACACTGTTGATGGGAATGTAAATTAGTGCAACCACTATGAGGAACAGTATGGAGGTTCCTTAAAAGCTAAAAATAGAACTACCATATGACCTTGCAATCCCACTGCTGGGTATATATCCAAAGGAGAGAAATTCAGTATATCGAAAAGATATTGGCACTCCCACATTTATTGCTGCACTGTTCACAAAAGCCAAGATTTGGAAACAACCTAGGTGCCCATCAATGAATGAATGAATAAAGAAATTGTGGTACATATATACAATGGAATATTATAGAGCCACAAAAAGAATGAAATCCTGAAATCCTGCCATTTGTAACAACATGAATGAAACTGGAGAACATTAAGTGAAATGAGCCAAGACAGAAAGATCTCACATGTTCTCACTCATATGTGGGAGCTAAATATTAAAAACAATTGATTTCATTGAGGCAGGGAGTAGAATGATGGATAGCAGAGGCCGGGAAGGGTAGTGGGATTGGGGGATAATATGGGGATGGTTAATGGGTACAAAAATATACTGAGATAATTAAATAGAATGAACAATATTTGATAGCACAACAAAATGACTATATTCAACAATAAGTTAGGGTATACTTTAAAATAACTAAAAGAGTGGAATTAGAATGTTCCTAACACAAAGAAATGATAAATGCTTGAGGTGATGGATGCCCTAATTACCCCAATTTGATTAATTCACATCATAAGCCTGTATCAAAACATCATATGTATCCTATAAAAATATACAACTATTATGTAGCATAATAATTTTTTAAATGAAATAAAACCACAACTTTTTTTTTTTTTTTGCAATGCACAAAGGCTCTTGCAACGTTGCACAAAAAATACTTCTGTGAGAACACCTTTCCAGCACCAACCTCAGACTGGTATCACCCTTGTTATTAGTGATCCTTGTAGCCAGGGATAATTATCTCAAAACAATTATGTAATCCTCCTCATTTTCCCTTTAAAACCTTTGTCTTCCTTTACCTCCCTGAATACACACATAGTTCAATGTTGCTGTTGCAATGCCCTGTTTCCTGATACATGTCATTTTCCTTTGGAGAGATTCTCTCTGTCATTTAGGTTGACACCTGCCTGCAGTCTTGCCCCTTCCGATCTTTCTTCCTCTCTGCAGGCTGGAGAAACCAAATTGAATTACTCCCCCACTGACCTTACGACAAGATTTACAATGCCTCCAAATCTCTTTTGCTTATGCCTCTAGACTCACTTCCTACCTTCTCTGCCTCAAGCTTCATTTACTTTCCTAAATATACCATGCTCACCTTACATCACCATCGGAGGCCTTCACACATATTCTTCCTTCTGCTTAAAATACACCCTTATCAAACTTTAATCAGCTTTAATTCTCCTTTCTGCCAGAACTCTGACAAAGACTCTTGCCTTGGCCAAACTTTAGACAGGGTCCTCTGCGACCTCTTTTGGACTCGGCCTTGTCCCTGGTCCCTGTCCTTGGCTTGCTGAGGCCTGTTTAGCAAGAATCTTGCTAAGTGAGTTTAGCAAGATTCTCCCACCTTTGATATCTGACCACCCTTGATATCTCATCATGTTCATCCCTCACCCTTGAGGTCTAAGTCTTTGGCCTGCCTTTATCAAGAATTCTGTTAGGCCCGTTTAGCAAGATCCCTACCTTTGATGTGTCTCTTAGTAATTTTCCATCCACTGACCCCTCACCCTGCTTGTTGGCAATAAATCCCCAGCTGTCTTTACTTCATTCAGAACTGAGCTCAGCTCTGTAGGGAAGTCTCTTTCCTTCACTGCAAGAGTTACTGCATACAGTGTGCCTTTACTGTCTTTAACTCGCGTCCCGCTTTGTTCTTTGACAATTCTCCACCCCCCAGGCTAGGCCTTCCGACATACACCTCCTCCACTCCCCTTGCGATTCTCGTAATACTTTATTGTAACTTCTGTAATCGCGTGTGTGTGTTTAGTAAACTTCAAGTGTCCTGAGAGCAAGCTTTCGGTCTCATTTACCATGGTATCCCCAGCATAGTGTCCAACTTGGCACATGTAGGACCCAATCAATGTTTGTGGAGTAATGGAATGAATTTCCAGGGTTCCTCACTTGCCTGTATGGAATGTTCCAACAACGATAGGCAATTTTTAAGCATCAGAAGGTAGTTTGGTGGACCTGTGGCATAGATGGAATGAGTTTGTATCTGATTTCATACTGGTTGAGAAGCTCTCCAACTCCTTCCTGGGTCTGATCTGCCCTGGAGCAGAGACTCTGAAAGAATTTTCTCTAACAATGGCTCCGGGTAGAATCGGCTGTTGCCTAACTCATTCACTTACTCAGGCCGACTCTCTCACCACAAATGCCTAAAATTCATTATGGTGCTCTCTGTATTTGTTTACTTGTCTCTCTCTATATTTTTGAACTACCACAAAAAATAGACTAGACCTAAAATCAAATTTAGTGCTCAGGCACAAAAAGGTGATTTATAAATTCTCCATTTAATGTAACCATTCCTCATTTTGCATCTGTTTCTCTGCTTATTTATTTCAATTCTTGGAAAGTAATTGGTTTTGATGCATTTTGACACACTTTAAAGAGTTTCACATATATATTAAGTTTGACTAGGGTCTTTCTGCTACCTTGAAATGGAGAAGTGGCCAATAATTTCCAAATGGAAATATCTTCATTTTCTAATGTATTTTAATAAAGTTTGAAATGTGGGTAGTGGCAAACAAGACAGTAATTACACTAAGTAAAAATTATCCTTTGTTAATCAAATAGATTAGAAGAAGAAGACTGTTATTATTATTGCTATTAAGAGACCAAAGAGACCACCTGTAAGACCTTCACAGAATACCAGGGTTGCACTTCCAAGGGAGAAAGTTCTCACTGAAACCCCTCTGCCTGATGAGGTGCTGTCATGGTTTTGAAGGTTTATGGTAAAGAGAATTCTATAACCTCTCTGGCAAACATGCCTACATTAGAAATGCTGACTCAGGGAAACCTGAGTCTATTGATTTTTCACTTAAATTCTTCATTCTGCAGGTAAAACCTAATTCCTTTTTCCTTTTAGCAGTGGAGAAATCAGAAGCTTAAAGAGGTTGCTTGCCCATAATTTCATCTAATAAATGGTAAATTTAAGATTTGAACCCAAGCCTGATTCTAAAGAACGCCCCCCTCTGTTCTTAACTAATGGACTGCCTTGCCTGGTTAATGAGATTGTTCAGTAATCCAGGTAATTCAGTTCCCTAACTAGCTTGGATTAAAGGTAATGCCCACTGTTCACCATAAACCTATGCGACTATAGCTCTATGTCCAGGAGTCCAGGTCATTGAGGCAGCTCACAGGCTGCCTTTGGAAACACTAGCGATGGAAACAGAAGACTGCAATGTGTTATAGCCCAGCGTGCTCATGAGCAAGCTAGAAAGCTCTGTCAATGAGCATCCCAGGACTTTGGTACAGTTTTATACTTATTATTATCCCACAAAACTCTGACATTTGAAAAGTAGTAAAGACTAATTTCAGCTCAAAACTAGTAACTCTGTCTTAGATCCATTGTCTATAAAAGGAGGATAATAATAGTCCCCCCGTCATAGTTCTAGTGAGGATTAGTGCCATATTATTACATGTAAAGTGGTTGGACAGAGCCTAGTAGATAGTAAGCTCTCAATGAAGGTTAGGTATGAATATTATGTTAAAATTGTTGCTATTGTTTGTTGTTGTTATTGTTATTGTTATGAGAACAAAGTGTTTAATCACAGCCCTAGCCAATTAAATACTGACTAGAGATAAAGTCACATAGGTTTATGGTGAACAGTGGACATTGCTTTTAATCCAAGCTAGTTAGGGAACTGAATTATCTGGTTTACTGAACAATCTCATTAATGAGGCAAGGCAGTCCATTGGTTAAGAATAGAGGAGGGTGTACTTTAGACTCAGGCCTTGGTTCAAATTTTAAGTCTACTGTTTATTAGATGAGATTAGGGGCTAGCAACCCCTTTAAGCTTCAGTTTTCTCCTACACTAGACCCTCTGTAGTGAGGTTCCTGACTGGTTAGTGACCCAGCTACTAAGAGGAAGAGGAACCTCAGGCAGTTGCTGTTAAAACACACACACACTTACACAGGTGCCTGGATACCCTGAGAATTTTGTACATTCACTTTAGCTTTTCTGAGAATTACATCTTCTATTTTGTAAAATTTTAATATTTGTTAATAAAATATTAGATATAACTCTTGTCCTCCAAATCTGATTTTGGGGTACTACTATTTATACCATATAATTCTTAAGTTTCTCTTTTTGATTATAGCTGTTAATTTTGCACTTCCAGAGATTGTTTTTTTATTAGTCTTATATCTATTCTTCAGATTTTTAACCATTCTTCTCTTTAAGTGTTTTTTCTCTTTCTTCATGTTGTGCAATTTTATTTGTTTCATATAAAGATCTATTTGATCATTAATTGGCATTAACATTTCTTACATACTGTCTTTTACACTTCTTAAAGCTTAAAAACTTGTAAGTATATAAATACACAAACTGTACAAAATTATTTGATTACTATAACTCCCCCCCGAAATGTAAAAAATTCCTATAAGCACTTTATAGGCATACTTTATTAGATATTGAACACCTGTTTACAGTTACAATTGTAGAAACTGTATGTCTTATTTTTAAACATGAGGCAAAGCTCAGAAATGCGTACCATCATTATGACATGTCACCTGACATTGTCAACAGTTCATTAATTAACAGGCATCGTTTTTACACAATCTTTAGATGCCTGCACATTCATTCACTGGAGTGGGGTCACATGAAGAACTCTCACGGGTGAGTCAGGAGGACCTATACCTATATTCTTTATTATCACATTAGCCCACAGATAAGTAAATGGAGTTCCCCTTCCCCCTCACACACATACATGTACACACGCCCACATGCCCAGGGCTGTCCTCTAGTGACTTTCTCCTTGACCACACTTGACGTTCATCTTGATCAGATTTCATCTCAATGTAAAGGAGAGGCTGTGAAAATGTCATGGGAGTATGCCAACAGGCCTGCGCCCCCACCCCCTGCCAACTGCCCCCCCAGCAGCCTTATATTTGTGAGTGTGTGTACTTGCTTGAGTTGCGTAGAATAGAAAATACCTAAAGGGAGTTTGTTAAGGAGAAAGAAGATAGTTGTTGCTAGCAATCTGGATACTGGTGAATGTAAGGCCACCTCCGTTCCTTTCCTCTTCTCTCTCTGAGAAAGCCCTGACATGGAAAACTACGTTGTGACCAAGCACATGGACTCATGCAAATACAAGGAAGTCACTGAGAGGTCAAAGCCCTAGTTTAGGAAGATTGAATGGTACCTGCTAACAGGACCTTCTGAGCACCCCGCCAGCTCATGCCTCCTAACTTCATATACCTGCCCAATGCCAGCTGCCCACGTGGAAGGTTCTTAGTGTCCACACAGTGAGTCAACAGATGAATATCGCCCTCAGAGGCGGGTAAAAGCTCCACCTCTTTCAGCTTCTTCCGGCTGCTGGGTAGCAGGAAGTAGACTAATTAATGCAGATGTTTCCTTAGCATTTAGGTTAGAGAAATAAAAGATATCAGGAAGTCAAAGGTTTTTCTAAAAGCTAAAGGTCCTACATGAACCAAGGTTGAATTTATAGAAAAGTTTGCTTTGGCGATTGAGGTGAAAAGAGATTGATTTCTGAGGTCTAACTATGAGTCAGCAAACCACCACAGGCACTAGATCAAAGGAATGCACACTTGTCCACGTGAAAGCAGCAAGTGGAAACAGCTGCTCTGTGCAGATTTATCCAGACTGACCACAGAAGCAGAAAAGGAACTAGGTTTATGTCAGGACCTGGGCCAGGGCCCAGGATGACTTTTTTCTAGGAAATGGCTACAGCGCCAACAACCCTTTAGCACAGATATAGGAACAACTAATACAATGTCAAGCTCTATCTGAAATAATTTTTTAAAAATCCATAAGATTGTTTACTTTGTTACTGGAAAAATAGAGATACTCTTTCTTCCTTCACTGGGTGTAACTGATAGCAGGCAAGGAGAGAGTGCTGGATTCCTAAAGGTTCTCTGAGGGCATCTGCTACAGTTCCCCACTTTTGTGTCCCCCGGACAGAGAAACATTAGATAGGGGACTGTATGGGGACTTTCAAAGTCATGGTTCTCAAATTTGACCACAAATCTCATTCTATATATTTTCCTGGAAATTCCTTTCTTAGGCTATACAGTCTTTTCTGGAGCCATTTTTAAAGTGAAATTTTAACTACACCTATATAGAATTTTTTTTCTGTTTCTTCCCATCTACTCAATGTCCTTGACTCAGATCCCCACCTTGGGAGATGGGAGTAAAACAGTAGTATTGATTCTTATATTTTTGGAAATGGACCACTTTGCCCCAACATGTATTCTTCTAGAATCCATCTTGGAAATAACCATTAGCTACTCTATCAGATAGCTTTTGCTACATAGTGAACTACCCCAAAACTTGTGGCATTAAACGACAGCTGTTTATGTAGCTGACAATTTTGTAGATCAGCCATTTGGACTGAGCTGAGCTGGGCAGTTCTTCTGGTCTTGGGTAGCCTCAGCCATGAGTCCGCTGGGTTGGTTGAGAACTGTAGGGTGGCCTCAGCATGGTCAGCTTGTTGCTGCTCCATGTGGCCTCCTCACCTTCCAGCAGGTTACCCCAGGCTTTTCCATATCGTGGCTGGGCAAGGACCCGAGAGAGAGCAGGAGTGTTCAAGCCCCCTTCGAGGCCGACCTTGGAAACGGCACATCACTTCCACCACATTCTACTGGCCAAGTCACAAGGTCAGCCCAGATTCAGGACCAGCCTACCTCTTGATGGGAAGAGATGCAAAGTCGCATTGCCAAAGGCATGGATACAGGGCATTGTTACATCGTAGTCATTTTTGCAATCTATCATACCGACAATGAAGGAAAAGTATATTCAAATAATTTTATCACAGGTGAATTTTCCATGGAAGAAAAATGCACTGATAAATTACATAGCTTTGTACCTTATATGAAATAGCAGTAAGCAGTCTTTCTTGCTAATATTGCTACTGTGAAAACAAGAAATACAGGGGCCAACTCTCAGTTTATGTTAGTCTGGCTTCCTAGATTTTACACACAATAAATGGAAGGCCTTCCCCTTAATATAATAACTTTCATTTTGCAATAGTTTGTATAGATTCTTGTTGCAGGCTGGATTGTCTGGGAGGTAGACTCTGAGATGGAGTTGGTGTGAAGGATGTTCATTAGGGATTGTCCCTGGGATCGACACCTGAGGCAGAGCGGGGACGGGGGGAGCAAAGGGGAGGGTTGAGTCGTCCTGCAGGTCCACAGCCTCAGTTGACCCCATGGGAGCTCTGGATTTAAAATTGCCTGTCCGAGTTTAATCAGATTGGGCCAATGTGGCTGGGCCTTCATAACGAACACCCCCTCCATCAGTCACTGGATGTGCGCCTCCTTTGGGGAGGACACAACCTTGGGCAAGGTGGCTTTCTGCAGCTGAGGCAATCCCTGAAGGTGCCAACATACGAAGGCTGTCTGCTAACAGCAACTCTGGAGCTGAGGCCCTTTCTTCCAGATCCATCCTGCTAATAGAATTGTGGTGAGATTCTAGCTGCATACGACTGATTTCATCTGTAAGAGAAGCTGCATGACGCATCATGTGATGATATTTATTGACTGTTGCTTTCCTCGGAGGGTTTCTAATAGCTTCGTGAAGGATATCTGACTCACAGTGCTGTTGCCCTCGTTGTGCGGCTGGGGCTGGGCAGTAGGAGTGAGCTAGCTGAGGAATTCATCCACCCTCCATGCAAGTCTGCTTTCGTGCTTGTATCAGGCCAACGGTTCCTGGCTGGGTGGATGGGGATGTGGGCTCCTTCTCCCTCTTCTGTCTGGATGACAAATTGCCTTCATTGTTTGGAGCAAGTGAATTTGGGCTAAGCGGGGACACGGCCCAGCAGTTGAACCCAACGCTAAGGTAGTCATACATATCAAAAGCCTAAGCTTACAAAATAGATCTATTGGCACCGATCATGTTGCAATCATATTTTTCTTCTTGTCATGAAGGGATGAAGCATACTCCCCTGGTGAATTCACAGTAGGATTTGATATTCAAAAATTTTATTTACATGCAAACTTTCAGTCACCTGCTATACTTAGAGCTGGATTAATAAAGCCTTAGTTGCACTTTTTTCTGACTATGGGACTCCCCATGAAAAGGCCCTAAAGTGGTCTTTGTAAAGTTAGACCAGCCATAATGAGAGGCATTATTGTTTAGTGGTTAAGAGGCCAGGTTCTGGTGTCAGACAGACTTGGAATCCTGTCTCTGATGCTTTTTAGATGTGTGTTCTTCAGCAAATCAGTCAATCTCCCAAAGCCTCAGTTTCCTCATCTGTACAATGGGGATAATAACAGTCGCTCCTTCCTAGAACTACTGTGAGGATTCGGTGAGGCGAGGCCCACACAAAGCCTGGCATAGGCTTTGGCACCATAAATGTTAGCGCCGACTCTGTAGGATGATGATGGCAATGATGGTGAGGCATTTGCCCTTTGCCCTTTGCCCTTTGCCACATCCCCACAAACACTCGCTCCTGTTTATGGTCACCTTCATCTGCCGGTTCTTAATTCTGGGGCAGGATATCTGAAGCAATAGATAGTGGGTAAATGTAAAAGAATATAGAGGAAAGAAATATAGTTTTGAAAATTTGTCTTAAACAGATTCACCTTTCAAAATAGCAAGATAGCATAGAATGGATAAATTCTAGAAGAAATACATTTTTTTAAAATGGCTATGGCTGTTTCCGTGACACCTGAGAGCAGACGCTAAGGGAACAGAAGGAGGGGTGAGCTCATGGGGTGTCGGTCACTGCAGGAGCACATTGCTTGGGTTCAGGAATTTGGGCAGGGAGCCAGCAAACAGAAGCAAGAGCCCAAGGCCTGTGGACCTGTGGGAAGGACACAGAAGCCACAGGCTTCTCCTGCCAGATCCAGGATTGGCTGCCAACAGTGACAGATTGAGAGGGCTGACAATGCACAAGGCAAATGGAGAAGGTTTCTAAATATAAGGACTTTTGACGTCGTCGGTGAAACCTCAGCTGTTCTATAATGAGGTTTAACCTTTGTCCGCTCTGGAACGAGATTTCACAAGAGTTTGGTTCACTCTTGCTCGGGCTCATGTCACAACAGCTTGTCACAGAGAGGGACACTGCTAGATTTACAAACTGTAAATATAAAGTTGAATATAATTTTCAAAGTGTGGTTTAGGTATGAGTTTAATATTCTATAATGGAAGAGAATATCTCTATCTTTGGCCGTAGTGATTTATTATTGCACTTCTAGATTTGGTAAACTCTTAGCATGAGAGGGAACTGGTGTGTTCTGATTAATCACTCTGTCTTATTGAGCTATTTATTGTTGTCATACTCAGATTACCAACTTTCAAAGAACTGGAATTCAACGAAATTCATTAGCACTGAAGCTGTTACAATTTATCCTTTCTTTGGCAATTTAGAAGAACTTTAGGATCTTTTAGGACCTCATCGTTGTCATTATCACTGTGCAGTTCTACAGGCTTAGGAAGGTGTACGCAACTGGGCCCTACATATGCCCAGAGCTGTCCTGTGAATATGTCCCTCGTATCTGCTGCTGGACTTCTGTGCTATTTTCTCATTAAAGTACATGCTTAGAAGCTACCTCTGGTTATTTCAGTCTTCTACTTGTCTGGATTCATAGTCAGTGAGATTGTCCCATTGAAGTAGCCCTCATATTTATGCCATCTCCCAGATTTGCTGCAATGAAGCCATAGGCGGAACTCCTCAGGAGGGAAAATGTTGATGGGAAATGCTTTGCTTGGGGATTCCAGACCCTCATGCCATCTCCAAGCCCAGTGACAGAAACCTCGGGCTTGAATATGGGCTGCCTGGTGTTTCAGTCTGATTCTGATAGCCCACTAATGAATTAGTCTGAAGGATTTCATTTTAAGCCCTCAAAGATTCTCAACTGAGCAGTTTATGGCCACATAAAAACACGACCTCTATCTAAGTTCCTTTGTATCAAAATATTTTTTTTTGTTCCAGTTGTCTTATTCTTCTTTAAAAATGGGAAAAATATCTCACGTAGCTCTTGATCTTACAGTGTGTAGAGTTTAAAGTTATGAGACTGATTTTCTCGGCTGGCTCTTAAGTGGACTGATTTCAGGTGGGAGTCCTGGGAGGGCTTTGAACAATACACCAAGCATGCAGTTACACCTTTTAAAAGCTGTGATTGCCAAGACAAGGGAGTTAAAGTACTACACCACCTGTCACCGGGTGCGACACTCTTAAGTAAACTGACCAAACTCTTCTGTGGCCAGACAGCCCGTGGGCACAAACTCCTCAGCTCCCTGCCTTGTTCCCATCCTGTCTCCTGAGCATCTCCTCCTGCCCTGTCTGCGGCTCTTCTCCTGGACCTTCTTAGCATCTTGGCTCTTGCTTCACCTGCAGTCTCTGGCCTCCCCCTTGCCCATCGGTCCTGGAGCTTGACACTTCTCCCATGCCCTTGCTGCCCATTCACCTCCCCTGGGCTCCCGTTTGCACTCAGCGTGGGTGACGTCTGCTCCCGGCCACTCCTGGCAACACCTGCAGCAGCCTTTGCCCCAAGGCTAGCACGTGTGTGGGAGGAGGTATTCCTGGCTCAAGAAAAAGGTACAGATCAACTGGTTCCACCACAGATACCTTTCACTGGATTCTAAATGACTTTTACTTGTTCTTCAACATGTTTATTCTTAATTCAGTAGGTCCAACATTTTTTATTATTGATTGATTAGCAAATATCTATTGAGACCTACTAGGTGCCCGGTGCTAGGTGTGGCATTCAGAAGTTATTATACCTTGCTACCTTGAATCCTGAAGAGGCTAGAAGGGTGATCCGGCTGTGAGATCGGTCTCCCCACACCTGGAAGAGTTGGCCCCACTTACCTCCATGGTTGGCAGATAGACTATTTTTTCTCCCTAGTCCCCATGGCACCTCCTGAAGCTGTCGAGAGAGAGGCAACTTAGCCAGCTAGACCATTCCTGCATAAAGTGTACACATGACGTCCAATACAAAAACAAAAGTACAACTTTGTATGTAGTGTACTTATGTTAGTTTTTAAAAAGCAAGGAGAACACACAAGAAAGTGATAACATTGGTTCCCTCTGGAAGGAAACTGAGTGGTTGGGAGTCAGGGGATGAAGGGAAATTTTTCACTGTGTATCTTTTGTACCTTTTGAATTTTAAACACTGTGAATATTATAGCTATTTTAAAGACAAATAAAATCTATTTTAAAATGTTAAGTCCTCAGAAAGGGGGGTGAGGTAGTGTTAGAATAGGAGGAGCTATAATCCCTTGCCGCGACCTGTGATCTTAACCAACCGATGAGATACACAAGTATAGATAGAGAAAGCGAATCCCTCAGAAATCATGGAGCGAGGCTTACAAATTATGTGTGGATTTTTTTTCTGAATAAATATACCAAGACACCCCTCATGAATATGCATGTGCCCAGGTGCCTTTGGCTCATGGCTGGGAAGCAGAAGACAGAGATAACAGGCCAGGGTCAAATGCCAGAGGGAAGTGTCTGGAAGGCCCTGGTGGCTGTGAGTGGTTTTGCCAGAAGGTAACCAGCTGTGTTAAATTCTGTATAAATGCATGTGTGGGATTCTGTGAGGGCTCACTACCAATTAGGGATTTGAAAACTCACAGAGAGTTTAATTTTGTGAGGCTTGTTTGAATTTCAGGAAAGAAGATGTTGGGGTTTGATGATACTGTCACACTATCTGCCTTAGTGAGTCTGTGCTCTCCTCAAAACAGAATAAATTTGTGTTCCCTGGTGTAAACAATAAATAATGTCCACAGAATATGCTTCACAATATTGGGTAAGGCTGTGTCTGCAATCTGCTGTTTATACTCCCGGCACTTTTTCTTGGTGATAAATAAGCTTAATACAGTGAAGAAGCTGCCACAGAGCCTGTGCAGCCCACAGAGGGACGTCACAATTCACCAGATACGCAGTTGTTTGTCGAATTTTCAAATCAACCACAACAGGCCACCAGCACTAAAAGTCTTCAGAGCAATTCACAAATATTACAAATTTGAATTTACTTAATAAGCAATTACTGGATGAGGGTACTGAAGCAGCTAGCATCTAGGTACCATCTTCAAAATAATTTTTTTTAAGAAAAGCAAAATATGCACAAGATTTGTTCTATTGGTCCTGTTTGATGGGTATTTAAAATATTTATATGAAAAGATTCATATTGCAACTTCAAACCATGGTAACTTGGAATAACAGCAAATCCCCGAGATGGGCAGAACTCTCTAGTGAACCATAACCAAATGAGCCACCCCTTCCAGGATCACAAAGCAGTGCTGGAGACGAGTCCTTCATTTTATTTCACTCCTTATAGTCAGGTTGAATGTATTTGGCTGCCAACCCATCTTAGATCCACAGCTTAAGCACCTTACACAGATGACGTCATTAAATCTTCATAGCTACCACTGGGTTATAATTATTCTGTTTTATGGATGAGGAAGCTGGGACGCAAAGAGAATAAGTCATTTACCCCAAATCACAGAGCTAGTCAGTGATCAAATTCTGCCTAGCATGACTCCCAAAACCGCATTCTATCTAGCACATTGTTCTGCTGCTCTAAAGAAACATACTCTGTTCAATGGGATCATTTTATATATGATTTGCTTAATGGAAAAGCATTAACTTAAGCATTTACTTTAAATATTAGAAGAAAAGAGAACTGTAGTAAACTTGGGCTGCCATGTATAGTTATATAGATGAGCACTGCCCAATCATAGAAGGTTCTGTCCATGTTACAGCCCCTATGGAGGGCACCTCTTAAAGCTAGGCGGTGCACAACATATACCAGCATCTATACCAGCATCTATACCAGCACACCAAGATGTATCAGCCATGTCCTTGAGTAACCCGAAGGATTGATGAAATTTGTGCAAATGTTTCTTACCACAAGAGACATTATTTCCTAAATTATCCCTATAAAGTTAGAAAAGTAGATTATAGCAAAAGAAAGGCAAGGGAAAAGAAGAGATTATATAAACCATTAAGAGACTGGCACATTTATTTTTTATCTATATCCTTCAAATTTGACAGACTGAATTAATTCATTTTGCTATGAGAGATATGGTAATTAGAATTGTCACCTATTCTCCCACGTCTCCTCCCTTTATCTCCTGGTTTTTGTTAGTCATATTATTATTATTATTACATAGTCAGGATTTATACTATTTATAGCCTATTAGGGATTGTAATTCCCAATTGCTTAGGCCCAATCCCACATCTAAATAGATCACTAGACCTTATATTGTGGCCTTTCCATTTTTTAATTCATATAGGTTAGTTTCTTAATTGGCCCAGAAATTATCAGTGAGTATAATTTTGTGATTTGGGTTTTCTAAAACATTTTTAAGAAGTCTTTTTATTTCAAAAAAATTCAGGGCTTACAAGTGTTTTTTCTTACATGTATGGATTGTATCATGCTGAAGTCAGGGCTTTCAGTGTATCAGTCACCAGAATAATGTACATTGTACCCAATATGTATATTTTTATCCCTCACCCCCCTCCTGCCCTCCACCCTTCTTAGTTTTCAATGTTCATTGTACCACTTTATGACCATATGTATTCTTCATTTAGCTCCCACTTATAAGTGAGAACATGTGTTATATGTTTTCTCATTCCTAAGATACTTCACTTAGGATAATGGTCTCTAGTCCCATCCAAGTTGCTGCAAAAGACATTATTTTATACCTTTTTATGGCTGAGTAGTACACCATGGTGTGTGTGTGTGTGTGTGTGTGTGTGTCACAGTTTCTTTATCCATCCATCATCAGTTGATAGGCACTTAGGTTGATTCCATATATTTGTGATTGTGAATTGTGCTGTGATAAACATTCAGGCATAGATATCTTTTTTATAAAAAGACTTCTTTTCCTTTGGGTAGTTACCCAGTAGTGGGGTTACTAGATCAAATGGTAGGTCTACTTTAATTTTTTGCGGAATCTCCATACAGTTTTCCATAGTTGTACTAGTTTACATCCCCATCAACAGTATATAAGCATTTCCTTTTTACTGCATCTGTGCCAACATCTATTGTTTTTTGACTTTTTAATAATAGCCATTCTGACAGAGGTAAGGTTTAATTTGCATTTCCCTGATAATTAGTGATGTTGAGCATTTGTTTATATGTTTGTTGGCTGTTTGTCTATCTTCTTTTGAAAACAACTCTGTTCATGTCTTTTGCTCACTTTTTGATGGGGTTATTTGGTTTTTCTTGCTGATTTGTTCCAGTTCTTTGTATAATAGATTCTGGATGTTAGCCCTTTGTCAGATATACAGTTTTTTAATATTTTCTCACATTCTGTAGATTGTCTCTTTATTCTGTTGATGATTTCCTTTGCTGTGCAGAAACTTTTTGGTTTAATTAAGTCCCATTTATTTATTTTTGTTGTTGCTGTATTTGCTTTTGGTGACATAGTCCTAAATTCTTTGCCTAGGCCAATGTCCAGAAGAGTTTTCCTTAAGTTTTCATCAAGAAATTTTATGATTCCAGGTCTTACATTTAAGTCTTTAATCCATCTTGAGTTAATTTTTGTATATTATAAAAGATAGGGATCTAGTTTCATTCTTCTGCATGTAGCTATCCAGTTCTCCCAGCAGCGTTTATTGAATAGGGCATCCTATCCCCAGTGAATGTTTTTGTCTGCTTTGTCAAAAATCAATTGTTCATAGCTATATAGTTTTTTTTCTATAACACTATAGAATAAAACTGGGTCCTCTACCCTGTTGCATTGGTCTATGTGTCTACTTTTATACCAGTACCATGTTATTTTGGTTACTGTAGTCTTGGAGTATAATTTGGGTATAATTTGAAGTCAGGTAATATAACTAAAGTCGGATTTGTTCTCTTTGCTTAGGATTGCTTTAGTTATTCAGGCTCTTTTTTGGTTCCATATGAAGGTTAGGATTATTTTTTCTAGAGCTGTGAAAAATGTCTTTGGTATTTTGATGAGAATTGCATTGAATCATAAATCACTTTGGGTAGTATGGACATTTTAACAATATTGATTCTTCTAATCCATAAGCATGGAATATTTTTCCATTTGTTTGTGTTATCTATGATTTCTTTCAATGGTGTTTTATAGTTCTCCTTGTAGAGAACTTTCAACTCCTTGGGAAATTGTGTCTTAGGTATTTTATTTTCTTTGTAGCTATTGTAAATGGCATTCAGTTCTTGATTTGACTCTCAGCTTGACTGTTATTAGTATATAGAAATGCTACTGATGATATGTTGATTTTGTAACCTGAGGCTTTCCTGAATTTTTAAAATCAATTTTAGGGGTCTTTTGGTGGGATCTTTAGGTTTTTCTAGATATAAGATCATATCATCAGCAAACAGGGATAATTTGACCTCCTCTTTCCCAATTTGGATGTCCTTTATTTCTTTCTCTTGCCTGATTGCTCTGGCTAGGACTTCTAGTACTATGTTGAATAGAAGTGGTGACAGTGGGCATCCTTGTCTTCTTCCAGTTCATAAGGAAAATTCTTTCAACTTTTCCCCATTCAGAGTGATGTTGGCTGTGGGTTTGTCATATATGGCTTTTATGATTTTGAGGTATGTTCTTTCTATGCCTAGTTTGTTGAGGGTTTTTATCATGAAGAGGTAAAAGATTTTATCATTTTTTTTCTGCATCTATGGAGATGATCATATGGTTTTTGTTTTTAATTCTGTTTATGTAGGGTATCACATTTCTTGATTCACATATATTGAAACATCCTTGCACCCTTGGGATGAAATCCACTTGATCATGGTGAATTATATTTTTGACATGCTATTGGATTCAGTTTACTAGTATTTTGTTAAGGATTTTTGCATCTGTGTTCATGAAAGATATCGGTCTGTAGTCTTCTTTCTTTATTGTGTCCTTTCCTGGCTTTGGGATCAGTGTGATACTGGCTTCATATAATGAGTTAGGAAGGATTCCTTCCTTCTCAATGTTATCAAACAATTTCAAGATAGGTGCCATCTCTTCTTTGTAGGCCTGGTGGAATTTGGCTATGAATCCATCTGGTCCTGGGCTTCTTTCATTGTTGTTGGGAGATATCTTTATTACTGTTTCAATCTTGCTACTTGTTATTTTTCTTTTCAGGATTTTATGTCTTCCTGATTCAAGCTTGGGAAGTTGTTTGTTTCCAAAAATTTATCCATTTCCTCTAGATTTTCTAGTTTGTGTATGTAGCGGTTTTTATAGTAGTCACAGATGATCTTTTGTATTTCTGTGATGTCATTTTTAATGTCTCCTTTTTCGTTACTGATTGAGCTCATTTTGAGTCCTTTATCTTCTATTTCTGGTCAATCTAGTTAGTGGTCTATCAATTACATTAACCTTTTCAAAGAACCAATTTTTGTTTCATTGATGCTTTGAATTGTTTTTTGGTTTCCATTTCATTTAGTTCTGCTCTAATGTTTGTTATTTCTTTTCTTCTGCTAACTTTGGGTTTGGTTTGTTCTTGTTTTTCTAGTTCCTTGAAGTGTGATATTAGCTTGTTAATTTGTGATCTTTTTGTCTTTTGGATGTAGACATTTAAGGCTATGAACATCCCTTTTAGCCTTGCTTTTGCTGTATCCCAGAGATTTTAGAAGGTTATGTCATCCTTGTCATTCAATTAGAAAAATCTTTTGATTTCTTTCTTAATTTCATCATTGACCAAAGGATTACTCAAGAGCAGATAAATTAAATTCCATGTATTTGTGTGGTTTTGAGAGTTCCTCTTAGAATTGATTTCTAGTTTTATTCCACTGTGGTCTGAAGAGATACATGGTATGATTTTAATTTTTCTGAATGTTCTGAGACTTGTTTTGTGGCCTAAGATATGATCTATCTTGGGAAATATTTCAGGTGCTTATGAGAAGAATGTATATTCTGCAGTTTGGGGATAGAATGTTCTGTAAATGTCTGTTAGGCCAGTTTGTTCTATAGTCTTGTTTAAGTCCAGTGTTTCTTCGTTGATTTTATGCCTCAATGATCTATCTAGTCTGTTTGTGGAGTGTTGAAGTCCCCAGTTATTAAGATGTTGCTGTTTATTTCTTTGCTTAAATCTAGTAGAATTTGTTTATGAATCTGGGAGCGCCTGTGTTGGTGCATATATATTTAGGATTGTTATATCTTCTTGTTGAGTTGATCCCTTTAACATTATATAATGACCATTTTTATCTATTTTTTTTTTACTATTGTTGATTTAAAGACTATTTTATCTCATATGGGACTAGCTACTCCTGCTCACTTTTGGTTTCTATTTGCATGGAATATTTTTTTCTATACTTTACCTTGAGTCTATGAAAATCTTTGTGAGTTAAATGGGTTTCTTCAAGATAGCATATATTTGGGTTGTGTTTTTTTATCCATTCAGCCAATCTATCTTTTAAGTGGAGCATTAAGACTGTTTACATTCAATGTTAGCATTGATGTCTGAGATACTGTTCTGTTCATCATGGTGATTGTTACCAGATTACTTCATTTTCTTCCTTGTATTGCTGTTTTATAAGAGCTGTGAGCTTTAACTTTCAAATGTTTTTACACTGGTGGATATCAATTACTCTGTTTCATGTATAGAGCACTTTTAAGCTTTTCCTGTAGGGCAGGCCTGGTGGTAACATATTCCTTTAATGTTTGCTTGTCTGGGAATTACTTTATTTCTCCTCCTATTGTGAAACTTAGTTTTGCAGGATACAGAATTCTTGGCTGACAGTTATTCTGTTTAAGAAGACTAAAAATGGGACTCTAATCCCTTCTGGCTTATGAAATTTCTGCTGAGAGGTCTGCCTTCATTTTGATGGTTTTTCCTTTGTAAGTTACTTATTGCTTTTGTCTCGCAGCTTGTCAGATTTTCTCCTTCACTTTGACTTTGGCCAGACTGATGATTATGTGCCTTGGTAATGTCTTATTTGCCATGAATCTTCCAAGTGTTCAACAATCTTCTTATGTCTAGATAGCTAAGTCTGTAGCGAAACCAGAGAAGTTTACTTCAATTATTCCCTCAGATAGGTTTTATAAGCTTTTTGCTTTTTCTTCCTCTCCCTCGGGTATATCTATGATTCTTATGGTTGTTTGCTTTACATAGTCCCATATTTCTCAGAGAGATTATTCATTCCCCTTAATTCTTTTTTTACATTTTTGACTGACTGGGTTAATTCAAAAGCCTTATCTTCAAGCTCTGAAATTCTTTCTTCTGTTTGGTCTAGTTTGCAGTTAAAACTTTCTACTGTATTTTGAAATTTCCTAAGTTTCTTTTTCATTTCTATAAGTCCTGTTATATCTTTTCGTATGTTATTTCATTTATAATATTTTGTTCACATTCTGAATTATTTGTTTAATTTCTTTGTGTTGGTTTTCAACTTTCTCATCAGTCCTATTGGTCTTACTTGTCATCCATATTCTGAATTCCTTATCTGACATCTCAATAATTTCCTTTGGGTTGGATTCCATTGCTGGAGAACTATTGTCATCCTTTGGGTGTGTCAAAACAGCCTGTTTTTTTTATGTTGCCAGAGTTCTTATGCTGATTCCTTCTCATCTGAAGCCTCTTCTCTCAGCTTAAGACAGATAGATATATGGTATACTTGTTCTCCTCTGCTGAGAACTCTGTTGCTCAGTGTAGAGAGGGAGAGGTTTCTGGATGGCATGCTTGAGTTCTACTCCAGAAGATTAACCCAATAGGAGACGGATGGATGCATTGTGAGCCTTTAACACTGCTGTTCTCCTGTGTCTCACCATTCCCCTATGGCTGTCATGGGTGGTTGGCACCTTGTGTCATGAGTGATTGCCCTATCCATGTCCATCAGCAGCAGTGGGAAATCAGCATGTGGTGGCCCAAGTATTCACTCAGCCTAGGTCACCTAGTGATGGTGTGAGGGTGTGTGGCACTTACTTATGGGACATGGGAGAGCACTAAACCTTCTTCATCTCTTTCTGGGCCAGCAGGGACAATGGGAAGGTGGCAGCCACAGATATGACCCCTGGGTAAAATGCAGGGCTCTGGGGCTGGGACCTCAAAATTACACCAACTGTAGCACCCAGGGTTAATAAGTTAGCAGGACCCTGCTGTGCCTTCTTTCCAGACCAATGCCACTGCATAGTCTCCAGTCAGCTCCCTATGTCAGTCCAGTGCCCTTCTGCAGTGGAGGGTCCCTCCTGCAGCTCAGATTGTGATATCTGTGGGTAAAATGTGGAGCCTCAGGATTCTCTCCTCTGTCCCTTCCCCATGTGTGGGTACCTTCCCCATGTACCTCCAGTCCTGCCAAAAGGGTTTCCCTACTTCCCTCTCCTTCACTTTGAGAATCTGCTATCACCTCTCTGTTGATTCCCAATGCTCTCTCTTAGACAATCGACCTCAAGATGAATATCCATTGGCCGCTTTTGATCCACTCTGGGAGAGCAGCTTGTGTAGGCTGTGTCTAGTCTGCCATTTTGGCCCCCCTCCAATTTTTTGATTTTGTTTGAGAACTTCTGTGGGATGGATTCTAAGTGTTGAGTAACGGGTATAAGCATTTTAAAATTTCAGATGCACTATCAAATTTGCCTCTAAAAAGAACAGATCAATTTACACATTCACTGACAGTCTATGAGAATATCTTTATTCTTATGCCCTCAGCAACTTTTTGCTTGTTTGAAGAATTAAAAAGCATGTCCTACTACAGAACCCAAGACAGAGATAATTACTATTGTTTATTATATACTTTCCATGGCATTTTGCTGATATACAACAATATATATACACATGCATATTTTAACATAAAAGGACACATACAACTGTTCTCCATCTTGCTTTTCTCTCCATTAATGATCTTATAGAAAATTCCATATTAGCACATATCCATCTAATTTTTGAGATATACTATAAATATATGCATATATTCCATTATATAGATGTTTTAATATATAGATGACCATTATATAGATGTTCTAATATTTAATGTTCTACTAATAGACTTTTAGGCTATTCCAAGTTGTTATTTTAAACAATGTGACAGTTAATATCTTATATCTATGTCTTTGCACACGTGTATGAATATGTCTATTGAGTAAATTCCTAGAAGTGAAATTTCTGGATGAAAAGGTATGTGCATTTAATGTTTTGATTGATATTGCTGAAATAGCCTCCAAAGAGGTTGCCCAACCAGCAATGCATGATACTGCCTGTTTTCCCACAGCCTCTGTAAAAGAGTATGCTGTCAGATGTTTGGAACTCTGTCAATCTAGAAAGTGAAAAATGATTCCTCAGTTTAATTTTAATGTCCATTTGTCTTATTATCTTTTTTTTAAAAAGTGTTCATGATCACTTTTTTAAAATTTCAGCATATTACAGGGGTACAAATGTTTAGGTTACATATATTGCCTTTGCCCAACCCGAGTCAGAGCATAAGCACTTTTTTTTTAATTTTTAATTTTTTTATTTCAGCATATTATGGGGGTACAAATTTTAAGGTTATGAATATTGCCTCTGTCCCCCTCCCCCCTCGAGTCAGAACTTCATGTGTGTCCATCCCCCAGATGGTGCACATCGCACTCACAAGGTATGTATATACCCATCCCCTCCCCCACTCCTATCTGCCCAATGCCCAATAAATGTTATTCCTATATGTCCATTTAGGTGTTGACCAGTGAAACCAATTTGCTGGTGAGTACATGTGATGCTTATATTTCCATTATTGGGATACTTCACTTAGTAGAGTGGGTTCCAGCTCTATCCAGGAAAATACAAGAGGTGCTATATTACTGTTGTTTCTTTCTTTTTTATTTATTTCAAGGAAATATGAGAGTACAAACATTTTGGTTGCATTTTATATCTTCGCCTCTCCCTAGCAAGGGTTAGAGGTATGCCCTTCCCCTCCACAGTGCTCACCACATCCCTCAGATGTGGGGCTACCCCCCAAACCCCCAAATCCCTGGTGAACACCAACACCATTTGAGGAATATAGTGTTAATCAGTCAGTACCAATTTGATGGCGAGTACATGTGAAGCCTATTTTTCTGATCTTGTGTCACCTCACTTTGGATAATGGGCTTAAGCTTAATCCAGGATAATATAAGCAGTACTAGCTCATTCTCATTTCTTAGAATTAAGTAATATTCCATTGTAAACATATACCAAATTTTAATAATCTACTCATGAATTGACAGGCACTTGGGTTGTTTCCACATCCTTCATCAATCTTTGGAACGGGACTGAGATTCCAGAGATGAAACCATCTGCATATGATAACCTAATCTTTGATA
>VBSM01002608.1:52678160-52711292 GCA_008086735.1 Cheirogaleus medius | reverse complement strand
CCCCTCCTCCCCCCTCACACCTGCCCGACACCCGGTAAATGTTATTCTTATATATATGGGTTTTAAAAGGCAAAGTGCACATCCCTAGGCATCCATGGAATAATACACAACATCCACAGTGGTTTGACTTTAAAGGTAGGTGTAACTTCTCAGTGGAGACACTCCCCCTCTCCCTTCTCACTGGGTCCTACTCCAGTGCCATTTGGGGACCCCTAAGAGTTTTAGAATCCGAGAGGAAAGTTCTCTGCCAATATTGGCTTTTTTCATTACTTAGGGAAATCTATTGAGTGAAGAAACTGATAAGCAACCCCCTAGGCAGTCGAACTTTGGAATTGAGTGTTTAAAAATAAGGAAATAAAGACTATAAATAAACTGCAAAGCTCCAACCCGAGTTACATGATACACGAGAGTGGCACATGGGAAGATGGACAGGACTTCCGAATTTCACTGTAGCAGGTAAAAACTGGGAATATGTCTAAACGCAACTTGATTGAACATAGTGGCTACCCAAGTAATAGTCTGTTTACCTTCACGCTGAGAAATCCTTTCTTTGGCTATACTTCAGGGATGCAAGAAAGTGTAACTTTATCTCTGATATCTGATGTCTCTGACTCAGAGATCATTTTTCTTATTTATCATTTTGACATTATTGCTTTATGGCTACATGAATTCTCCATAACAAGTACCCGACAGAAATACCTCTCTTGGTTACACAAAACTAGTCTGAATCTAGCTTTTTAAAAAAAGAAAATCTGTTCATCCTGAGGTGCCTCCAACTTGGACCAGGAAAGTGCCTTGCTGTTCTAGAGCCTGCGGGATTTAGTGTCTTATGTGTGGTTTTTGTTTCATGTACCCCAGTGGGGCCAAGGTTAATTCTATTTGGTTAATAGAGTGAGCCAAAAGTTCTAAATGATGTTTCCCTGGATCTTAGCTCATTCTTTTCTGCTTTGCTTCTGTCAAGGCAAGGTTCTTGTAAAACCCACAGGGTCTTAACATCTACTATCATTTTCTTCTTCACATAAAGTTTTCATTGGCTTCCCCCCACTATCTTTGCATCATTATTGTCAGCAATGTCATTCGTATAAATGAGTTCTTTCTTAGTTTCAAGTGATAGAACCAAACTCAGATTGGCTTAAGACACAACACAAATTTATTGGCTTGGAAAGATGAAAGGCTCAGGGGCTGGGCTGGCATCAGACATCGCTGGACTTAGTGCTTCCGCCATGACATTAGGATTCAATTGCTCTCTTTCTCTTTACTTCGCTGCCCACTGTTTCAACTTCATTCTCAGTCTCCATTTAGTTCCTCCAGAAGCTCCAGGCTCTCCCTTCATGGTGACAAGATTGCTGGGACAGCTCTAACCCTCCATATTCTGAGGTCACAGTTTGGATCAAAAGAGAGGGTCTTTTCCAGTAGCTTCTAAACAAGTCCAGAGATTTGTTCTGATTGGACCAATACAGGTAGCGTGCCCATCTCTGAATCAGTCATTGTAGACAGAGGAATATGCAACACATTCAGTGGCTTCAGCCTGAGTCTTGTGTCCTTCCAGCCAGGGGAAGGACCCCCCTTGGCAAGGGGTGAATCTGCAATGGGAGTCAGAAGATGTTGCTGGAGGAGAGAAAAGGAATGCTGGGGAGGCTAACAATGACGTTATTAACGTTTGTTGTTGTTACCATTAATGTTGTTATTATTACCACCATAATTATTTTTAAACTACTATTATAAATGTGATTTCATTTAATCCCTAGTGCCTGGCACATAATAGCTGCATAATACATGTTGAAGGAATGAGTGTTTTACCAATGATAAACTTTAGCTCAATCCTTTAAACTGCCAGTCAGACAGGGCTGCCAGAGTCAGGTGCATAAAAGAAAGTGAGCATTACTCCCTCGAAGCATACATAATACATCAGATTTTAAAGCAGTTCTTCTTCAGACCTTATCATTAGATTGTTTTGATTACATAGGCAGCATTTGCGCAGTTATAAAGTGAAGTACATTGTATATTGCAATATAAATGGATGGTTTTAAGTCGCTCCCTAGGCGAGTGAATCTGACACACTTTACTTTCAGCCAAATTGGAATGCTTCCAGAATTGCACTTTCAGATGCTGCAAATGTACCACACCTCCTTTCTGGTGCCTCACTGTCTCAGCAGAAAGGCTTCCTGCCCCTTGGGGGGAGAGGGGAGGGAACTTCAGTCAGCTTCCGCAGTGCAGGGGTGAGGTGTTCTTTCTTTTGCCTTTATCCACTCCTACTGTTTACCTTTTTTACCTTCTAAACAGGAGAAAGCAGCTCATCACCATCAAAGGCCATGATTTTTTGGTAGAGGACAGGACACAAAATTATGTGAGTGGCTATTTCTAAATTCTTCCAAGGGTGGTTCTAAGAATGGTACATAACTAGTACCATTCTGGATGCACAGACACAAGTTAACTCATAACTAGTACCATTGTAGATGCATAGAGGAGAGTTAATTCACTGTATACAATGAATGCCTTAGGCCATTAGGGAATAATTCTCTATCAGAACCCCAGTTGAGAGAGGGGGAATCAGACCTTGGTACTTCATCATTTTGTTCATTTGAGTACCTTATTATCTATTAAAGAAAAGAGGGTTAATTATTTCTCTGGCCATGGACAGGAATGCAAATCAAAATTCACCAAATACATACATACATACACACACACATAAATTTAACAATATATGTGTGTGTATGACACATAATTTGTACAATATGTTATGTTCAATATATGTTATATATAATATATAAATTGAATGTCCAATATCTATTATATATTTCTATGTATTTATGTGTATATATGTATATACATGTACATATATAGAAATATAATACACACACATGTAATTCAGGAAGAAATAAGCAATATAACCTCCTAAGTGTACAGGAGAGAATGCTCCTTCCTCAGTGCTCATAGACTCCCTTTGGAGATGGCAGAAATTGCTGCCAAGGAACATCCCAGTAGCCCAGCATGAGCAAAGAATGGCAGTACAGTCAGCTTCAGCCTCAAGCCCTGACCCTGTCATTGGACTCTTTAGGTCTGCACACAGAAGGGCAGGTGCTTTCCCTGTGGACAGCATCTGTGGTATCTGCCTTGGTGGCTGTGGCAGGGTCTCCACACTTCCAGGAGGAGAGCCAGGTAAATGTCAGGGAGAAGTGCCTTACCTACCTCCTTCCTGCCCATGATGGCAGCTTTCTAGCTGGGAAGAGACTCCCTCCATTCCACAAGAGGCTAAACATGAGCAATGGCTTTGTCACTGCTCCTGTTTTGAGCTTTGGCCATCAGGTGCCTGAAAAGATTCCTTCTATGTGTCTATATCTTCAGTGCTTTGGAATGAGGGCTCTGGAGAAGAGTACAGGGCCATGGAGTCTTCTGACAAAGTCACAGGAGGTGTGTCAGAGCTACTGAGCAGAGACAGATGGTGCTCTGACTGCACTTGGCCATGGCTCCAAGCAGCAGAGAGTTCAGAGACTGTATAAAAGTCAGATATGCAAGTGGAGTAGGGTTAGAAAGATCCTCTTCTCTTTTCCATGGAACCCACAGAAAAACTCTCCCTCTCTCCTATGCGCAGACCAGAGATGAGTTGGACAACTTGAGTTTATGTAATGCTTTTTGTCTGGACACCTCAAAAAACTTCCTTAAAGAGAATTTCTGAAAAGAAGGGTCAGAGAGATGAGAGGAAAATCAATGCTTGGTTCCACAGCCTCATCCTGATTTTATAACCCCCTGAGAAGAAATGTTCTATCATGTCAGTTCGTATTTGTGTGCATTTGTTCCTCCTCTCTTCACTGACTGCTTCCCAGAGGTAACTTAGCAAAATCCAGCATTCAAAAAACTCAATCAATCAGGACTACATTATGAGATTTCGACTCACCGAAGGCAGTTTGGTGATCAATTTTTCAAAGCTGATTTTTCATTACAAAGAAGATGGGAAGTTGGGAATTAAGTGGGAACAAAACAAACTGGCAAGAATATGTATTACAACTGCTAAATCAAACAAACAATGAGTCATCTGGTCTCCCCACAGCTTCTCTGTGCAAGCTGCCCACGGACTTTGCCATGTGTTTACATTTGTGATGGCAAATAGGTTTAGAAACGTTATCTGATAGACAGTAGATTCACTTTATTCTTGTTCCCTGACCCTAAGATCTGACCTGTGGGTTAGACTTGAGGGTGGATTTTATTAATAAAAACTCTTCAAACATTTCCTGGTTAAAGTATTTATTTAATTCTTCTTTTTCCTTTTTAATTAAAGTATCACATAGCCATGGCCCAGGGAAAGATAAAATTTACCTTCTATTCTGGTGATATTGATGTGAAATATTTGCTTCATCACAAAATAAACTCAGAGGATGGTTTGAAATTAGGTCAAATAACATCACCAGTCAGGTGAATGAGTAATAGTCTCTTCCCCTATGCTTGCATCCTTTTTCTCTAGCCTTAAATTCTCCATAAAAGAAAAAAAAATGTAACAACAGAGAAGAAAAAAGGAAAATGATTTTTAAAAGATAGTATAAAAATATATAACTTTCCTTGACCAAATTGCTACTGGTGGCAAGTGTATCTGTGGGTGGGAAATACAGCATTTGTTACTTCATTGATTCTCCTAACATGTGTTACATACCCAGTGTGCAGCTGCTACAGAAGCAAGGCAAGCAAAATGATTTGAGACGATCATGGGTCATAAACTCAAGTGGCTATAGGACCTAAGCAGCTATCATGTAGCTATGACTGTGACCAAGGCAAACGGAAGAAAGCTTGCTCTGTCTAAAGCATTCACATCTAATTTTAAAAATCACCAAGACCTTCTGTGGGCTTCCAGCTTTCCATCCCTAAAATATAGGAGAAGAATTCAACTGTTATGGAAGAATGAGCCTTGAAGAATGAGTAGGATTTCAATAAAAGAGAAAGAGCAGGAGAAGACATGCTAACCTGAGACAATTTCACAAACAGAAGCCTAGGATGCAAGGAGAAGAGCTTGGGTGAATAGGATGAGGTCTGGGGTGAGAAATTAAGACTTTGTTTAGTATGAACAGAGCAGAATTCTGTTTTTAGTATGAATAGAACTCTAGATCCCTGCCAACCTGTTCTTTTCCCAGAGCACCATAGTTCAGAAATGGCAGTACGATTCCTCCTGACCTTCTGGCCAAAATCTAGAAACCATCATTCTTAACTCTCCTTTTCTCTCAGACCCTAGGGAAAGATTCAGATTTTGTGGGAACAAATCATATACATTGGTGGGGAGGGAGGGAGTTTTCATTAAGAAAAGGGCTACAAAACTAGGTATAAAAATGCACACTTATTTTGGATGGGCTAGTGCAAAGTGCAGCCCCTGAAGCTTAAGCTTCAAGGAAGCCCACCTCTGCAAACCCTACATCAAAGCCATTACTGGAATTGCTGCTTCTACCTTTAAATCATATCCCAAACACAACTTCTCCTCCTGACATGCACTACTTCCCTTCTATACCAAGCCACCATCAACTATGGCATAGATTCCCGCAATTCCTGCAGGAATTCCTGACACTCTTGTTCTGCTGCAGTGTATTCCAAACACATCAAGCAGAATGATCCTTTTAAACTCTAAATCAGATCATGTCAGCCTTTTCCTCAAAATGCTTTAATGGCTATTCATCACACATAGAGTAAAATCCAAAGTCCTTCCTATAGACTCCCGTGGCCTCCAAGGCCACAATATGCAGCCATTGCCGACTTCGCAGACATTTCCTGCCACTCTTCCCACTGATCACTACACTATAGCCACATCGATTGGCTTCCTTGCCATTCCCTCAGCAAGGCCTTGGGGCTTTGCATTTGCTGTTCCCTCCACCTGGAATATCTGATCACCCTGTCTAAATGCACTATGCTTTAACCTTTATCCCCTTACTTGATTTACTTTTCCTTTATTTCATTTGTCACTACTTACTTTATTATTATTTACTCATTTGTTATTGTCTGTTTTCCCTTCTGGAAAGTAAACTCCATGAAGGCAGGGACTTTTGCCTATTTTGTTCACTTCTATTTCCCCAAAGTCTAGCATAAGACCTAGCATAGAGAATAGTGTAACTCTTCTCTGGAGGAATATGACATCCTTCAAAGCCTCTACAATTTTTCAAACACAATGTCCAGCATTTAATTAAAAAATTAAAAATTACAGGCATATACTGACTGATTAAAACTATGGTGCTCAAATGGTGGTAGTGTTCACTAGGGTTTTGGGGTGGTGGCCAAGACCCACATCATAGGGATGTGGCGAGCATTGTCAGGGGGAAGGGCATACCTCTAACCCTTCTTAGGGAGAGGCAAAGTTATACAATGTATCCAAAATGTAAAAAAAAATAATCTTTTGTCGGATGGAGGGCAGGTGGGAGGGGGGAGGAAGTGTAGAGTTACATAATGTGTGCTGTGCGCGCCACCTGGGGATTGGACTCGCTTGAAGCTCTGGCATGTGGGGGGGGAGAAGTGGTAGGGGCAATGTATGTAACCCTAACAATATTTGTATCCCCATTATATGATGAAATAAAAGGAAAAAAAAATTACAGGCATAACAGGAAATAGGACAAAAAAATAAAAATAAAGAATACAAATAGATCTACAGATGACCTGGTTATTGGGAATTATCAGACACAAACAGTATATTAACTGTTTTAATACATTCAAGAAAATAGATGACAAAATAGAGAATTTAATCAAAGAACTTAAATCTATACAAGGAATGCAACAGAGATTCTGTAACTAAAAAATTTAATAATTGAAATTAAGAAGTAAGTAGATGAATTTACAGCATGTTAGATTCAGTAAAAGATAGGATTGTTACCCTGAAAAAAATATTGGTAGAAAATATAGAGGCTGAGGCCTGGCAAAAAAAGGAATGAAACAAACAAAATATAGTGAACACAGGGCACATGAAGAAACATACAGAACATGGAAAAAGGCCTAAACTAATACAACTATACTCCTAGAAGGGGAAAAGAAAAAGAATAGGATAGAAACAATATTTTAAGAAATAATGGCCAAGAATTTTTCAAAAGTAGTGAAAGACATCAAGCTACTAATTCAATAAGCTCTTCACACCTGAAGAGGAATATTTAATAAATACAAAGAAAACCACAACTAGGCACATCATAGTGACCTAGCTAAAAATCACAAAAAGAAAATCTTACAAAAGGAAAAGAAAGAGAAGGAAGCCAGAAAAATACACTACCTTCATAAGAACAACAAGACTGAGATTAATTCTCAAGAGATATCTTGGCAATCAGAAGGCAATGTAATTGTATCTTCAAAGTGTGAAAGAAAACAATTGTCAACCTAGAAATCTATACCTAACAAACATTCTTCAAAAATGAAGGCAAAACAGAACAATTTCCGGCTGTGAGAGAATCTGTCACCAGCAGACCTACACTAAAAGAAATGTTAAGTGAAATTATTCAGGCAAAGGGAAAATTATTTCAGACAGATTCACAGAAATGTAGACAGGGATGATAAACAATGGCAAGGGTACATATAAATGAACATTGTCTCTACTAAGAATAATGTCTTGTGACATCTAAAATACGTGAAGGAGTAAAATGCATAGAAATAACACAAAAGGTAGGAAGAGGATAAATGGATTTAAAGTGTTCTAATATCTTATCAACATCTGAAAAGTAGTAAAAGAACTGCACTAGTACCCCTTTATTCATGAGGGATACGTTCAAAGATGTCCAGTGGATGCCCAAAACCGCATAGTACTAAACCCCACACCATCAATTAGGATGTGTTTCTGTTTGTCTTCCACCCGCAAATTTAATGTCTTTTCTATCTTAACTAGCATATATCATGCACCATGGCTGGAACTTTTGCAGTTTGACATTCAACAGCAAAATTAACATGAATTTCTTTTTCATTCTTTACAATTTCATGCATAGAATATTTGTTCTTACCATAGATCTTAGCAAATTTAGCATATTTTTGTTTTCTTATAAAATTGAGAACTTTAACCTTTTCACTTGAGGGATTCATGTCTTGGACCCACAGAGCAGGATGGCATGAGATTTCATCAGGCAACTCGGGATAGCACACAATTTAAAACTTACAAATTGTTTGTTTCTGGAAATAAATATTTTCCATTTAATATTTTCAGACCATGGTTGATCGTGGGTAACTAAAATCATAGAAAGTGGAACTGTGGATGAGGAAAGACAACTGTAGTTTATACTAGATTGTAATAAGTCAAGGATGGGTAGTGTAATCACTGGAGTAATCACTATAAGAATAGTATTTATAAAACCACACACACACACACACACACACACACAAGCCAGTAAGTAGAAGGGGAAAAAATAGAAAAATAAAATTTTACTCAATCCAAAATAAGGCAAGAAAGGGGAAAAAATGAAACATTGAATAAGTGGGACAATTATAAAAAAGAAAAGAATATATACAAATAATAAATAAAATTAAAAGCAAAAAAAAGAGAAGGCGGCAGCAGATTGGATGCAACATCAATAATTATATTAAAGGACAAATGAATCATACACTACTTATAAGAGACATACCTTATATATAAAGAACCAGAAAGGTTAGAAGTAAAAGAACAAAACAGCATTTACCATGGCTACACGACCCAAAAGCTGATGTAACTATATTAATATGAGACAAGGTATATATTAAGGCAAGGATATTACTCAGATAAAGAGGTTGTGCCAGTTATCAGTATATTGCCTTATATTAATATATATGTTTTGCCATAATGGGCAGAATACCTTAAGCATTTCTCCTTATAATGAGAAATCAACTAGGCTTTGTCAGTAGACAGTACTAGAGGAACATTGCAGGAGGAAGGGCCTCTCCTGATGCTCCTGGTTGCTCCATGGCAGTCGGTGGTGTGACTATGAGGACAGTTGGCAGAGCTCTGCCCCAGCCATGAGCCAGCCCAGAATGCATGCTCTGCTGGGAACTTTGGGCCTTGGCCTGGCCTGAAGATGACCTTTCTGTGAGCCTCTTGACATGGAAACCAGAACCACTAAGGCCTCCTGTCCATCTACACCCCAGCTCACTCTGCAGGTCACCAGGCAGCTATCCTATGGACTGAAAGGTTTCTTTCTTTTTTTTTTTTTTTTCCCTTGTATGAAAAGTTGTAATGAATTGTAAGCCATTGACCATTACACACTTTAAGCCTTAATATTTCTTCTTTCCTATGTAAAACCACATAATTACAACAGCCTATCTCAAATACGACAGAAGACCATAGTATGAAAAAGAATAATATTAATAGTAACATTTGCTTCCACTGGAGGGCTTCTATCAAGGCCCCTCTCTCTCTGCACATACACACAAACAGTTGCTGATCCCTTGCTTCCTTCCTATCCAGTGACTGCAGACCAGCGCAGCCTGGGCAAACCAGTGAACTTCTCTGCGATCCAAAAGGCTGAACTACTTTTTCAATGAAATCTGAACTCCTTCCAAGTTTGTCTTTTCTTGGGTACTCTTGCAGCCCTAGAATACCACATAGTGTTTCTTTATATCTTACAGTCACTCTTATCAGAGTGTAAGAATTCTTTATTAAGTCTATTAACTTTATTAAGCTGCCACTGTTTAACCTACTGATTGGACTCAGACTAATACAAAGGATTATGTTAAAATGATAAAGAGTCATTCCATCAGGAAGCTATAATAATTCTAAATTTGTATTTAGCTAATAACATAACTTCAAATTATACAAAGCAAAAATTGGCTGAACTAAAAAGAGAAATTGACTTATCTATTATACAAACATAGTGGGAGACTTAACATACCTTTCGATAATTGGTTGAAGCAGAAAGTAGTATCAATAAGGATGTAGAAGATTTGAACAACACAATTAATGTATCTAACCTAAGTGACATACGTAAAACACTCCACATAAAGACAACAGAATACACATTCTTTTCAAGGGCATATGGAGCGTTTATCAAAATTGACCATAGGTTAGGTCATAAATGACACTACAACAAATTTTAAAGAATTAAAGTCACTTAGAGTATGTTCTCTGACCACAGTGGAATTAAGCTAGAGATCAATCATGAAAAGATGATGAGAAAATCCCCAAATATTTTGAAAAAGCAACACACTTCCAAATTAGGTGTAACCTGTGAGGTTTGGGACTTAGTCTAAATAATGTTGCTGCCTTTGTTTGGTGTAGCTTAAAACATTTTCTTTTAGGTTATCTTTGGAGTAATCTACCAGTAGATTTAGCCATACCAAAAACACAAACTGATTACTTATTACTTTTCTGCAGTGTCAAATGTTATAAACCAGATCTGTGCTCATTCACAATATTTGACACTGAGTGACTTTTCCTTATTTCCAAAAATCAAATACGCACTTAAAGGATGACGGCTTACTGACATTAAGGATATTTTTTAAGTGGTCTGCCTTCCCATGTGGCCTCTCTATGCCTCAGTGTTCTCACATGAAAAAGAAGTAAATTTTCCATGTCCAGACATCTACATGGTATTGCAATAATGTGAAAATGCTGATAACTATGTTCAAAATATTCCTGGGATGAGTCCAAAACTTCATCATGTATGCTCTCAAGATGGTGTAAATGCAAATTGACCTTTTCTGGAACAGATTTCTGGTCATCTAATCAGACTTCAGCTGTCAGATTTATGACCAGTCATCTCAGTAAATGATCTGAACATCAGATATATTCCACTGTATTTTTCTTTATGTTAATATTATTCTTAAGCTAGAGGAGTATATTTTTAGTAGGAGTGGGGAGAACTCTCAATGCATATATAAAAACAAAACACTGGCCTCTTTGCATTTTTTCTTGGCATTCTTAGTCTTATTTATTATTCTAATAAAATATAACCAAAATTTGAATACAGTCTTTTACAGTATGCAAATAATTTGTTCATATTTATTTGGTACTTGGAAGCACTATGATATATCAGAAAAATCAAGGACCTCTAAGCCAGATAGACCTGAATTTCAATTCTATTGTGACTATTTACTTGCTCTGAGTCCTTGGACTAGTCACTTAGTGCTTCAGTGGATGCTTTTGACTGTTAGTAACTGAATCCCAAACCCAAACCATCTTAACCATTTCGGTACGAGCGTCGACTATAGTCAATAGCCACAGATGAACACGCATAGCCGAGCATCGACTACAGTCGACAGCCACAGATGAAGGCGCACAGCCGAGCGTAAAAATAATGTAATAAAAACATATATGTATATGTTACCTATTATGATTTACATTACAAGTAAAGCTGCCTGTAAAGAAAAACAAGCTTTCAGTATTTTAAAGCTTTCCTCATCACACAAGAGCAAAACGGATGCGTCGTCAATGCAGAGCACAAACTATCGTGCAGACTGTGAGTGCCAGCTGTGGGCAAGGTTTCGCGGCCGGTGAGCGCCGTACCAAAGTGGTTAAATGAAAAAGGAATTTGTAGGCTATTGGGTGAAAAAGCCCAGAGAGAGAGCAGCTGTCAGGTCATCTGAATCCAACAGCTCTCTCTCCATCTCTCTATGATTGTCTTGGCTCTCCCCTCCTGTGTATGTGAGTTTCTTCCTCTGGCTGGCAGTGAGATGGATATAGCCGTTCCTGGCATCATGCCTGCATGCCCTAGTGTAACTGTACCAATTACTAACATTAAAATACTTTGGTACCACTTGATAAGTAGCTATTGCTCCAGCACCCAACATCCAGCTGTTGTAGCATCCTCCCACCCCCCAGGGCTTCCCCAGATACAGGGATCCTCAAACTTTTTAAACAGGGCGTCAGTTCACTGTCCCTCAGACCGTTGGAGGGCCTGACTATAGTTTTAAAAAAACTATGAACAAACCTATGCACACTGCACATATCTTATTTTAAAGTAAAAAAACAAATGGGCAAAAACACCCGCATGTGGCCCGTGGGTCGTAGTTTGAGGACGCCTGGGCCTAGTACCTAAAGGGGTAATACATGGCACCATAGGGAATTTCAGACCCTGCTTTGGTATTATGTCCTACATTCATTCTAGTTAAGTATATATCAGTTAAATATTATCACTATCACCCTGCTGACACATATCAACATTTGGAGGAAGAGAGCCTATCTTTCCCCATGGCTTTATGAAAGAGCAAGAAAGCTTCTTTTCCAAAAGTCTCTAGTATACTGTCTCCCAATTCCCTTTGCCCAAACTGGATACTGTTTTATTTCCTGACCAAGTCCTATGGCCAGGGGAATGCATACCCTTATTAGCTTAGCTTAGAATAAAGTCTAAAGCTGGTCATCTGCAAAAGGGATAGGCTCACCCCTAAAGCTAGAGGAAGGGACAACTTCCTTGCTGGTGAGAGTGGAGTGGATACCAGAACAGAAGACAGAATACATTGGGCAAGGGAAACAGATACTAGCAAGGCAACCAACAGTGCCCATTTTTTTGAATATCAGTGTTATCATCTATAAAATGGTGATAAGGTTATCTAATTCACAACAATGTGGTAGGGATTAAATGAGGTCATATGTTACATTACGTAGAAAAGTTTGGTTAATTGATTTTATATCAGGTGCTCAATAAATGGTGGTTAACAACAATAAAAACAATGATAATATTGCTGTTGTCAAGAACTATGAAGGAAGTGTCTAAGATTTTATACCATTTGCAACTTTGACAAGTCAGCCTACATGGTCTAGTGGATCTAGTCTGGAAAAAGACACAACATACCTGGGTGAGAGATAAAGAACTTTATTACTCACAGCACTAGCAATAGCCAGAGAATCAGGGTTTTTTGAAACCAGTTCCTTGAGCCCCAATTCCCACAGGGTGATTCAAAGAGGGCAAGGTGACACCCACATATGCAGTGAGTTGCATTACAAGGGAGAAATCGTGCAATGGACTGAGTTTATGTCTCCCCCAAAGTTCATTTGTTGAAATCCTAACTCCCTAGGTGATGATGATATTAGGAGGTGGAGCCTTTGGAGGTGATTCTTTGGGAGGTGATTAGAACGGGATTAATGCTCTTATAAAAGAGACTCCAGGGAGATCCCTCACCCTTTCTGCCATGTGAGGTTACAGTGAGAAGATAGCCCTTTATGAGGAAGCAGGATCTTCAGATAGAGTCTGCTGGTACCTTGTTCTTGGGCTTTCCAGCCTCTGGAACTGTGATAAATAAATTTTTATTGTTTATAAGCCACTCAGTTTATAGTATTTTGTTATAAAAGCCCAAGCAGACTAAAACAGAAAGCAAGTTTAATTTTTACTTGGAGCATTTGACTAATCTTCTGTTGTAAGATTTACAGTATATATGATGTGCTGGTGGAGGACCAAGTGTTCCTGGGCCCACATATGCAGAGTCTTAATACATGATGTGAAATTTATCATGTATAATCATTATCTATGTCCTACTCACAGTTAAGCATTCCCTGATAACTGGGGCAGCTCTAACTGGAATGTCTAAAGAATGATACAGATTAGTATAGATTCTATCATATACATGTAAAACCCAGCACAGCTCTCCACTACAAGAAGATAATGTCTCCTTGCCTTAAATTAAATGGATATTTAAGGCTTAAAAGAATAACGAGAAAGGAGGATTTGGGAGTGTCCAGGAAGAGAGAGAAAGAGAATGTACAACAGGAAGAGAGCCACAGTTACTAAATCTTGTTTTTTTAACAATAAATAAAGAGATACAAAATTTCCTCTAAATGCACAGCAGCACTGGACCTCTACTCAGGTCTCATGGCATGAGCTGAACTTCGCTCCATCAATTCCTGTGTGTAGAACCCCAGTGAACTTTAGAGCCAAACAGACCTTCCAGCCTCTGCTGCTTACTCAGCTGTGTAAATGTATGCAAGTTTCACAACATTTTCGTTCCATACCTGATAAAATAGAGATAATAATAGCACCTACCTCATAGGGTCATTATTAAGAGGAAATTCCAAAAAGTGCTTACCATAGAGTCCAGTACACATTGCCAGTAAATGGTAGCTGTTAAAAAAATAATAATGAAAAAAAAACTTTGGTAATGATTATCTTAATGATATATGGGGGGAAAAAACATGCCCTGTCCTCCATCCCTATTTCTCTCCAGACATATGTGGGACACAAGGCCACTCCATAAGCCACCTACATGTGGAGAGGTTAGACTTGTCATCATAATGATGCGGCATCTGAAGACAAAGTACCACCCTGTGAGTAATGCATCTGCCCATTTCCTGGACTCTGTATCAGCCGTAGAGACGGTTCCCAGCTCCAGGAGATGGGTGTAGAATGCAGTAATCGAATTACAGAAAGTCAGATATTCATCCTGGTTCCACCTCTTATGATGCTGACTCCATACATCAACAACATCTCAACAAAAAGTTATAAGATTTAAATAAAGCATGTCTATAAATTTCCTAATGAGCACAGTCTCTGGCACATGTCACATATTCAATAATTATTCTTTTCTTTCCATTCCTATTGTATTAAGGCAGAACAGCTGTGTTCTCCAGGTTATTGTCAAGCTGTCGCTTTTGGAGGGCTAGAGAGGAGCAACTTATTTCAGCAAACTTTAAACTCTTTAAACTTTAGTGAGCATAAGAATTACTAAGGGAATTTGTTAAAATTGCAAGATTTCCAGGCCCCACCCATAAAAATTTTAGCTAAATAAATCTGAGGTCATGCTTAGTAATCTGTATTTTTAACAGTCTCTCCAGAGGAGTCTTCCGATGTAGGCAGTGGGGCGACCACACATTGAAAATTGCTGTCTCAAATGTATCAAGTTGTTTGGGACTCAACTATCTACCGCCTATTACTTATTTCTATTACCTTTTTACCATTTTACACAATTAAAAAAAATTGTTTTTAAAAATGAAACATAGGCCAGGCACAGTGGCTCACACCTATAATCCTAGCACTTTGGGAGGCTGAGGCAGTAGGACCACTTGAAGCCAGTCCAAGACCAGCCTGAGCAAGAGCGAGATCCCCGTCTGTACAAAAAAATTAGAAAAATTAACCAGGCGTGGTGGCATATGCCTGTAGTCCCAGCTACTTGGGAGGCTGAGGCAGGAGGATCGCTTGAGCCCAGGAGGTTGAGGTTGCTGTGAGCTATGATGATGCCACAGCACTCTAGCCCAGGCAACAGAGTGAGACTCTGTCTCCAGATGAAAAAAAAGAGAGAGAGAGAGGGGGAGAGGGAGAGGGAGGAGGGGGGGGGGGAGAGAGAGAGAGAGAGAGGGCATAGAACAATGGCAGAGAGGATCATGGCCAGGGAGAGGAGGGCAACCCTTCTACTTCCACTTTAGAATCCTTATTCTGTCATCAGGGCCTAGAGTTGGCACTGCAAAAAAGAGATGAATTTTCCAGTGATTAGGGGATCTATCTTGGCTTGAGAGAAGAGAAATGTAGGAATTTGCTGACTTTAAGGGCACAGAAACACATGAAAGAAAAAGTTTGTCAAATAATAATTAAAATGACTTTCACCGAGTAAAAAGAACATATCCATTAATATAGTCAGCAAGGATTTAGGTAGTTATACAGATAAATTCAGAAGTGGTTTTTATATGTTTTCAGGAATGAAAATCAACCCTCAGGTTCTAACTGTGTTAAACCACATCCATATCGCCTGAACTGGGGAAGAGAAAAATCATATGCAGATAAAACTGATAATGTTTCACCCTCTTCCATGGTGGCATATTGCACATGGAAGTGCCTGATAGGGGATGACTGTCAGTTCTTTTCTACAACGCAGGTTTTGGAACAAATGAGGTACTGTGGCCTGTGCCCAGCTGCCGATTTCTACGAAATGAAGTATTTCTATGACAGAGACTCTTTTCTTAAAGGAAGTTCCCTATTCATCATTCAGATCCACACACATCCCTGGAACAGGTTCAGCAACAGAAATTCCTGTGCTTTAGGATGGTGAAGTACAAATAATTTTGTAAATTTGAACACCCAGATCATCTCACAATATTGAGAATGTTGCAATGTAGCTGTGAATCAGGTTTCAAGTTGGTGTACCATTTATTGAAAAAAAAAAAAAAGCATACTTCTTTACTAATTCATCCCTCAAAGGTCTAATGAATTTAATTGCTGCTATAATGAGCCTGGCTTCACACAGCACACCCAATTAACCTGGCTATATTAAAGGATTGGGGGTGGGGGGGAAGAAATCATTAAATCAAATAAGAAGGCAACACTCAGGCAACACAAAACTGAAAACATTGTTACTTTTTCTGGAGTTAGCTTTTGAGAGAAGTGACCTGGAGGCCTGAAGTCTCCAGTTCGTCCTAAATTTGGGGATGAACATGGCAACAGTGATATGGAACGAATGACTTCCTGAACCAGGAGGAGAGAAGCTGATCTACAGCCCAGAGAGGGGACAAGGGCCTTTCTACTCTGTCTCTGAAGTAGACAACATCATACTGCCCCTGCCTTCCTCCACAACCTTCCCAAATTCCATCGCAGAGGACAGTTTGTGCAAGATGAAATTCAAAGTTTCCTAGAATATTTTTAAATGAAGCAGAACACTGTTTGCCAATCACTGTCAATCTATAAAACAGCTGTGAATTTCCATGCATACCTATTCTCCTTTGCCCTCACTTACGTGTGCTGTCTAGTCATCTGCCCATCACCCCCACACTCTCAGACTTCTCTGAGTAAGAGATCAGTCTCCCAACCCTTTCCACCACAGTCACTTACACATCTAACTTCATATTCCCTCCGTCCAAAAATTATCAGAGGAGAATGTTGAAGCTCAGAAAGCTGTAACTGCATCTTCAAGGTGCATCACAATTACTCTGTGTATTCATGAAGAGCGCTGAGTGTGAAAAAAACCAGACCACAATAACCAGCTGAGACTTCAGGAGTGCTTATCATAATCCTGGCCTTGTTCTGACTTATTGAATCCTCACTTCAGGCCTATATTTATTATACCTATTTTATGGAGAAGTAAATCAAGGAGGAGAAAAGGTAAGCAACTTGCCCAAGGTCACAGTAGCAAGGCTTGCAGCCAGGATATCGGGACCTGAGAAGTATGGTTATAGACTCTATGCTTCCAGCCACTATCTAAACAAGAAGATTAACCAACAGTGTACACTCGACCCCATTCTCCTGGCCGGACCTTAAATGGACTACGTGACTTGAATAAAAATGGGGAGGCACAAAGCACTGCTACGTTACTTTGTCAAGAAGACTAGCCTCACCCCCACCTGAGAACGCTCAGATGTAGCTGACAATAATGTGTGACTCCTGTCAGACCTGGGCTCTGGAAAATAGGCATCATTCTTTCCTGAAACCATGGGACTCTGAAAGAACAGTTGTCACTGTGAGGAGCAGACCTACCTCTAAGAAGAAGAAAGCTTCATTTCTCTTTTAGGTGTCAAGACCTCTATCACATGTGTCAGTGGAAAGGAGGAGTCACTGTCTTCTGTCCTAGCTCTGTGGTCTTGAGCCTGATCAGCTTCAGTCCCCAAAGGAGTGGTGCCAAAGCTCCAGCTCCACCCTGCTCTGGTTGGGCAGCGGTCTTCCTAAATTGAAAGGACTTGATAGAGATGGAGGAATTTTCCTCCTGTGAGCAAACGGGACCCTCAAGGTCCTGGCTGTGGCAGTGGGAGGTGCTTACCAGAGAGAAGGAAGACACATCTGTTAGGACCTGGTCCAGATGGCTCTTGAGCACTCACCTGGTGACATTCACAGTCATCTTTCCTGTAGTCCACTCACTGGGCACCTCCTGGACCACGGGCTCCCCTTCTTTGATCTATCCCAGGGTCAGATTCCAAGTGTAGAAAAGTGTGATAGGCTGTAAGTTAAACTGTTTTAATCACTTCAGAGATGTAAACTCTCAGAAAAAATTATCAGTTGTTGTTGCTTTCCTTTCTCCTTTTCCTTTCTCTTCTCTGTCTTTTTTTCTCCCACACAGTGAAAGCTCAGGGCAACTTCTGCTATCTGAGATAGCAATTCAATTTGCTTGTCCCTCCTCCACAGTTTTTTAAGATTAGTTCTTCTGATAATTTTTAAACTTAAACACAAGGCAAAGTTTGCTTATATTTGACAAGTAGAAAACCATTTTTTGCAAAAACAAAACCAAACAAAAAATGCATATTTATGTTTTTTCATGTTAACATGGCAAAGAAAAATGACAAGAACACACCCTAGGCCAAGAACATTTGTCATCTCAAAAAGGGGAAAGGGGAATAATAGCAGGGGAATGTTAGAGGTGGCATTTATATTCTAGAGATTTTATTTATTCACCTTTTCATTATTTTGTTTGTTAAAGTAAACATGTTTTATAAATTAAATCAAAATAGAAAAGGAATTTTAAAAGGAAAAATTAGACTTCCACTTCCAGGAAGCTGGAGCAGACACACTTTCCCCTATTTCTCTCACTAAGTGCAACTAAAAATCCTAAATGTTATCTATAAAACAAAAATAAGTAGCCTCTGAAAGGTAGAAAGAAAAGGCAGACCATCTAGGGGCAGCAGGAACTCAAGGAACACTTAACATTCGATTTCCTGGGTTTCTTTTTACCTTGTATATCCCAGAGTTGGAGCTGAAGAATCTAGCCACCCAGAAAAGTCAATGTGCGCAGACAAAAGAGGCCCAACAAAAGCCTGCTCTCTCTAGCCAAAGGACAAGGAAAACGACAGCACAGCAAGGCAGAAAACTGCTCTCTTCTAGCCAAACGCCACAGAAAAAACTGTGGCCCCAGCCCTCACCCACACCAGCGGATGTTGAGTGGGGAGCCTAGACTTCCATCCTCACCAGGCTGTACCGGGGTGAGATGTTCATCCCTGCCAGGACGTAACAAGCCCATCCCTCTATGATGTCTCTTGGGGCCACGTGGGGAGCCTGGTACCCTACCCTCAAAGGACAGTAACAAGACCCTCCTCCTCCCCCCAGGGGCTATGAGGCTAACCCCCTTCACAGTGTCAGTGCGGCAGTAGCAAGGGAACTTTAAACCCCTCCCAGCCAGGGAGGTATCAGTGGAGGCCAAGTGGGGAGCCAGAAATCCACCTCTACCCAGCAGTCATGAGGGGCAGCCCTAGGCGTCAACAAAGGCTAAGCCAAGAACCTGAATTTCTAACCCCACCCAGCAGCAACAAGGTGGCAAACCACCTTCTACTTCTGGAGCTGTGTCAGAGAAATCCAGATAAAACAGAAGGTTTAAATAAAATCCAAAGCCTCATTAACAAAATACTGAAATGTCCAGGTCTCAACTGAACCAGGAGGATCTCAAAGTGAATGAAAAAAAAGCATCAAACATGAAGATAATAGAGATGTTAGAATTAGCTGATGATATTTTAAAGCAGCCACCATAAAAATGTTTCAGTAAGCAATTACAAACATGCTTAAAACAAATAAGAATTTAGAAGTCTTAGCAAAGAAACAATGGTGATATAGCACCTCTTGTATACTCCTGGATACAGCTGGAACCCATTCTACTAAGTGAAGTATCTTAAGAATGGAAAAACAAGCACCACATGTACTCACCAGCAAATTGGTATTAACGGATCAACACCTAAGTGGACATATAGGAATAACATTTGTCGGGTGTTGGGCGGGGGGGAGGGGGGAGGAGGGGATGGGTATATACAAACATAATGAGTGAGATGTGCAATGTATGGGGGATGGTCATGCTTGAGGCTCTGCCTCGAGGGGGGAGAGGGGCATGGGCAATATACATAACCGTAATATTTGTACTCCCATAATATGCTGAAATAAAATAAATAAATAAATAAATAAATAAATAAGAAATAAATGATGTAAAGAAAAATGAAATGAAAATTTTAAAACCGAAACATGTAATGACTTAAATAAAAAATTTAGTGAATGGGCTTGGTGGCAGAATAGAGGGAAAAGAAGAAAGAATTAGTGGGCTGGAAAATAGAACAATAGAAATTAGCCGATCTGAAAAACAGAGAGAAAATAGACTTAAAAATGACATTTGAGGTGATAGATATACCAGTTACCCTAATTTGATCATTATGCATCATATGCATGTATCAAAATATCACTTGTGCCCCATAAATATGTACAAGTATTATGTATCAGTTTTATTTATTTATTTATTTTTGAGACAGAGTCTCACTCTCTTGCCTCGGCTAGAGTGCCATGGCATCAGCCTAGCTCACAGCAACCTCAAACTCCTGGGCTTAAGCAATCTTTCTGCCTCAGCCTCCCGAGTAGCTGGGACTCCAGGCATGTACCACCATGCCCGGCTAATTTTTTCTATATATTTTTAGTTGTCCAGCTAATTTCTTTCTATTTTTAGTAGAGATGGGGTCTCGCTCTTGCTCAGGCTGATCTCGAACTCCTGAGTTCAAATCATCCACCCACCTTGGCCTCCCAGAGTGCTAGGATTACAGGCGTGAGCCAATGTATCAGTTTTTAAAAGAAGAAAAAAATGAACAGAGCCTTCTCCCCTTGAGTTTTCTAAATTATATTTGAAGGTTAAAACAAAAATTACAACACTGGTCTGATTCCAAATATATTAGAGGAAATACTTAAAATAATTATAAATGAGAAAGAGTAAAGTAATATAAAGTTTCTATACTTCACTCAATCTAGTAAAATGATAGCACCAATAGACTGTGATAAATTATATATAAAATGTTAATACCTACAGCAACTACTAAAAAAGCCATATGAAGAGGCATATCCAACAACACTATATATATAGCAAAGTAAAATTCTAAAACTTATTCAAGTAACTCATAGGAAGACAGGAAAAAGAAAACAGAAACAAACCAAACAAAAAACAGAAAGAAAAAAGAGAAAACAGAGTATAAAATGGCAGACTTAAGCCTTAGCATATTGATAATTACATTAAATGTAAATAGTCTAAATCTATCAATTAAAAGAGATTAGCAGAATAGATTTAAACACATGACCCAACTATATGCTCTCTACAAGATGCTTACCTCAAGTATAACAATATAATCAGATTGAAGGTAAAAGGAAGTACCATTGAAAAAGATATCTCATTTAAACATTAGTCAAAAGAAAGAAGTGACTCTATTAATGGCAGATAAAGTAGACTTCAGAGCAAAGAAAATTCTCAGAGACAGAGACACTTTATAATAATAAAAGTTTAAATCCACCAAGAAGACATATCAATCCTAAATGTGTGTGCATCAAAAAACAGAGCTGCAAAATACATGAAGAAAAATTTACAGAACTGAAAAAAAGTAGACAAATTCACAATTATAGTTGAAGACTTAACTCCCTCCTCTCAACAACTAATAAAACACCTACACAAAAAATCAACAAGGATTTGAGGAGAACCCAACAATACCATGAATCAATAGGATCTAATCAGCATTTTTAGAATACTTAAACTAACAACAACCGAATACACAGTCTTTTCAAGTGCCCAGAGAACATATTCTAAGCTAGAGCATATCAATGGGGGCCCATTTATGTACTCAGGCTCATCTTGAGTCATACAACAGACTTCAACATATTTAAAAGGTTGGAAATAGAGTGTATTCTCTGTCTACAATTTTATCAAACTAGAAATTAATACAGAAAGGTCTCCAAACACTTGGAAACTAAGCAACATACTTCTAGATAATCCGAGGGTCAAGGAGGAAGTTTCAAAGGTAATTTTAAAAATACATTGACCTGAGCTGGGCACGGTGGCACATACCTATAGTTCCACCTACTTGGGAGGCCAAGGTGGGATGACCGCTAGAGCCCAGAAGTTTGAGTCCAGCTTGGGCAACATAGCAAGACTCCATCTCAAAAAAAAAAATACATTGACCTGAATGAAAGTGGAAATATGATATACAAAAATTTGTAGGACCCAGCTAAAGTAGTGCTGAGAGAGAAATGTGCAGCACTAAATGCATACCTTAGAAAAGAAGATCTCAAACTAATAATGTAAGTTCCCACACCAAGAACCCAGAAAAAGAAGAGTAAACAAACCCCAAGCAAGCAGAAGGAAGGAAATTATAAAGATATACAATAACTAATCTGGTAAAAAATATTGTTTTTGTTTTTGGATGAGGAGAAAAACACCATTTTTGAAAAATGAGATTAAACTGTAACATTGAAATTTTGGGATGAACTTAAGCCAAATTCTGACGATTTGGGCCTGGCTTCTAAATTTCTATATGCATTTCTAATCTCTATAAAAGCTCCGGCAGAGAGCCTTATTGGTTAAGGAAATCAACAAGTGCCAGGCAAAAAACTGAGTTGTTCTCATTTTTTGTTCACTCTTATACATGAAGTTCACCATATGGTTACTATATCTTACTGTGACCCTACTGAAATGATACCCCCTCAATTCTAGGCCAATCTGTTTTAAATGATACTTAAGACAAAGTAACTATCGTATATATATTTTTAAAACTATGATATATACTAAGACTCAGAATAAGCACCATAAGAAGTAATACATTTACCTGAGCTCTATTAATCCGAAATCTATTGGATTGAGCACCTTGGATGTTTGAAACATGTTTTCCTGTATGTCCTAAAAACTTTAATTTTTTAAAGAAATTGCACAGTACATGAATATATTGTAATTTTTTCAGTTCAAACTATATAGAAATATGTAGAAGAAGAAGGTAATCATGACCAACAATTTGATATATATCCTTCCAGACAATTTTATATCTATTTACATAAATACACACATTTATATTTACAGATCTATATACAGAAAAACAACCATTGGAATTTTTTAACATAAATGGAATTAGGTTTTTTGGGTCAGTTCTACTACTTTTAAAAAACTTTTTAAAAACCTAACATAATATCATGGAGATCTTTACATGCTAGTACAGGATATTTACATGTTAGTATAGTTTTTTTTCACTATATATATATAAATATATCACATGATTATATCAAATTCCAATCACTCCCTTAATGAATATCTTGCTCATACTTTTTGTGCATGCATGTGTGTATTTTTCTAGGAGAAATATATAGAAATGGAATTCTTTGGTTGAAAACTATACACATTTAAACTTTTGATGCATTGTCTTTAGTAAATCACCAACTCCCAATAGCGTGAGAGTCTCATCTCCCTGCATCTGGAATCCAGCATCACTAAGCCTGGACCCCTCGCCAGAACATCTCCCACCTCTGCAGCAATCCTCTCAACAGTGGCCTGGGGTGTGGTTTCCTCTATCAACCCAGTCTTGTCCTCCTTTGGTCTTTCAGGGAATTTTCAAAATTTCTTGTCCATTAAAGGAAATCATTCTTGTTTTCTAGCATTACTATGCATTTGTTTATTTTAAAAATATGTATTCTGTTATCTGAAAGGATTTGGAAAGGTAGGCATATGTGCTCAGTCTGACATCTTGTTCTAATCTCTTTTTGCTCTACAAAAAAGGAAGACGAGTGGTTCAGAAGAGTCATAGGAGGGAGACTTGCTAAGAATCTTTACATAGAAACTCTCTAGGAAATTTTCCTCTTTTGGAAATCTCTGACCCTGAAATCTGCCCATGGGCTCTGTGAAACATTGTCTGTGATGTTAGTTTTTCTGTTGGACACCTCCAGCTGTGGGTCATGGGGCAGAGGACATGGATTTTTCTATCATCCCACTGGATTAATGGCTCAAAATCAAATCCTGGCAGAGTATCAAAGACTCACATCAGAAACAAAAGGGCGAAAGTTCCCTTTTTTGAAAATGTAAAACTTTGGGTTTGTTTTTTTAAATGCTGAATATATTTATCATACTCTTTTAATCTAAAAATCCAAAAGAAAACCACATGGTGTGAAAATAAAAAAGAAGGCCTCCAAAGAATACAGAATGATTTTGGAAGCAATAAAATCTACTTTAAAAGATTTGCCTGTTTAAAGCAGCTAGATGATCTCATGTTTCATATCAAATTCTCAAATCTGGACGTACCCATTGTGTTTTCTATTTAAAGCCCCGTACAAGAGTTCAAGTAAATGTTTTATCCAGCTGGTTTGTGCCTTGAACTGCCTCTGCTCCAATATGGCTACATCTACTTGAATCAGGCAGGAAGGTTTTTGGCCACAAACTCCACACTGAAGGCTGGAGCTCAACTATGTTGTGAACCCAAGGGACTTTTTATTTTTAGCTCCCTGGTTTCCCCAGTTTGAGCAATCTTTTTCTTCTTTCTCCCAGCTATTGAAAACTTTCAAATTCTTTATTTAAATTGAGGCACAAATGACTGACAGTAGCTTAAATTTTTACTCCTTTCAAAATACCTGTATTTTAACATGGATGCTCTAACTGTGGACTCTTGGTGTTGGTGAGTAGGTAAGGAGCAGATGAGATAAGACTCCTTGGGCACCTGGTCCTCCCAAGTACTCAAGTAAGTGTGGTGTAGCCTCCTTCACCTGCTCACGTGGGCACCACTTCCATCTTCTCTACAGGACTCTCATCCCATTGCAGCCAGTTGGATAATGGTTTGGGGCCTCTTGGGTTCAGAGAAGAGATAAGAGTCACCAGTGCTTGGTGAATTAAGTTCTTGAATATAAGCCCCTCAAGGGCCTGCATGGGGGGGAAGTGGTGAGAGCAGGAGGGACTGACTCCCCCATTCTATTCTGCAATCAAAGCCATTCCTTATTTTTCCTTTTCTTTTTTTCAGTGTAAAATGTTTAAAAAGGGTGTTTTGTGGCCAAAATAAGGATGGAAAACAATGATGAAGGAGATGAAGGTCTTTGGAGTGGAAAAGATCTGGGTTCTTCTAATCCCCGTTTTCTGGAGCTCAGATAAGTTCAATGTGCAGTGGCTGGTGTAAGTCTCAGTGCCACATCTAGCCTGAGACGACTGTATCCTACAGCTGCCTCCCAGCTCAGGCTGCACATGTGTAGGAGGCAGGACCTGTCCATTCCACCCTCAGGGCAGGAAAGATAATAAAGATGAGAAAGACTCTCAGTGAATACGGAAAATCAGACTGTTGTAAATGACATGTTGTATTTTAACTAACTCTCCAAGCCTCAGTTTCCCAATTTGTAAAGTAGTAATGCTGATGGCAACCTCACAGGGCAGTTGTGAGGATTGAGTAATTAATGTCTGCAAAGTTCTGCCCAGCGTTTGGCCCAGGATCAATGCAAGCGCTGGCCATTATCATCAAGTATGTGCCATTTTGAATCTCTCCCCAGACTCAGCATGCATGACCCACTTGTCTCTCAGCTGGACAGGAAGCATTTGGATGGCATTATATTTCTTATCCCAAATCAATACACTCCCATCTTCCCACAGCACCCTCTACAGTGTCTGACATTTAGTGTGTTCTCAACAAGTACTTGTCAATTGAGTCACAAATATGGCAGCTGATCACCGACTCTTTTCTTCTGCAGTCCATGAAATTGTGTCACCCATTGTCCTCATTTCTGTTTGCTCTTTATATATATAGAATGCTACCTTTACTTCTAAGTACTTTTTGATTTTTTTTTAAAAAGAGGTTTCTGCAATTTGATCTTTTGATCTACCTACATAAAAACATAAAGGAAAAGAAGGAACAGAAATCAAGTTCTTTTGTGGTTTTTTAAAATTTATTTCAAGCCAAACCAATAAAAGCTTACATTTTCTGCTCTTAAGCTATAGGATATTGGAAGAATCTTTTGGTTTCATTTTTCTTTTTTTTTTTTGTCATTTTGCTTTATATTCACTAGTTATGAAGAAAGGAGAAAAACACTTTCTGTATATCCCTGGAGTGCTGCAGAAACTATCTTATTTTTATAAGATTAAGGAGGTAAACATTAATAAAGATCAACTGCATAAAGTGTATTCAGTAGCGGAGGGAATTAAAAGGATTGCATTATCTTCCACCAGTGGGTTGATTTTAAGTTAAAAATAGATCTAAGACTATTTGTGATTTACCAGCTGGTAAAATAAATAATTTAATTAAATATTTAAATATGCACAATAAATATTGCAATTAATACTGAATAACAAAGGAGTTTTCTTATTTAACATATGCTTTAAAACAAATAGAAATAAAATGGTACAGTCACTCTGGAATACAGTTTGGCAATTTCTTTAAAACTAATCACATACTTACCACATGCTATGATTTGAATGTGTCCACAAAATTGCATGTGTTGGAAACTTAATCCCCAAATTCATATGTTGATTGGAAGTGGGGCCCTAGAGTGGTAATTAGGATTAGATAAGGTCATCAAGGTGTGGCCTCCATGATGGGACTGGTAGCTTTATAAGAAGAGGAAGAGAAACTTAAGCTGGCACACGCCCTTGGCCTCTCACCACGTGACGTTTTTCACCATGTTATGACATAGTAAGAAGGCTCTCTCTACATGCTGGTGCCATGCTCTTAGACTTCCCAGCCTCCGCAACTGTAAGAGATAATTTTTTTTATATATATAAATTACATAGCCTGAGGTATCCTGTTATAGCAATAGAAAATGAACTAAGATACCACACAACCCAGCAATTGCTCTTTTGGGCATTTATCCCAGAGAAATGAAAACCTATGTTCAAACAAAAACCTGTACATGAATATTCATGGCAGTTTTATTCATATCCTCCAAAAACTGGAAACAACCCAAACATCTTTCCTTGAGTAAGTGGTTAAACAAACTGTGGTACATTCATACCATAGGACACTACTCAGCAATAAAAAGGACAAACTATTGATACAGGCAACAACCTGGATGGATCTCACAGGCATTATGCCAAGTAAAAAATGACTATCTCAAAACATTACATAATGTATGACTCCTTTTATGTAACACCCTTGAAATAATAAAATTATAGAAATGGAGAACAGATTAGCGGTTGCCAGATTAGTGGGTAGGGAGGGAAGACATAGCTATAAAAAGATGGTACAAGGGAGCCTTGTGTGGATGAAATAGTTTTGTATCTTGATTATGGTCATGGTTACACTAATCTACACATGTGATAAAACTATAGAAATATGTACACACACACAATTAAGAGCATGTAAAACTGGTGAAATCTGAATAAGCTCTGTATAATTTACCATGGTCACTTTCTTTGTTTCAATATTGAGCTATCATTATGCAAGATGATACAAATGGAAGAAATTGGGTGAAGGGTATCTGGGACCTCCCTGTATATATATATATATTTTTGAAACTTCTTGTGCATCTATGATTATCCATAATAATTATAACAGTTATAATTATTTTAAAGTTAAATTTTAAGCAAAAACAAAAAAAGTAGTAAATAAATAGAAGTTCTGCACAAAATACGTCTCCATTGCATCCGTTAGTTTCTTCCGGTAGACATATGTAAAAAGGGAGCCATATGGCCCTACAAATCATGTGCAGAGAGGGAGAGTGGAGGGAGCTTTGGGATTCAAAAGAGTAACTCAAAGGACTTTCTCTTTGACTTAGCTTGTTAACACAGATGGAGTGGAGTGTATGATAAAAACTATGTTCTCCAAAATAATAATCAAACTTTAACTCCAAACACCTTTATTTATCTCTTAAACATCTAAGAGAGTTCCCCAGCATTGCTGTTAAAGAACACACATGCTTATCTATACTTTTAGAGAAAGAAAATGAAGCCTAAAAGTTCTCACTATATGTATACTATATTCTACAGAATTTCTGTTATCCCGGAAATTCTTAATTCTCCACAATTCTCTGTATTTCTTTACCTTCTATTTGGTCATCGAAATAATCTCAGGAAGTATGTAGAGGAGAAAACAGAAGCAGAAAAGCCTAAGGCTGGTAACACTACCACTCCTCTATGAACTGCCCAGGCCAGCAACAACACCCAGGCACAGGTGTTCCTCATAGCCCAGGGAGCCCAGGTCTCCCTCAAATATTGTACCAAATGGACCCACAAATGTGGAGTGACTTGACAACTCCTCCAAGGCACTGTGCTGCTACAAGCATTGTGCTGTTGGTTCATTTCATTTCCCAACATTTTATTCTGCAACAATCATATGAGGTAGGCATTTTATAGATAAAGAAATCAGATAACCTATAAATTTGTCCATGTCTTAGTCTATAGATGACTAAGCATGGGGCTGGCCCAGACCCAGCCACAGTCACAGCCAGCCTGTCCTCAGCTTCTGGAGCCGCACTGTGTGGCTGGGAACCTCAGCTCTGCAATAGCCGTCCAGGGCCAGTCACATGCCCTCTCTCTGCCACAGGTTCCTCACCTGTAAATTGAAGATAATAATAACAATCAGGGTATCTTGAGGATCAAATAAGTTAATATATGTCAGTCATGTAGATCAGAGGTCATCAAACTACCTCCTGTGGGCCAAATCCCACAAATCCCCCTGTCTGTTTTAGGAAATAAAGTTTTATTGGAACACAACCACACTCATTCCCTAAATATTGTCTGTGGCTGCTTACTCATTCCTACAGCAAAGTTGAGTACTTGCAAGAGAGACCATATGGCCCATAACACTGAAAATATTATCTGGTCCTTTGCAGAAAAAGTTTGCCAACACCTGATTTAAATGAGTACTTGGCAAAACCTAAATGCTCAGTAAATATTGACTGTTGTTGTTACTGTTATTATTGAAGTTCACTCTGATGTCTTGGAGAATAGACCAGTCCCATCCATTAAGGGCTGGTACAGTTCATACCTGGGATAGTTTATCCTTCAATCATAATTCTGAAGCCTCTCACTTAGAAAATCCATACATGTTTTAGGCCTGTGTCATGAGGATAGCAGGCTTATAGAATAAGGTTTCTACTTTAAGAGAAAACTACAGCGTCGCTTTAATTAATCACGTATAGCTGACCTATCAAAAAGTCCTGGTTTTGGCATAGTTGCAGCACGGCTTTTCTAGGTCAGACAAACAAATGTGTTTGCTAGGAACCCATGAAGCAATGGGCTGATTTCCCCCATCCTAGGTCATTATGGGCATGTTCTCCAGGAATAGAAAATGTTATTACCTAAAAAGCCTTTGCTATTTCTGGAGGTCAAGTCTAAAGATAAGGAAGAATAATGGCAGATATCATAAACTAATCTGGATTTTCAAAAAAATAAAAAATAAAACAAAAGTAATAATCCTTTCACTGACCCAGGTAGAACTCCTGTTTTAATTTGTGTCAGTCCAAAATACAAGGATAAAACGGATCTATTCTCCACACAGCATGCAGGGTGATCTTTGAAAACACAAATCAGATTGAAAATACAAATCAGATTAGGTCCTTCCCTTGACTAAAGTCTTCCAACGGCTTTTCATGTTAACATAAAATCTAAATTACATGATCCTGCTCTGTCTACTCTCTGACCTTAATCTGCCACCATGCTCCTCTCGCTCATCTGGGCCAACCACATAAGCCTTCTTTCATTCCTAGAACATGCCAAGCATGCTTCTGCCTTAGAGTTTTTGCACCTACTTTCCTCTCTTTTCTCTCTGCCTGGAATACTGTGTTCCTCCATCTTCACAGGGCTGGCTTCTGCCCATGTGCTGGGTCTTTGCTAAATGGCACTTCCCTGAGCAACTTTTTCTCAAGATCACACACTCATATTCTCCATCACATCTTCCTGTTTAATTTCACTCGTAGCCCTCACTGCTAACGGAAATTACCTTGTTTCTTTATTTGCTTACCTGGTAACTGTCTGTCTCCCTCCACTAGTAGTACATAGTTCTGTGAGAGTCTGGAATTTCCTCTCATACATAATAGATAGTGAATAGAGTTGAATGAATGAATGAATGAACCAACAAGGTTTTCATGCACTAATTTAAAAAAAAAGTGCCTGAAGTAGAAAATAAGAAATCTTTAGGGAAAATTAAATTAAGTCAAGGAGCAGTATGTGACTAGCTTGCAATAAGATGACAGAAAGACTGTCAAACAGTAGAACTGTTTAGAATGTGCTAGGCATTCTCTTATGTGGGTCCTTTCTCCTGCCATTTAGGCAACTTACTTAGAAAGTCTGTGGAGGTATATTTTAACTAGCAATTACATTCTTCCTACATCAAACTGCCTTGAAGGCTAGCAGATAACTGGAATTACCCTGAGAGCTAAGGTCACCTAAATGCCTGGGGGCAATTTTTCTTTTCAGCGTCTTTTGGATCATGGTCAAAAGGTCAAGTCCTCTTTCAGAAGAGAGCAAAAATCACAGAAAAACACTCTCTGAACTCGTTTATGGTTCCATTTTTAGCTTTTTAAAACACATGAAAAGTCATTAACATACAACAGCTCAGTAAGGAAAATGACCTTGCCCCTAAAAGTAGTTCTCCAATATTTTCACAAAAAATAAAAATAGACTTGGTATGTGGAAAAAATCATGTCACTTGTCCTTGGAAAGACCTCTCACAGAAGAAGTTCCTTTGTACTAGTACTAGTACTACTAGTACTACTTTGTACTAGTACTAGTACTAAAATTAGACAAGCATTCCGAAACAGAATGACAGACCTAAACAGCCCCTTAAATTACCTACACAGGTGAGCTAAGGCTGCTGTTAATCAAGCGCTGGGCTCTTAGGACAAAAACTGTCTGACACATTAGGCAATAGCACATGGATATTATAATTTAGAATGTATTCGTCTTTGCATACAATGTAAAATGTATTCAGTTCATACATGTGAAAAGTTCTAGATTAACTTTAGAAATGAAAAAGAGGTGAGAATTAAAATAATTCATCGAATTTAGGGAATAACTACATATAATACTAATTATATTGAAATGAAAGATGCCTAGCCTGAATACAAACCTTGGTTTCTAGCTCAGACATCATTTTTCAGTTATAAAGTCAAAACCTGTTTCATCCATTTATTCAACAGTGACTTATTAAGTACCTATTATTTACTAGGTGAAATTCCAAGTTCTCACAGAGCTTAGGGACTAGTGGAGGCAGACAATTATCAAGTAAGCAAATAGATTTAATTCCAGATTTAAATCTGGAAGTTCTAAATGTCAAGAAAAATATTTGAAATAATAACAGTCTTGACCAATGTTTAATATTCTTCGTGTATATTATTTAACATCTATCTGGACAGACCTAGGAAACACTAATTCTAATAAGAATTCAGAATCTGACATAGACACAGATTTGAGTGAGAATTTTAATGTGGGGCACAGAAGAGTGTCTTCCACTAGGATTATGGCTTTTTTTGAACTGAAAGAGGATTGGGCCCAGATTTTACAGAAGCAAAGTAAATATTAGACATTTGTTCTAATCAGGCAACAAAATGCACTTTTAAATGGAGTTTTATAAAACAAAACAGCTTTTATCTATTTGGTGGACTAGAAAGATTAGTGTTGATGGGGCGACGAGTTGTGTCCTTCTCCACAAAGAGCAGGTCCTGAGAAGATGTCTGAAGAAGAACACACACCTGCAGGAAAATTCTGGCCTCAGCTGCTGACTGCCGTTTCTGCCCAGTGCTGGGAACCTTGCTGAGGGCGGTACACATATTACTTCATCTAAACCTTGCAAACAGCCTGACCAGGCAGGTAAGAAAACAAATGAAAAATCAGAGTTGAGTAATTTGCTCAAGGTTCACACAGCTAGTAGGTCAGTGGGAGAGCCTGAATTTGAATTTAGGTCTGACTCTAGAGTCCATAAGCAATTAACCACTTCACTGCCGCCTCCCTCCAATGGGAAATGCCATTTACATATGAATCTGAATCTAGAGGGCGTTGTGGTCCATTTGGCTGATTTCCTAAAGCAAAGTGCTGGGAGCCATGCAGGAGTGGGGAACCTGCTGCCTTCTGATTTCAAGATTGGTCTTTTTAAAGCACCAAAGGAGGGAAGAAAAGCTTCATCTTTCTTTGCTGCACCCATTTTAATAAAAGGATTTGTTTGTAAAATCTGGATTCAGTCAAAAGGCTGCACTTAAGGACTTAAAAGGCCACAGGCATTTGAAGGGCTTATTCTGACAATGCCTAGCAAAGACATTTGGTCCTAGCGCTGATGTTTGTCACTGTAGGTCTTCCTGCAAAGGAAATGTCACTGAAGAGTGCTACCTGTAGCCAAGGAGGGCTTAAGGGCAGTTAGGAGGCATTTACACTAAGGATTCTTCTAATTTAAATTTTTCTAGGAAATATTTTAAATGAACAGAAAAGTAAAGAAAAATAACAGATGGCTCTGTGACCACCTCCAAGATTAAGGAGATGCTAACTGTTGGGGTGGGAGTGCATTTTTATGCACTCTAAGATTTCTTTCTCTGTGAAGGGACCTCAGCTACAGCTTCAATCCTGGTCTCCAGCTGATGTCTCAGTTACTCTTGAAGAGTCTTTCCTCACTGGCAAGCTTGGGAACGGAAACCACTCACATCCCTTGCTCTCTTCTTCCTGTCGAGAGCATGCTTGCCCACAGTGTGCTCATGTACTCAGTTGCTTTCTGCCATGTGATGAGCTACATTTCAAAGGCCCCTGTGTGGGAGGCCTGTGGGAGGTCCAGTCCCGTTGGTGACTGCATGAGCACTCCTGTCTATTTCTGTGGGTCTAGTATTTAGAATTACAGATCTGAGCCACATTTGCATCATCTATTTACCTAGTGATAAATGTGATATTTTCTTGTCCATCTGTCTATGATTTTCTTTTATTTGGTCCAGAACTTAGGTGGATGTTCCTTTTATTAATAGCACATTAAGAAGAATCTGGTGAAACTCTCCTTTGATTTGGTTTAATTTACATCTTGAATGAAAAGGTATAATGGCCTAATGGGCTACCAGTTTGATCTTTGGTTTGGACCTATTTATTCCCCAAGAATGGCTGAGTGAGTGAGTGAGTGTGGGTATTAAGTTGGACTTGATATCAGAATCACTAAAGGATAGTATCACTCCTTTCTCTTCCTAAGGTTTTTACATGTTACCTTTTAAGTTAGTAAGGGAATGAAATAGAACTCTTAGTGTATTTAGTTAAGGCTGATTGAAACATTTTAATGCAAAATGGATTAGCTGGCAGATGGCCCTAGGCAGAAATTTGCAGGTAGATGCCTACCTACAGATGACTCCTCTTGGAAAGAACACTGTAAAACTCCACAAACACAACATGGGACACTCAAAAGGAGAAGGTGATTGGGGCAGTTCATTGAGCAAGATTAAAGGGATCTGTGGGGAGGCATCCACACATGGAAAGGGCTGGAGAAGAGAGCCCTGGGACTCTACGCTTACACCACAGGCACGCAGTCCAAGCTGTGAGGGGGCTCTCTCCACCACCACAGACCTCTGGGCTGATCAGGGAGCTGCTCAGAGTTTGTGCAGAGACATTGCACTGAAGAGCAGGTACAGCAGAGATCTGGTGGCTGCCAATCCCAGGTTTCTGCACCTGATGCCATCCTGAGCTCTCGGTGCA
>VBSM01002608.1:52640343-52678060 GCA_008086735.1 Cheirogaleus medius | reverse complement strand
TACTCTGTAAAAATTTGGAAGTAATCAATGGGCACACATGGGCACAGAGAGGAGTAAAAGGCACTGGAAATCAAGGAGGAGGAGGAGGGAGGAAAGGAGAAGAGAAAACCTGCCTAACAGGTACAGTGAACACTATTCAGGCGATGGGCACACTAATAGCCATGAGTTAAGCATTATAAAAGCTTCCATGTAACAAAAACATTTGTACCTCCTTAATATTTTGGATAAAAATAAATAAAGTCCAGTGAAAGTAGACTTGATAGTTATCATTTGAAATTAAGGGGGAAAGAAAAGCCAAATATTGTAAGACCTATCCTCTATTTTTTCTAAGTTAATGTTCCTTAATTCAGTTTTGGCCCAACACATTGAAGGATCCAATTCACCTCATTAAAGAACAGCCACTCCTCCTGAAGGTGATGCTCAGTTTAGGGCCACATACCTTGTAACAGGACAAGTGGCGTTCAACTCGTTCAAGGAGCATTAGCAGAGAGGGGTGGGAGAAGCAAAATATTCCCCAGAAATGTAATCACAGAATGGTTTGCTTTAAAGAAACATATCCTTATAAAACTGTTAAACATGCTTTTGCAACCATGATTGGCTTGTAATTTGCAACCACTATTGGCATGTATGCCCTACATATTCTGCATAGGGCCATCTTGCTAGCTAATGCATTTTGCATTAAAATGTTTCTGATCAGCCTCACCTAAATACACAAAGAGCTCTATCTATTTTGTTCCCATCTTAACCTAAAAGGTAGCATATAAAAACCTTAGGAAAAGAAAGGAGTGACACTATCTTTTAGTGATTCTGATACCAAGTCCAACTTAACACCCACACTCACTCACTCACTCAACCATTCTTGGCAAATAAATAGGTTCATATCAAAGATTATACTGGTAGCTCATTGGGTCATGATAACCTTCCACTCAAGATGTATATTAAACCAAATCAAAGGGAAGTTTCACCAAGTGCTAAAAGGAAGAAAAATTATCATAACAATTCTATAACTTATTATCCTATTATAATACAGCTCTCATATACCTGGGATATAAGTGAACACTGCACAGAGTGACACCTTGCAAAGATTCCTGTGAGTTTTGACTTAATTTTTTGTCTTTTCCTATAAATTCACTGATCAACATTATCAAAAGGAATTTCGTGACATTGCTCAATGCTAAGAGTCCAGGGAGCAAAGTTAGGGCTGGAAATAGTGACCTGGTTTCACTAGAAATTGTAGGAAAGTACTGATTTATAGGTCACTGTTTTTTGTACCAGAAGTGTCTGACTAAATTAGGTTACAGCCTGCAGGTCCTTCACCTGTCTCTCACATAAATAGAATTTCCCAAGGGTGCCCTCTCAGCCCTACTCATTGAATGGCCCAAAGACATTTCAGCCCATATAAGTTACATTTTTTCCTGGTTTTGTGAGAAATTTAGTTCCCTCAAGTGAGTTTGATATGAAAATTTACTCAAAGCCAAAGGTGAGTAATAAAATGGCCTCTAAAAGGATACTTCTATATCTGAGATTCCAGAATTCTATGATTCTGGAATTTGGTGTCAAAATTAACAGATCTGTTTCACATAAGCAAGCAGATCTAGGATTAGAAGTTTGTCATAACTTGAAGGCAACCCCAAATTTATTTTCAGGCTACACGAATCTTTCAGAGTTCTTCATTTCAGACAACAAAACTCATTCGAGCTAGTTTAAGCAGAAAAAGAATTTTGTTAAAGGTTTTAAGTAGTTCTCAGAATCTCAGTGAGGGCAGAGAATCAACCGTGGATGCTCTGAGACCAGAAGCCAAATACGAGTTGCACAGCAGGGTGACTTCATGAGACACTCCGTTGCTGCTGTCCCTGAATAATCATTCAATAAAAAGCTGTTGAATGAATGAATGGATGGATAATGTCTGTGGAATAACTGTCTGAACCATTCCAGTCAGGGTCCATGTGCCATGTTGTGGCAGTACTTGAAAAAAAAGTCCCCTATCCAAGCCCTTCCCTGGGTGGAAGAGCTGCTCCATCCTTCCAGCCACCTTCGAGACATAGTCAATAACTGCACTGAGCCATCCCAGTTGAAAAATCCTATAATTTCCCTAGGAAAGAAATATCCTATGAAAGAATTCAATGTCATGTTTTTGGTTGGTTCCTGAGTGAGTGAATGAGGGTAATGGGAAACAAAATTGCTACTAGAAAAATAATAACAATAGGTGAAATGTAATTTCACCTAGGACTTGCCTCATAGATGACCAGTGTTTTTGTCATCTCCATCCCATTTCACCAATGGACGAAAATAGTTATTAAGAAATGACATTTAACCACTCCCATATTTGGCAGTCCTCTGTCCCATATGTCTGAAGTTGGTTCTTATTTTGAACTTGTCCAAATGTGTCCTAATTTTTAGTTTAGAAAATATATACTCATTTTTTCATGGATCCATCTAACCAGTATTTACTGATGCCTACAAGGGGCCTGTTTCAGGCACAGGGATGCAACAGTGAAGAGAACAAAGATTATTTCTAGTGGAGCTTGCATTAGAATAGGGGGAGTAGTATAAATATTATAATCTGTATTCAGTAATTCTTTCCCTCAATAAACATTCGTTAAGTGCTCCTGTGGACTTGGTGCAGGGTAGCAGAGATACAGGGGTGCCCTATGAAGCTTACTCTATGGAGGAGTAAAGACATGAATCAAATCATTGCACAAATAGATAACAAATGGTGACACCTGTTACGAAAGAAAAAATAAGATTAGAGGAGATCCAATCTAGATGGGGATAGAGGTGGCCAAAGAAGGCCTCCTTGAGAACTGACATTTGAATTGTGTTTGAAAGGATTATGACTAATAAGACGAAAGGAGGATTAGAGGCTCGTTCCAGATAAAGCCACTAACATGAGCAAAGGGGTGTTCTGGGAGCTGAAAGAAGCCCAGGGTAGCTAGCGAACCAACAGAGGAGAGAGAAGCAGGAAGGGCGATCAGGGACAAGATCACGCAGGGTTTTGTAGGTCATTTAAGGAGTCTATTCAAACATGTTAGGGAGCAATTAATTACAGAAGACTAAATGAGGTTGTTGGTAAAAATTTGTTCATGAACTTCAAAGTTGGTCGTCTCTATTCTTTTACATTCTGGTATCAGTAATTGAGGTTTGTTTTTTGTTTTTTAACTAGTTGTATAATATAAAAACTTGTAGTATTAAAAACTATTCTAACAATTTTCACTAAAAAGGAATCTTAAGTTTAGTATAAAATTCTGGAAACTGGAGTCTATTTAAGAAACTAAATGTCCGTTGAGTACATTTGAGAGTCTTACTATGAAAGTAAATGTTTTTATTTATCTGCCAGGGTTTCAATTGGTGTGCTCTTTCCTACACCTATTACTGATATATCATAGCAAGAACATTCTAATTTTCATGCATACAAGATGAAAATTGTTTTCTTTTGCAAAGAATCAAATATAGACTGCACATTTTTTTTACTGTTTCTCAGGTGACATCTGGTGGATAAAAAGTGAAATGCAGTTTTATGTAGTTCAAGAAAGGTGAGGTTCTCAAATTCCATTGGTAGAAAATCATTAAAGAATTTGAACCGAATTGGTTGAAGATTAATTTTGTTATATTTTTGGCACTACGTTATTCATGGTAAGTAGGCATTATGATACGAGATTTGATGGAGAGAACTCTGCAGTGTTCTAGTAGACTTGGTAGGTTTTGCATCCTGTTCAAACCTTTGGCAATCAGTAGCTAAATGGCCTGATATTGTTTTTTAAAGAGCTTCTGAAACGGTTTGGATGTTTGGCCCCTCTAAATCTCGTATTGAAATCTGACCCCCAGTGTTGGAGATGAGGCCTGGTGGGAGGTGTTTGGGTCATAAGGTTTGGTGCCCTCCCCGAGATAATGAGTGAGTTCTCCCTTTATTTAGTTCACATGAGAGCTGGTGGTTTAAAACAGCCTGGAGCCGCCTCCTCCTTCTCTGGTTGCCTCTTCCTCCACATGACACAGCTGCTTCCCCTTGGCCTTCCGCCTTGATTGGAAGCTCCCTGAAGCCTTCGAGAGCAGATGCTGGCCCCACGCTTCTTGTACAGTCTGCAGAACCGTGAGCCAAATATACCCTTTTTCTTTATAAATTACCCAGCCTCAAGTATTTTCTTTACAGCAGTGAAAATGGACTAACACAGCTTCCAAAGTGAAAAAAATAGATTAGCTACAGATGGGACAAGATCGAATTATTATCTGACTTCTCAGTGGCAATGTTGTAGGTAGAGAAAACAAGAGAACAATATCTTCAATGTTCTTAGGGGAATTTTCTTTCCGTCTAGAGCTCTTTGCTGAGCCAAAGTCTCCTTCGGATGTGAGCAAAATAAAAGCATTTTCAGACATGCATGAGTATTAAAGTTAACCTTGCATGAGTCCTCTCTGAAAGAGTTACTAATTAAAATGTCATCTTTATCATACACTAATTTGTCATATGTTTCTGTTTATGGAAGGTATGTGTGTGTGTGTATGTATATTCTGATAAATATTATAAGTGATAGACTAGGTTGTCTATTTAAAATGCCTATTTATGTTTTTGTTATATTCTTTCACATATTCAAAACAGTATAACAGTGAGCAGACAGAAAAAATCCTTTCTAGAATGCAGCTTACATTTCACTGTTAGTTTCAAATTTTTTTTGTTATGTCAAATGAGTCTTTATTTCCATTATGTTTTTTAACTTGTTTGTATGAGATAAAGGCAATTGATTTTTGCACACTAATTTTGTACCCATCCACCCCACAAGTTCTCATATTGTTTGCAATAGATTTATAATTGAGTTTTTTGGGTTTTCCAGGTGTACAATTATATGTAAATAATGATCATTGTACCTCTTTTCTAATGTTTATACCTCTTTGCCTTGCTTGATTGCATTGGTTAAACCTCCAGAATTATGCTAAATAATAGTGGTTGACTATTTCTTCAAGGCTGGTCTCAGGGATGTAAACCTGCTCCTACCAGCAAAAGAATAGTCAACCTCCATTCAAACACAATTGATTGCCTTCTTTGTTCTCTAATGGCCTCCAAGAAATAATTATTTTTCAAAAAATTAAAAAATAGACTTAGATGTTTTTGTGGTTTTGGAAAATAAGTATTAACTATAAAGGCAGATTCAAGCTTGATGGTTGTCTGTGCCGTATTCTAGCTGTGTTGTCTTATGAAATTTATTAACTAAAGCTTTCAAACATGATTTATTTATTTATACCAAAAGGAAATTATGTGTGTTAATAGGACTATTTGGCACACAACAGGCAATCAAAGGGGGGATTATTATTTTTTAAATAAATATTTATATTTTTTCCTTTTATCTAGGCCTGCCTTCAAATTGTCTTAACAGCTACATTTGAAGTAAGATTCACTTATGTTGCTGCAAACAACTGATCTTTTAAGCCCATCCTTGAGGAACTATAGTCTGTTAGAGAATATCTGGTTAGGAAACTCCTATTTTACAAAGGAATTGTAAAATAAAAGCTAATGGCTGGGACCCCTTTAAATAACTTTCTCTTCTTAGTATCCAGAAATATAGTTTAGTTTAAACAATAGAACATTTTGTGTGGAAATAGTCAGTGAAAGGTTAATAGAAGGAGTTCAATTATTTTTATTTGAGAGAGAAAATTGTAGAGGGAGCTATCATTCCATATATAAGTTATAGTGGTTAGCTTGTGTTGTGATTTCAGTAGTCAGTATAACATAATTTATTCCTATTCTGTCAGTTTATACCGGTAAAATCTACAGTGCACTATAAAATCATTCACTTTTTAGTGTGTTTGAAAGAGTAATACAAACATTTTGTTATAATTAAGTTTATCTAAAACAGGCGTCCTCAAACTATGGCCCACGGGCCACATGCGGGTGTTTTTGCCCATTTGCTTTTTAACTTCAAAATAAGATATGTGCAGTGTGCTTAGGAATTTGTTCATAGTTTTTTTAAAACTATAGTGCAGCCCTCCAACGGTCTGAGGGACAGTGAACTGGCCCCCTATTTAAAAAGTTTGAGGACCCCTGATCTAAAAGAATAAATGGGTGGCCACAGCTCTGTTTCTGGTGGCTCGTCCCACTGGGTCACTCCAGCGCAGCCATTCTCGCCCATGGCTGCTTCCTGGATCCTGGTATTTTTTGTAGCCTCCACCCTGGTTATTCCAAAGTGCCTGCACCCAAAACAGGAAAGAAGGGGCAAGTGACTAGAGTCATTGGTCACCAGTTCATCCCAAATAGAACAAAAAGCTTTAGGTGAGAAGGCACAGCCCAGGTAAAACACTGAGGGGAAGGTGCCGGAACCTACCCTTACCAGAGATCCCATAGGAAGAAGTTGTGAAGCAGAATAAGAAGGAGCAAACTTTTGGCAGAGACTGACCCCCGAGGGATTTGGAGCTGGCAGAAGGAGCAGGTGGGAGCGTTTACTTTCCCTCTCCTCACACCAGTGAAAGTCCACCAGCTCCTGATCCGTCAGGGAGCCCTTCTGCCCTGAGGCAACCAGGCGCTGCTGCCATCAGCGAACTGAGAGGCTCCTGGGAGCAGAGCACTGGGCCGGGGACTTGCTTTCCCCCACCACAGACCTGAGCTGAGATGCCAGGCACCATATGGCCTGTGCACACACAAGGTGCCTCTATCCCCCTGGGGAAGTCACAGCCCATCAGTCTCCCTGTCACGGGATCCCACACTAACATTCCCCAGCATCCACTTGGATTCTCACAACTGCAAAGGAATAGGGAGTCACGAAAAGCAGCAGTATTCTTGGAGTTCTGACCTGTGGGGCAGGCTGCCCCAAGGGGACTAGGAAGTGCTGCAAATGCTTTTTAGGACAGAGGAAGGCAGAATGTGCACTCTCCTGCACCAGAGAGCCCCTGACTCCTGATCCAAAGTTGTCTGCGTCCCTTCCAGTGGAGACGTTCTCCACCATTCAGAGACTTCTCCTCCTCCCCTTCCCTGCCTAGTGCTGCCTGAAGGCTGTGGGCTCCACAGGGGACGATAAAGCCAAGGCACCTAGCAGTTGCTGCCCCACCTCTGAGAGCGCCCCTGTCACACCCAGGCTTCCATGGAGCTTGGGGTTCAGGTCTTTCCCTCTACAAAGCCACAGCAAGTGCTTTCATGTGCCCCAAGGACAAAATCTGCCACCTCCCCTGAGGGAGGGAGGGGCTAGCAGTCCTTTCCCTGAGCTGCCTGTTGTTTCTGGGAGGAGCCTACCCTACCTAGAGGCAAGCCCCTGGCACAAACACACTTCCCCTGCTGGAGCATTTCAGCCAGAGCCCACAGCCAGTTTAGCAGCCCTGCACTCAGTGCTGCCTCTGCACGTCTGCTGCAGCTGGGCCAGGGTGGGAGCTAGGAATCTGAGCATTTTTCTTCCCCTAAAGGACAGAGACTGCTGCCATTACTGAGAGTGGGAGATGTGAACAGCTTGTGTGTCCCACACCTGCCTACCTCTGCCAATCTTGTCAAGAGGGTCCTGCCCCTCCTGTCGCAGATTCACAGTGCATCCACGCGTCTCCTGCCTGAACATTCTTCTAAAGCAAGAGAGCACCCCACCCCTCACTATCACAGCCAGCGCCTGAACCCAGGGATGTTTGGGGGCAAGTTTGCCAGCTGAGTCTCAGTCTGGTCACCCCAGGACTCCAGCACGTCATCCAGGGGCCTGGGAACTGGGGATTACCTGACCTAGTCCACCACCACTGATACCTGAATACTCTCCAGGGGTCTGAGGTCCAGCCGACCCAAATTACCAGCAACACCACAGTCCCTACTTACCTGCTTGAGCTGGGAGAGCTACCTCTCCCTCTCTACAATGATCAGCGGAGTTCCTGGCAGAGGAGAACAGGTGAACCACAAAGCTATCTGTTTTGAGCTAAGGGAAGAGGTTCCAGACAAGAAGAAACTGAGCATAAAAACTCTAGCAATATGATACCCCATTAGCTCTCCAGCAATGGGCTCCAACCAAAAGGAAATTTTTAAAATATTGGATAAGGAATTCAAAATCTGAATCACAAGTAAGCTCAATGGGATTGATGAGAAAGTTGAAAACCAATACAAAGAAGCCAAGAAGATAATTTAGGACATGAATGAAGAATTCACTAAAAAGATAGATACTTTTTAAAAAATAACAGAACTTCTAGAAATGAAGGAGTCATTTAGGGAATTTCAAAATACAGTGGAAAGTTTTAACAACAGAGTAGGCCAAGCAGAAGAAAGAATTTCAGAGCTTGAAGCCAAGGCTTTTGAATTAACCCATTGAGTCAAAAATAAAGAAAAAAATCAAGAGAAATGAATAAGTCTCTGAGAAATATGAGATTATGTAAAACACTGAAACATAAAAATCAGAAATATCCCTAAGGGAGAAGAAGAAAAAGCAAAAAGCATGGAAAACCTATTTGAGGGAATAATGGAGGAAAAGTTCCCTGGTCTTCCTAGAGATTTAGACATACAGATACAAAAAGGTTAACAAAATCCTAGAAGAGTTAGCCTGTCCTTTGAAGCTTTGAAGCCAGGCATTGACTTCTCTATAGCTTATGAAAGTCTTGGATGGCATCTTCTTCTGATTGAAGGCTGTTTAATCTACATTGAAAATCTCTTGTTTAAACTGGGTGTAGTGGCTCATGCCTGTAATCCCAGCTACTTGGGAGGCTGAGGTGGGAGGATCACTTGAGGCCAGAAGTTTGAGACCAGCCTGGGCAACATAGCAAGACAACCATCTCTTAAAAAAACAAAAAATGAAAAAAATTAGTTGGATGTGGTGGCTCATACCTGTAGTCCCAGTTACTCAGGAGGCCGTGGCAGGAGGATTGCATAAGCCCAAGAGTTTGAGGCTACAGTGAGCTATGATCATGCCACTGCACTCCAGCCTGGGTGACGGAGCAAGATAGGAAAGAAGGAAAGAAAGAAGGAAGAAAAGAAAGAGAAGGAAAGAAGTAGAAGGAAAGAAAGGAAATCTGTTGTTTAGTGTAGCGACCTTCATCAATGATCTCAGCTATATCTTTGAATACCTTGCTGCAGCTTCTCCATCAGCACTTGCTGCTTCACCTTGCACTTATGCTGTGGAGATGGCTTCTTTCCTTAAGCCTCATGAACCAACCTCTGCTAGCTTCCAACTTTTCTTCTGCAGCTTCCTCATCCCTTTCAGCCTTCACAGAATTAAATAGAGTTAGAGCTTTGCTCTGGATTAGGTTTTAGCTTAAGGGAATATTGTGGCTGGTTTGAGCTTCTACCCAGATCTCTCAAACTTTCTCCATATCAGCAATAAGTCTGTTTTGCTTTCTTATCATTTGTGTGCCTTGGATTTCCTTCAAGAACTTTTCCTTTGTATTCACAACTTGGCTAACTGGCACAAGAGGTCTAGCTGTTGGCCTATCTCAGCTTTCAAATGCCTTCCTCACTAAATTTACTCATTGCTAGCTTTTGATTTAAAGTGAGAGACATTCGACTCTTCCTTTCACTTGAACAGTTCGAGGCCACTGGAGGGTTATTAATTGGCCTAATATCAATATTGTTGTGTTTTGGGGAATAGGAAGGTCCATGGAGAAAGAGAGAGATGAAGAAACTATGGGTTGATGAAGCAATCAAAGCACACACAACGTTTGTCGATTAAGTTTACCATCTTGTATGGGCACGGTTTGTGGTGCCCCAAAGCAATTACAATAGTAACATCAAAGATTACTGATCATAAATCACCATACATATATAATAATAATGGAAAAGTTTAAAATATTGTGATAATTACCAAATTGTGACATGAAGACACATAGTGAGAACATGCTGTTGGAAAAATGGTGCCAATAGATTTGATCTTAAACTTTACCCAGTAGGTTCATTTTTAATGATAATATTAGAATATTTTAATTTGACACTATAAGATTGTTCCAAGAGGAAGCAAATAAGTAAATATGTTGATATTCTATGGAAACAAGATTTTCAGTGTAAAAGAAATGCAAATATAAATGAAGTTAAGGAAAGCCAAACCTGTGATGTTAAATTAGAATTGATACAAAACATCAAAAATGAAACTATTCAGTAAAAATATATTTTGTAGCTCTGACCGCTGAAGGGGCCTCGCGTGAGAACACGGGCAGCTGCCTAAGCTACATGTCACAAAGGCTGCTCTGGTTTTCTGCTTTTGAGATTCTTAATCCACAGGGCTCACTCTGGGTGAAAGGTGAATATGTAGATTAGAGAAGTCTTACCTTCTCAATACACCCAGGCAACTTACTCCCTCCTACTACACAGGGGGGTGGGTGGGAGGAGAGCAGCTATCTTCTCTTTCCTAATCTACCAACCACCTTGTGCTGCAACTCATGTGTGTAGGACTTTCCGGCCTCCCCCATCTCCCTCTATCAGGAAGAGTCCGTGGCCCTATCAAAGACCAAACCTTCAACTCGTGCCCTGGACTCCAACAGTCTTGCCTTCAAGAGGGCTAAGCTGCCTCTCTTTTCTGCAGCATCAAACTTTTGCTCTCCAGTGGATCATTCTCAGCAGCATAAACATACCTTCTACTGGTCCCCACCTTGAAACACAACAATGACAAAGACCCTTCTTTGGTCACACATCTTCCTCCAGCGACCCCCCTCATTTCTCTGATTACCTGCTCCACAGGATCCATCAAAATCATTGTTAAAGGACACCATTTCAACCTTCTCACCTCCATAATGTCTTCAACACAGCCAGCTGGGCTTTGGTCCTCCCACCCCATGAGCACTGCTCTGTCATGGCCTCCCTATTGCCAAATGCAGCCATCATGTCTTTGTTCTCATCTCTCCTGGCCTCTGGATGCCGATCATTCTCTCCTTTCTTCCACAGAGTTCTGGTTTTCTTCCCTTCTCACAGACCTCTCTTAGTCCTCTCCTCTTCTTGTCTGTGGTCACCTACTTGAGGGCCCTAGGCTTAATTCTCAGACTTTAATTTACACTATCCCTGAATGCTCTCATTCAGTCTTATTTCAAATATCTTCTACATGGAGATAAAGGCCAAATTCACATCTGTAGTTCCAATCTCTCTCCTGGGCTTTAGTGGCATTTATCCAGCTGCCTATGTAATGTCTCTACCAGGATGGTCCTACCTTTGTGACTTTGTGTTGTTTAAGTTTATCCTTGAAATGGAGATGATATAGTACCTACTTCCCTGTTATCTGTGGGAATAAAGTGCACTCAAAGCACTTACAACAGTGCTGGCACAAAGTAATTGCTCAGTAAATATACTATGTGTTTGCTTGTTTAATTCCCTACTAGAAGTCATGAGAGAAGGAAACGTGTGTGTGTTTAATTCAACAATGAATTCCCGAGGCCTAGAACAGTGCCTAGTATATGGTAGGAGCTCTATATTGATTGAATAAATGAATCAATTCCTTTAAAGGAGGAAAAGGAAGTACCTACAGAAACCAGCTCAGTTGCCCCAGGTTGCCTTGACTGGAGAGAGTTGTCAGTGGCTTTGTTCTAACTTCCCAACATTACCTTTGGAATCTCTCTTCTTATTGACCAAGCCCTAGGAATGCAATAGTGGCGTTCCTGCCTCTAGTATCTGTTCTGTGGGGCATGCTGGTTTATTTTCTTTGAAGATGTAACATATAGGGTTTTTTGGGGAACTTGCTGTTAGTGTTTTTTCATTTAGACTCGGTTTCACCAGCACTTAGTAGAAACCTAGAAAGCAGTTTTATCACGTAAAAATATGTATATTGGGTATGACCCGAATAAAATGTAAGGAAGACAATGTAAGACAGTGAATTTTCTTGGCAGATACGGGACTGGGCGGGCAGAGTAGACATATGCCTGGAAAAACGTAGGAACCCCTGTCAGGGCAGAGCGACGCCCCGGCCCCGCCCCGCCCCGCCGCGCCCCGCCCCGCATCGCGCCCCCTCCCGCACCCGGCTCCGCCCTGCGCGCGGCCCCGCCCGGCGTCCCGGCGGCGCCTCAGGGAGCGGTCCGCAAGGGCGCGGGCGAGCCGGGCGCGAGCCCCCAGGCCCGGGTGGGCGCCGCGGCGAGGAAACATGGCCGCCCTGACGACGGTCGTGGTGGCGGCGGCGGCCACCGCGGTAGCCGGGGCTGTGGCGGGGGCGGGCGCGGCCACCGGGACAGGCGTGGGAGCGACGCCAGCGTCGCAACAGGTAAATCGAGGGGGGCCGAGAGCCGCTCCGGCGGTGGGCGTGGGGCCGCCGGGGTGCAGGCCTGGAGGCGGGACGGCGTCGCGGCCCCGCGGCACAGGTGTTCCCTGCGGCGCCGCCCGGGGGCGGGAGGCGCGGCGTTAACCTCCCGATGCTCGCGGCCTGGCGCGCGCCGGGCGTTGCTCTTTGTTGGCGTGCGCGTTTAACAGCTTTTGCAGAACCACCTCCATGTGGTTTTGGAGTCGAGGAAGACCTGCGTGGAAATCCTGGCTCTGCCTCTTCCTAGCCGTGTGATAGGGATGTATCCTCTCCGCGACTCCATTTCTTCTCTAAAAATTGGGACTGCTGACAGCCACCTCCCCGAGCCGCGAACGTGTCTGGGGGCCCCTGGCGCAGTGCTTGGTTGGAGAGAAGACTCGGTGCTCAGTAATTGGTGGCAGCTCCATTATTGTGCTGGCACTGGGGACACAGGAGCAATAAAATATGGAAGGGTTCGAGGCAGAGGTGTTTCGAAAGATCGGCTTAGGACCTCTTTCTCCGCGCTGAGGACCAGATACCTTTGTTCAAATGCCTTCAGCTCACTGCGACTTTCTGTGATCTCCCTAGATGGAATCTGGTTACCCGGTACACCTAGTCCCCTTTTCTGATTTTATTTTTCCCCTTAACGCTTATTACCATGTGATACATATTTTATTTCTATTTTTTTTTATTGTCTTTCTCTTCACACCCTCCACCCCATGAGAACGTAAGCTTCATGAGGGCAGAAATTTGGGTAAGTTTTATTCAGTATTGTATCCCTAGCAGCAAGAACTGTGCCTGTTGTGTAATGCCTACAACATATAGTAAGTAGCATTCTCTGAATATTTGTGGATCAGTCCAAACCCGAAGGAAGGCTGATGTGAGCTGGGCACAGGCTCTTTTTCCTCCTCTAAGGGAACATATTGTCTTTACGTGTATATAGTTAAGGAAATTCCAGCTCAGGCAGATTTTCTCTCACATCCTCTGTAATTCTCTTTATGATTCTAACTGTGGCCAAGTATCTCAGGAAAAAATATAAAATATCTAAAAATATATAATATACAACATATTTTTTTAAGTACTGTACTTAAAAAATGTGTGACCACAGTAGTTTAGCCACCTTGCTGTCTTCCTCCATGAAACCTTACTGGCTTACTCTAGTTCAGAGTGATTTGTTCCCTAAATTCTTATGGCCATGTTTACTTCCTGACTTGGATTTCTTACAAGTTGCCTAAAATTGTTATTGGTCTACCCCTTTGTCACTCCACTGTGGTGATTCTCAGAGGTGATATTTGCCCTCCCAGAGTTTGGATCCGAATCACCTGTGGAGCTGTTTCAAACGTTTCGTCAGTCCCTTAGACCTACCGTCCCCAACCCCCTGTCTGTGACCTGGTACCACTCTGTGGCCTGTTAGGAACTGGGCCACACAGCAGGAGGTGAGTGGAGAGCTGAGCTTTATCTGTATTTACAGCTGCTCCCTCCCCATAGCTCGCATCACTACATAAGCTCCACCTCCTGTCAGATCAGTAGTGTCATTACATTATCACAGGAGCATGAACCCCACTGTAAACTGCACATGCGAGGGATCTAGGTTGCGCCCTCCTTATGAGAATCTAATGCCTGATGATCTGAGGTGGAGCTGAGGCAGTGATGCTAGTATTGGGCAGCGGCTGCAAATGCAGATTACCATTAGCAGAGAGGTTTGACTGCACAATCAATGTAATGTGCTTGAATCATCCCAAAACCGCTCCCCCAGCTCCGGCCCGTGGAAAAATTATCTTCCATGAAACCAGTCCCTGGTGCAGGGTTGAGATGCTGCTAACATCTAATGGGTAGAGACCAGAGGACAACCCTCCATAGCAAAGGATTATCCGTTTCAAAATGTCAGTATTGCTGAGATTGGGAAACACTACTTTATACCAACTTACCGCTTTGGTAGTGAAGGCAGAGCCTTATACCTGAAAAATCACAGCAGCAATGAGATAGAATTACTCAAATGTGTTTGGGCTTTAAAAAAAATTAGAATCACCATGTGCTATATTGTGATAATTTTGAGGAGTTTATGTGTTATCCATCTTTGTAATTCCCCCACCCTGCCACACACACTTATACATACAAATTCTACAGCCTAACACCAAACTTGAATATTTGTCATATGATTAAATGAATGAATATTCTTATTAACCCTTAACACTGAAACCAACTAATGTTTTCTTGAGAAGAGATTTTCTTGATGACAGTTAGAAATGTCCAACAAAATATCTAAAGTTTCTGTCAGCTAGGGCTTCCATAACAAAATACCACAGATTGGGTGGTGAAAACAACAGAAATGTATTTATTTTCTCATAGTTCTAGAGGCTAGAAGTCCAAAATCAAGGTGCTGTTAGTGTTGGTTTCTGGTGAGGCCTCTCTTCCCGGTTTGTAGGCAGCCACATTCTCACTATGTCCTCGCATGGTCTTTTCCTCTGTATGCATGAGAGAGAGATCTCTGGTATCTCTTCCATTTTTTGATATTTATATATTATTTGTTCATAATCCCTCTCAGCTCTTGTCCTTTAAGACTGAAGACCACAGATCTCTCTACCCTCCTCTTGAATGCCATTTCCCTCTTATTCCCAGCTACTGATGTCTTGATTATTTTAGTTGTTGAATTATAACTTTTTTGAAGTATCTCTAAGAGCATCACACCAGTGTAATGCTGGTGTTGTACCAAAATAGGGTTGTGTCTTCTGTTTAATTTCCAATGACCCTCTCTCTGATGACCTGAATTTTATGGACTTGGCTGCCTGTAGTAGCCCTTCAGTAATAACTACATTCCTTCTCTGACTTTAACTGATCACTCAACATGGATTTCCGCTAGAAGGTCATACACATGCATAGGGCTGTGTGTATGTCCAGGTGTGAAAGGCTGAATACGGTTTCTCAAGGATATTTACTTCCTAATCCCAGCACCTGTGAATATATAACTTAACATAGTAAAAGGGACTTTGCAGATATGATTAAATTAAGGATTTTGGGGTGATTATCCTGGATTATCTGAGTGGACCCAGTATAATCACAAAGGTCCTTATAAGAGGGAGGCAGGAAGATCAGAGTCAGTAGTAGGACATGTGATGATGGAAGCAAGAGGATGGGGCTATGTGAGGAAGGGACCACAAGCCAAGGAATAAAGGTGGGGCCTCCAGATGCTGAAAAAATGTAAGGAAGTGGATTCTCCCTTGAAGCCTCCAGTAGGAATGCAGCCCTGCTAACACCTTGATTTTATTTATTTTTTTTATTAATATTATTTTTAGTTGATAAATCATAATTATATATATTTATGGGATACAGTGTAATGTTTTGATATATGTATACAATGTGGAATAGTTAAATCAAGCTAATTAACTTATCCATCACCTCACTTATTTTTTGTGGTGAGACATTTTAAATTCTCTCAGTTATTTTGAAATATACAATACATTACTATTGACTATAATCAACCTGCTGTGCAATAGATTTCAAAACTTATTCTTCCTGAAACTTTGTACCCTTTGACCAGCAACTCCCCATTCCCTTCCTTCCCTTCCCTCCACCCTCGGGTAACCATCGTTGTACTCTATAGTTAATTCCACATACAGCATAAGTGAGGTCACATGGTATTTGTATTTCTATGCCTGGCTTATGCCTTTCACTTGGAATGATGTCCTACAAGTTTACACCTTAATTTTAGACTTGACTTCCAGAACTGTAAGAGAATAAATTTGTGGTGTTTAAGCCACTAATTTCGTGGTAAACCAATTTGTCTACAGTAATAGGAAATACCAGGAAAGACCCAAGAAGTCCTTATGCCCTTGGCTTTGGTTGACTTTGAAACTCTGTGCAGGCAAAAAGAAAGGCTAAGGTAGAGTTGTAAACTACCTGCCTGAGTGTTGAAGGGGTGCCTTAGCATGCGCAGATCCCCTTTCCTAATGGTGGAAAAGGTTAGGAGACTTACTGGTTTAAGGCATGTAAGGAAACCTTTGACCAATTATTAGCTAATAACTAAGCTAACCCAACTAAGCTAACTAAACAAACAGCAATAATAATAAACAGCAACAAAAAAATTCTGGGGAGGAAAAAGAATGTCATTTTCAGAGTTGCCATATTATGTTATTTTAAATGGTCAGCTTTTAATAAAAAAAATTATGAGATGTACAAAGAAGCAAAGTGTGGTTCACACAGTGGGTAAAGAGCAGCAAAAAGAAACTCTCTCTGAGGAAGACTAGATATTGGACATACTAGACAAAGAACTAAAAGAAATCATTTCTAAGGAACTAAGAGCAAATATGAGAATGAAATCTCACCAAATAGAAAATATTGATAAAGAGACAAAAAATATAAAAAATCATATAGAAATCCTGGAGTTAAAATATAAGAACTCACATAAAAACTTTATTAGCAGGGGCTCAATATCAGATTTGAGCTGGTGGAAGAAAAAGTTAGCAAACTTAAAGATAGATCAATTCAGACCATCCAGAGTGAAGAACAGAAAAAAAAAAAAAAAAGAATGAAGAAAATGAACAGAGCCTCAAAAATCTGTGGACACCATTAATCATACTAACATATGCATAATGAGAGTCCCGTAAGGAAAAGAGAGAGAAAGGGGCAAAAAGAAAAATTGAAGAAATAATGGCAGAAAACTTTCCACATTTGATGAGAAACATTAGCCTACGCATTTTTGGAGCTCAATGAATTCTAAGTAGAATAAACTCAAAGAAATTCATATCTAGACACATCATAATGAAATGGTCAAAAGACAGACAAAAGGAAAATCTTGAAAGTGCCAACAGAGAAGTGATTCATTACATATAGGGATTCTCAGTAAGATTAAACAGCTGATTTCCTGTCAGAAACCATGGACACCAAAAGACAGGAGGATGACATAGTCAAATGCTAAAAGAAATTGACTGCTAGCCAATAATTTTTTGTCCAAAAAAATTATCCTTTAAGAATGGAGAATTTAAGACATTCTGGGATAAACAAAAAAGAATTCATCACCAGCATAACTACTCTATAACAAATAATAAAGGAAGCCCTTCAAGCTGAAATAAAAAGACACTAGAGAATAAATCTACATGAAGAATAATATGACTAAAGAGTACTGGTAAAGGTAAATGTATAGGTAAATCTAATAGCCAGCATAAATGTATTTTTTTGTTTGTAACAAATGTTCTTCAGAAAATAGAGGAGGAGGAAACGTTTCTCATTAGAACATTTCTTATTCTGTAAGGCCATTATTACTCTGATACCAAAATCATATAAAAACATTCACAAGAAAGAAAAATACAGACTAGTGCCTGTTGTGAATACAGATAAAAAAAAATCCTCAACAAAATATTAGCAAAGTAAATCTAGCAACATATGAAAAGGATTATACACATGATCAATTGGGATTTATTGCAGACATGAAAAGTTGGTTCAACATATAATATATTAATAGAATCAAGGACAAAAATCACGTGATCATCTTAGTAGAAGCAGAAAAAACAATTGACAAAATCCAACACGCTTTCATGATAAAAACAGCAATAGAAGGGAACTTCCTTAACCTAATAAAGGCATCTGTGAAACAACTTCAGCTAACATAATACTTAATGATGAAAGATGGAAAGCTTTCCCCATAAGATCAGGAATAAGACAAGATTGTCCACTCTTGCTAGTTTATTTACTGGAAGTTCTAGCCAGGGCAATTAGGCAAGAAAAGCAAATAAAAAGCATCCATATTAGAAAGGGAGAAGTAAAATGATCCTTATTCACAGATGACATGGACATGATCTTATATATAAAAAATCCCAAAGAATCCATAAAAACTATTAATAGAACTAATAAGTTCAGCAAGGTTATAGCATATAAGATCGATATACAAACATCAATTGTATTTCTGTATACTAGCAATGAACAATTCAAGAATGAAATTAAGAAAATAATTCCATTTACGATAGTATCACAAAGAATAAAATACATAGGAATGAATTTTCACAAAATAAGTATAAAATTACACTCTAAAAACTCTAAAACATTATTGAAAGAAATTAAAGGAGACCTACATAAATGGATATTTCAAAATGTTTATGAATTTGAAATTTTAATTTTGTTAAGATGGCAGTATTCCCCAAAACTAATTTACGGTTTCAGTACTATCTCTATAAAAATTTCAGCTGAATTTTTTTTTTTGCAGAAATATGCCAGCAGATTCTAAAATTCATGTGGAAAATGCAATGTACCCAAAATAACCAAAATAGTCTTGAAAAAGAACAAACTTGGAGGGCTAACACTTCTTAATTTCAAAACTTACTTCAGGCTAGGTGTGGAGGCTCACACCTGTGATCTCAGCACTTTGGGAGGCTGAGGCAGGAGGATTGCTTGAGCCCAAGAGTTCAAGACTAACCTGGGCAACATAGCAAGACCCATCTCTACAACAAAAGAAAAATCAGTCAAGCATGATATAGCTATAGTCCTATCTATCTACTCAGGAGGCTGAGGCAGGAGGATCACTTGAGCCCAGGAGTTTGAGGTTACAGTCAGCTATAATCGTGTCACTGCACTCTAGCCTCGGCTGCAGAGCAAGACCCTATCTCAAAAAACAAACAAAAAAACTTACATCAGAACTGCAATAATCAAACGCTGTGATATTGGCATAAACATAGACATATAGATCAATGAGAGTCAAGAAATAACCTGCACTTACGGGCAATTCATTTTCAACAAGGTTGTCAAGACAACAAGGAAAAAGTACTCTTTTCAACAAATGGTGTTGGGACAATTGGATATCCACATGTAGAAGTTGAACTCCTACCTCACACCATATATAAAAATTAACTCAATGTGGATCAGAAACCTAAATATAAGATATAAAACTCTTGGAATAAAAATTAGGCTTGAGTCTTCATAACCTTTGACCAGATTGGTTTCTTCTATATGACACCTAAAGCACAAGCAACCAAAGATCAAATACGTAAGTTGGACTCCATCAAAATTAAAAACTTCTGTGTTTCAAAGAACTTTATTAAGAAAGTGAAAAGATAAAGTCAGAGAATGGGTGAAGATATTTGCAAATCATATATATGCTTTTTTTTTTTGAGATAGTGTCTTGCTCTGTTGCTGAGGCTGGAGTGGTACAATAATACCTCATTGTAGCGTTGAATTCTTGTGCTCAGGTGATCCTCCTGCTTATCCTCCCAAGTAGTAGCTGGGACTATAGGCACATGCCACCATGCCTACCTGTTTTTTGGTGGTGTTTTTTTGTTGTTTGTTTTTGGTTTCTCTCTGTTGTCCAGGCTGGTGTCGAACTCTTGGCCACAAGTAAGCGATCCTCTCTCCTGAGCCTCCAAAGAGCTGGGATTACAGGCATGAGCCACCATGCCTGGCTTGCAAATCATATATTGATAAAGATCTTACATCTAAAATATACATTAAAAAACAAAATTACACCAAATTTAAAGAACTAATTGGCTTTTATATGTGTTTAATGAATTGGGTCAGCATCCCATTCTATAAAATAGAAGGAGAGCTCCCACAGGACATTGCAGAACAGTGGGTTTTGTAAGATAGGAACAAAGAAACAGAACACTAGAAAAAAGTAGATTGGTTATGCTGTCTGTGATTGGGCCCTTTCTGATTAGTTGTTGTCAATCTCCTATTTTCACGATAAACTGACCTGTTTGGGGATTACCCTCTTAATGTTTCAGTTTGATTATGTATTACTTAACATGAGTGACTCTATTTTGATTGGCATGTCTATTGAGGCCTAGTTCAGGAGCTCAGTCCAAAACAATGACCTCCCATAAAAACTGTTTAACATATATTAATAACCTTTAATAATTTAACAATAAAAAGACGACTAAATTTTAAAAATTAAAAAGGAGTTACGTAGACATTTCTCAAAAGAAGTGGCCAAGTAAACACATGGAAAGATGCTCAACTTCATTAGTCATTATGGACTAATCCAAACCACTGTGAGATCCCACTTCACACCCATTAAGATAGCTTTAATAAAAAACAGATAATAAGAAGTATTGATGAGGGTGTGGAGAAATTGGACCCTCCGTACCTTACTGGTGTGAATGCAAAATAGTACAGCCACTATATAAAACAGTTTGGCAGTTCTTCAAAAGGTTAAGTGCTTGAAAGGCATTATCAAGAAAGTGAAAAGACAACTCAGAGAATGGGGGGAAATATTTGCTAATCATATATCTGATAAGGCAGTGGTCTCAAACCTTTTTGACACCAGGGACCTATTTCATGGAAGACATTTTTCCACTGAAGTGTGGAGCTCTGGCAGTGATGTGAGTGATGGGGAGTGGCTGTAAATACAGATGAAGCTTCACTCTCACCCCACCACTCACCTCCTGCTATGTGCCCCCCCTTCCTAAGTTTCATGGAAGACAATATTTCCCAAAGAGGGGTAGCGGGGGTTGCAGTGGAGTCTGTGGCCCAGTCCCTAACAAGCTACAGACTAGTACTGGTCCATGGCCCAGGGGTTGGGGACTGCAGTGATAAGGAACTTATATCCAGAATACATAAAGAATGCTTCTAACTCAAAAATAAAAGGGCAACTCAGTTTTTAAAATGGTGAAGTAAAAAAATAGAGTTATCTTATGATCTAGAAATTCCACTGCTAGATATATACCTAAGATAATTGAAAATACATGCACACTAAAACTTGTATAGAAATGTTCATAGTATAATATTATACCATTATGCATATTGGCCAAATAGTGGAAATACCTCCGTTGTCCTTCAGCTAATGACTGATGAGTGGATAAACAAAATGCAGTAGATCAATATAGTGGAGTAGTATTCAGCCATAAAAAGGACTGACATATAGATTCATGGTACAGCATAGATGAATCTTGAAAACATTGTGCTAAGTGAAAGAAGCCAGACAGAAAAGGCCATATATTGTGTGAGCCTGTTTTTATGAATTCTCCAGAATAGGCAAATCCATAGTCAGAAAACAGGTTAATGGTTTCCAGGAGCTGGGAGGAGGGGAGATGGAGAGTGAGGACTACTAATGGGTACAAAGTTTCTTTTTGGTGACATGAAAATATTCTGGAACTAGATAGTGGTGATGGTGGCACAACTTTGTGAATATACTAAAAACTACTGAATTGTATACTTTAAACAGATAAATTTTATGGTATGTGAATGATATCTCAACTTAAAACATAATCTTACTTTTAATTCCCATCATCCTTGTAGTCCTGGACACGATCATTTTTTGCCTGTATTGCTGTACCAGCTACTTCACTGATTCTCCTGCTTCTAGTCTTACCGTACCCCACACCCACCCCTCCCACCAATTTATTCTCCAAAAAACAGCCAGAAAATTTTTCTTAAAGAATTAAATATATCATGGCATTCTCCTGCTCAAACCCTTCGGTAAAATCCATATGCTCCCCAAGTGACCTAAAATGTCTGTGTGAACTGGTGCACCTATCTCTCTACTTTCATTTCCTACCAAGCTCCCCACCTTTACTAATGTCACGTCACAGTTGCCCTTTCTGTGCTTGAACTAGCCAGTCTTTCCTGCCCTCGGGCTTTCGCATGTCCAGGTCCCTCTGCCTGGAACAGCCTTCCCTACTGCTTCTGTCATGGCCTGCTCCATTCTTTCTTAAACTCATTCCTCCAAGTAGACCTTCTGTGGCCCTTCTAACTGAAAAAGCAAACCTTTCACCCACTTTCTCCATCTCAGCAGCATTGTTTATTTCCTTGATAGCACTTACTGCAGTTGATAGAGTTTTTGCTTGTTGTATTACTTGTCTACTTCTCTTTAAATCTGTTTTCCTTTCTAGACTTTAAGGCAGGGGACGTATCAGTGTGGTTCATCATGGGTTCCCCGGTGGCTAATGTAGCCCCTGTCACATTGGAGTGTTCAACACATATTTGTTAGATGATGAACTGAATGAATTAGATTATTTTGTAGATAATCCCTGGACATTTAAGATTTCTTACTTAGTTTAACATTTTAAGATAGATTGTCCTTCTTTAAAAAATGTGCTTTTAAAAATTAAATAAGATTGGCCCCAAAATTATCTTCCAAGAAACTCCACTATTGACATTTTATCTCTCTAAAAAATTCCATGTATTCACCTCTTTATTTATCATTATTAATGATAAATTCTTTTTTGCTCTTTATGCAGAATGATGGCTGTTTTAGTACTTCAGGTGGAATTCGTTCTTTTCAGCTTCAAAATTGGAAGCAGAAAGTTAGTCGAACTAAGAAAGCAGAATTCATACGCACAGCAGAAAAGTTGAAAAATCAGTAAGTATAAGAACATTATTTTCAAATAACATTACTAGTCATGATATAATAGACAATATAAAATTAATTCCATTCTACCCTACCATATTAAGTTACAAAATTCTAGTCACTGGCCTGTCAAATATAATGAGAGAGGTGGGAAGTGTGAAATGGACAAATGATAATAAACTATTTAATATAAAGTTAATTATAAGTAGAGTTATTTCAATTTTATTTATTTTTACCATTTTGAATCTGTGTATTTCAAGGGAAAGAAACCAGCTATTTCTTTAGATTTTTTGTATATCAAATAACAGATTGAGTACATTTTCATTTTATAACTGTATAGTTAAGCACTTGGTATATGTTTTTGAGTAAGTGAATAATTTTTTGGTTTTTTATTATATATGTATGAAAGTGCTTTACAAATGATTAGCATCATATATTTAAATTGTTATTTTTCCTGTTTTACAAATGAGGATGGTGAGGATCATAGAGGATAAATATTTTTCTTTAGGTTATGTGATTAGTAAATGGTTGATTTAGGGACTCTTTTAGGCTGGCTCCAACCACTGTGAAAGCCATTGTTTTTATTAACCAGTGCTGTTCTTCAGTAAGCCTGTTTGAGTATGTAAATATGATCTCTCTGAGGAAAGTAGCGAATAGTTTTAATGAAAAGGCTGTACCCTTGAGATTTTTTTTTTTAAATGGCTCCTTGGTTTTTGCCCCTCTGAGATGTATTTTGCACATTATGTTGAAGCTAATTGAGAACTTTCCATTTATTTTAAATTTTTAGTTAATATGAATTTTTTCTTTAAACAACCAGTGATATTTATTGAATGTTCAATGTTGTCAGCAGCCCTATGATATGATAAATGAGGAATGATAAAAAGAATTAAAACTCAAAGTACCCCACTCTACCCCACAGTTGAGAGCTTTATAAAAACACTGCTTTGAACTTATGCAGAATCAATTTGTCAGAGAACTCAAGAGAAAAGGAGCCTATTGTAAGGAACGGTCTCTGGACCAGAATTAGTGGCAGTTCTCTGTTTAGAAATTCTGCCAATAAAAAAGTGTACTGTTTGAATTTTGAAAAGTCATGCCATATTGTAGCTTTTGGAGATTGAATTCTCACTGCATATAGATAATATTTATATCTTTTTCCCCAGCTTTATTGAGATATGATCGACAAATAAAAATTACGTATATTTAAAGTATACAATGTGACATTTGGATCTATATATACATTGTGAAATGATTACCACAATCAAGCTAATTTACATATCCATCACCTCACATGGTTACCGTGTGTGTGTGTGTGTGCGCGTGTGTGCGCGCGCGTGTGCTGAGCATACTTAAGATAAAGTCTCTTAGCAAAGTGTTTTCATTATGCTAAATGAAATAAGCCAGACACAGAAAGATAGATACAGCATGATCTCACTTATATGTGCAATTAAAAAGAAGTCTAACTCGTAGAAACAGAGAGTAGAAAGGTGGTTACCAGAAGTCTTGGGGTACTGTGGTGGGGGTGGGCATAATGAGGAAATATTGGTCAAAAAGTACAAGTTAATGAATTATAGGATGGGTAAGTTCTCAAGACCTAATGTACAGCATGGTGACTATAGTTAATAATGTATTATATACTTAAAATTGCTAATACTTACATCTTTAATATTTAGAATTTGAGAAAATATAATTTTGTTTTAATTTCCACAATGCATTACTCTAGATAGAATTAGACTCTAGGTTAGGGGTTCTGGTCTATGTTTCTTTCTAGATAGGGTAATGTCCACCAAATGGTTACTGTCCATAGATACAGCAAACCAATGTGTTTGTTTTACAGTTCTGATTAGGCTTTCTTTGTCTGTTAGGCACTGGAAAAACTCACTGAAAGAATATTAGAAAAACCCATTGGGGCTGTGTGTGGTGGCTCATGCCTGTAATCCTAGCACTTTGGGAGGCCAAAGTGGGAGGATCACTTGAGGCTAGGAGTTCAAGACCAGCCTGGGCAAAATAGCAAGACAAAAAATTTAAAAATTAGTCGGGAATGGTAGCATGTGCCTATAGTCCTACCTACATGAAATGTTGAGCTAGGAGAACCACTTGAGCCCAGGAGTTTGAGGCTTCAATGAGCTGTGATCATACCACTGCACTCTAGCCTGGGTGAGAGAGAGAGAGACTCTGTCTCAAAACAAAAAACAAAACAAAACAAAAAAAACCATTGGAAGAGTGTTTCTATCCAGCAATTCTCATTAAAGACAAAGGAAAAAACACAATTCGTAATATCATTTTTAGGATAGGTAATATATTCACATGGTTCAAAAAAAATCAAAACATGTCAGCTAGTACCCAGTAAAAGGTCTGTTTCACTCCTGACCCCAGCCACTCTTAGTTTCTTATATGTCCTTCCACAGATATTTTGTGTGTTTATAAGGAAATAGAAATACATACTCATATTTTCTTTTTTGCATAAGTGATAGCACACTGTACACACTATGTTGCATCTTTTTTTAAATTTAAGAGTGTATCTTAGATACCAAGGAATTGTTGATTTTGTCAGCATGATTAATGGCATTGTAATTATGTAAGTCAAATATCTGTAATCTCTAGAGATGCACACAGAAGTATGTTGGAATGAAATTGCATACTGTGGTGGATTTACTTTAAAATACTACAGCAAAGAAAGGATAAGTGAATAAATGAAATGAGAGCCAAAATCAAATCAGGGTGATATGAGGGGCATATCATATGAGTGTATATGAGAGGGATCAATTTCTCATTCTCTACTTTTGGATATGTGTAACATTTTTATACAAAACTTTGTTATCAAAAGAGAGTTATTTCAGCGATCTTTCCCTATCAGTACATAGAACACAGTACCATTGTATTGTATTCTAGTGTATGAATTTAACATGATTTATTTAACCTGCCTCAAACTGATGGATATTTAGGTTACATTCAATCTTTTGTTATAACAAACATTGCTGCAATTAATTGCAGTATTCACATAAGCATGCATTATTTTGCACATGTGTGAGTATATCTTTAGGATAAATTCCTAGAAGAAAATGCTCTGTCAAAGTTATATGAATTTGCAAACGTGATAAATATTGCTAAATTTTCCTCCATAGGCAATTTACAATTCTACCAACAATGTATGAGATGATCTGTTTCCTCATAGTTTTATCGACAGAGTATATTATTTAAACTTGTGATTTTTTTTTGCCAATCTGATAGGTGTACAATGTTACTGTTGTGTAGTTTTAATTTGCATTTCTTCTGTTATGAGTGAAGTTGAGCATCTTTTCATACGTTTGGTAATTTGGTAATTTGTTTCCATTAGTACATTTTGAATGTCTTTATATAGGTTAATATTTCTAAGCTGGGAATAATGAGTCATAGCTTACTGTCATTCTGCATCCATGGCAAACATTTCTATTTGATCATTGTAATTTCCCCTACCCCAACCAGAGCCTAAATGGGCTTCCCAGTTCTCAGCACAGAACTCCAGGAATCACCCTCAATCCTTTAGAGTTGCCAAGAAGGCTGAAATCTATTTGACATCTCTATTCTACCCCTCACTTCCTCTCACAAACAACACAGCTTCCTAAACACACATACTAAGATATGAGCCTCTCAGCCTTTGAGGCAGCCTGGTAGGGCCTCCAGAGACACTCCACCACTCATTAAATCTAGTATTAACGGAGAAATATTCATATTAATTTCTACCTTCTGGGAGAAAGAAAACAAGGATTGAGAAAATTAATTTCTTTGCCTAACCAAAAAAGTTCCTTGATAGTATTTTGTTTTCTTTTGTTTTGGCCAAGGACTTAAACTAAAAATTAGAACTCCTTACTGGTAGATGGACTAAATAAATCCAAGGAGCAAAGTTGAGATGAAAAAAGCTTTGAAACAAATGTAGACAATATCTCTTAAATATACTAAATTTCCTGTCTTTGTAGCTAGTTTGCAGAAGCAAAGTTTTAGTTTTATTAATAACAGCAATTTGCATTTCCATAGCACACTTGTATTGTGCAAAGATTCATCACATATATTATCTCATTTGATGTTAATAACTGCCTTAGCTAGTGGAGAGCTGTTATTTTTCATATTTTAGTGGTGAGGAGGTTCACACCAGGAGAGGTTAAACATCTTGGCTAAGTTACAAAGTGAACAGTATCTACTGCTGAAAGCAGTCATCAGTAATGATGGCCATTTTCAGGATCCAGTGAGATTGAGTTGGAATCGATGGCAAAAGACTTACATATTTTCAAAGCAAGTACATATCTACATTTTCTTAAATTAACATTTTATAATGGAAATAACAGTTCAAATTACAGTTGATTTTAGTTGAACTTAATTCATTTCTAACTACTATTTTGACTCCTTAGCCTTCTTAATCTAAGTAATTATATTTTATTTCTTAGGTAAATTAATCCAAATATAAATATACTTATGAGTGTGTTCATATTTTAAACAATTAAAACTATACTTAAATTATATTTATACCATTTGTTTCTTTTCCTAAAGAGTTATTAACATAGAAAAAGATAAGCACAGTCATTTCTACAACCAAAAAGGTGACTTCAGAATTGAGCATAGTATGCTGGAAGAATTGGAAAATAAATTGATTAACAGCAGGAAAACAGAAAGTAAGTTGAGTTCATGGTGAACTAAGTACTGTTGAGTGATATAAGTTGTAGTTTTGTCCTGTGCTTTGTCTTTGTGCCTTGACTGTGTTATTAATATATTCTCTATTAAGATATTTTAGTTGGTGATAAACTTGTCTTTTAGGAACATGTATTTATTCTTCACATCACTATTTAGTCATCCTAACCAGATTGTTTTCTATTTATATTTCTTCCAATTTAATAAGAAAGAGTTTTGGTTATTTGGTTGACAAACCAGTAAATGCTATTAAAATTTCTTAACAGCACATTGATTTCTGGGCTATCTGATCTTAGTTCATCACTCTGGCATTGTTGACTGAACCCTGGACTCAGTAAACATCAGTAGATTCAGAACCTATACTTAGTAGTTATATGAAGTGATCAAGTCACATAATTGCTTAAACCTGAATTTCCTTGTCTGCACTCTAAAACCTACCATTTCTACCTCAGGAGATCTGTCCTGTGCATCTGATGAGATAATATATAAGAAAATGCTTTATAGATTGTACAGTGAATATGTTCAGTTGTTTGTTATGAATACTAATTATTGTCAACAGTGTGCTAAATGTTAACCTTAGTGAATTCTATGAGAATACTCCGTTTCGTTGTAGAGTCAGATTCTCTATGTTGTAAAATCCTTGTTATAATGAAAAAGCTACTTAGCATTACTTAAAGGAAAAATAATGGTTATCAACTAAGATTTATAAAATATTAAGACTTGTTATGTAGAGATTAGACTGCTTATGGTACTCCCTTATCACCAATTAAAAGAAATTCTTGATAATTTTTTTCTTTCAGAATGTAAGAATACACTTTTTTTTAAAAAAGTAATCTTTTGTCAGGCAGTGGCAAGAATCATTTTCCCTTTTCTATTGGAATAATAGCAGATCCTTATATAAATACCAGATTTGCAGTTTTCTCTTCTTTTTGATTAGAAGAGAAATCTAGACATCCCTGATTTAATATTTCTTAATTTCCCTCAGTTCTTTTGCAGATAGCTGGGAGGCTGATCTTTCTCTCAGTCATGCAATTAAGTAAAGTATCCCATTATTTTTAGGTCACTTGATTTTCCCTTTATTAAGAGAACTTTATTTTTACAGTTTTATTTCCCTTTGTTCTACAGTTTTACCTTTCTTTAATAAACTTTATGCTTTATCTAGGAGAGGAAGGAATACATTGTCTTAGCATAAAGATATATGCTTTATATATTACAGCTCAGAAGTAATAACCTATTCATTACCTCAAATATCATGCCTCAATTTTAGCCTGCATTTATGTCATATTGTACTTAAATGGTTTGTCTATAAAGAGTGTTTGTTCTAAATGAATAAATAAAATAAAAAGATTATTTGTTCTGTAGTGATGTTGCTGTAGCTGATCAAACTAAGGCAAAAATAAAACAACAAAAAACTTTACTAATTTCTTAGCTTTACTAAAGAAGTTTCTTGACCTAAAGTTTCAACAGCAAGCAAGATGCTATAAAATAAATTGAATAAAGTTTCTACTTTTATGGAACTCTTGAATTTTAATTAAAAAAAAACAGAACAAGCCAAAGTCACATATACATACTTAGAGGTTTATTTTGGGTATTAGCACTGGCTGCAAGCCTGTAGGTAAACTTTTTTTAAAAAAATAATTATTTTTAAGGACTTTTGGACAGAGCCTTTGGTGCTTCATGCTCATTTGTGGAAAAGTTGCAAAAATAAAAAAGAGAAGGGTTCATAAAGTACTCAAAGATTGTAAAATAACAATACTGTTATATGAATATATATATGAATATTTATATCAGCCTAAGAAGTTAAAAAATATTAAAGTAAGATTATTACTTCAGAAAACAGTTATGAAAGAAGAATCCAGTCTTTCTTTTTTTTTTGAATCCAGTCTTTCTGCTGCTGATAAACATCATCTAAAAATGCCTTTGAGACTCTCATCTGTTTTTTAGGCTTTTATTGTAGGACTAACATTTGACTCCAGGCTCTTCCTTTGGTTGAGCTTGGCAGCTTGTGGCATAGATACCACTGAATGCTTCCTGATGGTGGTACCAGAGGGTATCACTTGACCCTTACAGGATGTGGTTAGATGAAGTTAATGGGAAGTTTTTCAGTATTTATAAAATTAAATAGTTAGTTTTGATATTCCCACAATAGAGTTAAGATCAAATTCTATTTCCATAAATTATAACAAAATAAGAAGAAAAGAAACACTGATAAAGAACAAAACAGACTAGGTTTAAACTGCTAATCCATGCATTTAAAACAATGTCCAATAACTCAGTCTCCACAGAGGAAAGAAAAAGACATCTCCTTGGCACAGGTTATAGTAAGATTTAACCCCCTATACTTTTAAATATTGCAGGAAATTGAGAGATGCTTTATCTAGAGCAAAGAATAACTATCTTTTGTTCTTTATTGTTCTTGGTTATCTTTTGCTAAGTGTTTGTGACCAGTCCTATGTATAGAATTCTGAATCGTAACCACATTTGTCACAGAATTATTTTAAAAGTACATACTTTTTCCTTATAGGAGCAAAAATCCAGCAACAATTGGCCAAAATACATAACAATGTAAAGAAACTTCAGCATCAGTTAAAAGATGTGAGGCCTACACCTGACTGTAAGTAAATTTAAATTGTACAGTCTTTCTTATGTAATAATATTTTCTACTTTGCATTAATAGAGCTAAACCCTACTGTATTGGATAGGGCTTAATAAGGATACATTGGAGAACTGTAATATCTAGCATTTATGTTGTTTTTTATTTTTCAACCTTTAAAGTGCTATCAAATCCTTATAAATTATAAGGCAGGCAGAACAGATACTAGTGTCATTTATGGAATGGGGAGTCTGTGACAGAAAGGTTCAGATTGAGCTAATTAAGGAGAAAAAAGACTAATTTCCTGATTCCTAGCCCAGTGTTTTTCCTATAATTTGCTTTTTGAAATAAGTATACCTTTCAGAAGCAATTCTAATACATAGAGAAAGCTTAAACTGATTTGGAGAAAATGCTGTTTTTTGGGGGGAAAAACCCAAATTATATCCCTACCTACTTGCTTACACCAGCATTCATTCCTGAAGGATCAAAGCAATAAAGTGCCGAAGACATGTGGACTTAGGATTCAGACAGATGGGTCAAACACTTTGTCACTTGTTAGTTGTGCAATTTTAGGCAAGTTACTTGATCTCTCTGAGCTTTCGTTTCCTCAGATCTAAAATGGAGATAATCATAGAACCTATTTCATAGAGTTGTTGAGGAGATGAAGTGAAACAATGTACATAATATAGCACTTGTGCAGTGCTTTTAACATAGCACTAAAAATGGTAAATATGAATATTATAACTTCATAAAATTAATAAACAAAACCATAAAAATAGTAGAAGAGAATATGGGTTAATATTTTATAACAATATTGATAAATATCAGAAACCATAAGGGAAAAAGGGGACATATTTGACAACTTTTAAAAAAACTGAAAACCCATAAGCTAAGTTGAAAGACAGCTTTGGAGTACACGTATTAGCAATGTATATGTAATTTTAAAGGGTAAAATCCATAATATATTAATATAAGAGGGCCTACAAATTAGAGCAGCAAAGGTAAATAACTTTATAGAAAAATGGGCAAAGATCATAAGGTACACGTTGTAGCAAAAGAAATACAAAACACATATAAAAATGCTCAAGATTATTAATGATCACAAAAACATCAATTCGCTGGTTAAAAGTACATGGGAAGGGGGCACTCTCAGGAACTGTAAGTTGGTAGAGCCTCTTTGAAGGACAATATGGCAGTACAGCATTTTGTAAAGTGGGCATACTTTTTTATTTAGCATTTCAAGTTTTATAAATTATTCTCTAATTATTTGAGCATGCTAAAACATGTATGCAGGGATATTTACTTACAGCATTGTGCATTTTTAAAGGTTCATCAATTGCAGAATTAATTAAATGGATTAGGGTAGATTTAGACAATGAAATACTATATGTAGACATAAAAAGAATGAGGTCTAGTGCTATATATATAGATAATAGATATGGAAGGTTAACCACATTTTTTTAACCAGATTTTGTTAAATAAAAGCTCCAAGTCACAAAACAGTATGTTTAGTATGAAACTTTTTTTGTAAAAAATATTTATAATAATACTTAATGATACAGGTACATAGGAAAAATCTGTAATAAGAAAAAAAAATTGAAATCATAATAATTCACTTTTGAGTATATTTTTTAAGACTAAGAAATATTTTAAAATGAGGGAAATGGTCCACTTTTTTTCTTAATATTTAACTCTTAGTTATACTGAAATATGACATAAAATAATTTTTCCATGGATTTTTTTTTTTTTTACAGTTGTTGAGAAACTCAGAGAAATGATGGAAGAAATTGAAAATGCAATTAACACTTTTAAAGAAGAGCAGAGGTTGATGTATGTTTTAAATTCATTTTAAATAAAATTATTGACTTATATTTTTTAATAACTCTGCTAAATTGTTGTATACAAAGCATTTTATTGTTATGTATTTAATGAGTCTTGCACAAAAACAATATACTACTTCTCTAGTTTTAGGATTTAGATGGCTTTTCATGTTTTAAAATGAATTTTCATTCATATTTAGATACTATAAAATCCCAAATAAGAATTTGAAAGATTGTTTTTATCTCTGAGAAAATTCTTTTAGGATTTATAAATGCTAATGTTAAGTGAAGAAGATGATGTAAAGAGTCAGATATAACTAAACTTGCGGGAAAATGAAGAATTAGTATGGATTGGTTGGTATCTTCTTATTCAAACTTTATTTTTTAAATTTTAGATATGAAGAGCTTATTAAAGAAGAGAAGACAACTAACAATGAGCTGAGTGCCATATCAAGAAAAATTGACTCCTGGGCTTTGGGTAATTCAGAAACGGAGAAAGCTTTCAGAGCAATCTCAAGCAAAGTTCCTGTAGACAAAGCAGCACTAAGTACCCTTCCAGAAGAAATACTAGATTTTGAAAAATTCCTTCAGCAAACAGGAGGGCGACAAGGGGGGTGGGATGATTATGATCACCAGAACTTTGTCAAAGTGAGAAACAAACATAAAGGGAAGCCAACATTTATGGAAGAAGTTCTAGAACACCTTCCTGGAAGAACACAAGATGAAGTTCAACAGCATGAGAAATGGTATCAAAAATTTCTGGCTCTAGAAGAAAGAAAAAAAGAGGTAATAATAATTATGAGAGCTATTACATGTGTATTTCTATGTTCTAGGCTCTGTACTAAACTCTTAACATGTATTATTAACTTTACAACAAACCCAAATTCCATGAAGTATGTTTTTTGTGGGTTTTTGGGTTTTTTTTGTTGTTTTTTGGAGACAGGATCTCGTTCTGTTGTTTGGGCTGGAGTGCAATGGTATCATTATAGCTTGCTGCAACCTCAAATTCCTGGGCTCAAGCGATCTTCCTGCCTCTGCCTCCTGAGTAGCCTCCACCACACTTGGCTAACTTTTTTATTTTCTGTAGAGATGAAGTCTCACTGTGTTGTTCAGTTTGGTCTCAAACTCCTGGCCTCAAGTGATGCCTTCAAAGTTCTAGGATTATACATGTGAGCCACCGCACCTGGCCTATTTGTAGTCTCCCCACCCTTCGTTTTATAGAAGATGAAACTGAGGCATTGAGAAGTTAAGTAATTTTACCCAACTTATGAAACTGCATTAGGGCTTCCTCAAGGCCAAACATTTCTATCCCAACAAATTACACAATGGGGCAAAAAACTTACGATTGTCAGCAGAATCCTCTGTGTCCACTTTCTAGAAATATAGGTAAACCAGATCCACTCAGACTTTTGAAAAAAGTCATCTTAGTGGCAAAGGATACCTTATTTTGAGTAGAAAAGCATGAGGCAGTAGAAAAAAATGCTTTGACTATTAGAAGTTTCCTTGAGGTTTTTGAACTTCAGCCTCATTGCTTATTTTAAAGACTCAAAATTTGGGTTACTGCAGAGAAACACAATAACCCTTGATTGTAGTAAATGTCTAAAAAGGTCCACTTTCACAAAAATATTATTCTGGCTTTGGTTTAGGTCAGGATTTCTCAGTCTTGGCACTATTAACACTTGGGACTGGACAATTCTTTGTTGTGGGGGGACTGTTCTATGCAGTAATGGATGGTTAATAGCATCCCTGTCTCCAGTCACTACATGCTCATAACACCTTCTTAATTATGATTATCAAAAATGTCTCCAGACATTGCCAGATATACCCTGGGGGGCAAAAATTGCCCCTAGTTGGGAACCATGGGTTTAAATACTAAGTCTGAGTCATTTTTTTGTAGTCTTCAGCTATGACAAACTTTAATTTGCTTGGTTTAACAAGAAAGGTTTCCCTATTCAATAGATGATATACCTAAGGAACATTAAAGAAATATTGATTCCATATTTAATCTAAAGTTTTAGAGGGAGCAGCTGGGTTTGTTATTGTCGTCATTGTTTTCCCCTCTCTGAAATAAGTTGAATGTAGGGAGATTGACTTTTGGGGGTTGGAGAAAAATTTGTGAAACTTAAGTAATTTTTAAAGACTCAAAATAACAAGCTATTAAGAATTATTTGGGGCCAGGCACCGTGGCTCATGCCTGTAATCCTATCACTCTGGGAGGCCGAGGCAGGAGGATCGCTCAAGTTCAGGAGTTCGAAACCAGCCTGAGCAAGAGTGAGACCCCGTCTCTACTAAAAATAGAAAGAAATTAATTGGCCAACTAAAAATATATAGAAAAAATTAGCCATGCATGGTGGCGCATGCCTATAGTCCCAGCTACACGGGAGGCTGAAGCAGAAGGATTGCTTGAGCCTAGGAGTTTGAGGTTGCTGTGAGCTAGGCTGACTCCATGGCACTCTAGCCTGGGCAACAGAGTGAGACTCTGTCTTAAAAAACAAAAAAAAAAGAATTATTTGGGCTTTTTTACCAGGATACTGAAAGTATGAGGGTCTCTAAGTGGTCCCTAGACCAGCAAACTCAATATCACCTGAGACCTTGTTAGAACTTAGCAGGCCCCAATGCCAGACCTAATTAGATCTCTGGAAGTGAGAGAGCACCAATCAGTGCTGTAACAAGTCCTCCAGGTTATTCTGTTATAAGCTGAAGTTTGATAAACTACTTCTCTAGGGAAAAAGAACAGACATGGTGCTTCTTGTAATAAAAGTGAACACAGATGCTATAATAGCTTACTCTTCTTAATTCCCAAATACTCTATTTCCTGATGTTTGATGATTTATTGGATATAGGGGTGAGGTAGAAGGGGTTTGAACGTGGAGGTGCAATTTACTGAAGGAAGACATGCTGGAGAAGAGGGAAGTTTGGGGGAAAATATTAATATCAGGAATTCAGTTTTAAATCTACTGAGTTTAAGATATTGAATAGGATATTTACCATTTTTATCTCCAATTCCTTTAATATATCCCATGTTTTGTGTAAATAAAGATACTTATCATTTTCAGACATGCCCTGGACTTTCTAGCCTGAGTACCCTTGCTCATCTTGTTCTCACTTTCTGGAACCTGTATTCTTTCTTTCCCTCTCCACTGTAGCTTATCAAAATCTGCCCAGATCAGATGTTGCCTCCTTCTTGCCCATCCAAACATAGGTAGTCCCCTTCAGGATTTCATTACCACTTTGTTTATACCTTTTTTCATGATGTGCTGTGGCTTATCCATATTGTATATCACCTAGATCAGTGCTGCTCAGACTTGGTCCATGGACTGGATATTGATTTGCTAACTGTTTGCAACCTGTTACTTGTCTACAATGAGATAAGGTGATATTGCATCAGAATCAACTGTCCAGTAAGCACAGTTTAGCTCAGTTGACTTTTTTTCATAGAAAACTTTCTCATTGAAGGAAGCAGTGCATTGATTTTACATTTTGACATAAAATCCTGATGTTTTTGTGGACTGGTACTTTGAATTACACTGTACTAGATGGCATTTGGTATTGTTTTAATCATCTATTGTTCCTGTCGCATTGCCTTGTATACAGTATGTGCACATACCATATAAGGATGTATTAAATGAAGGAATGCTGCACCATAAGGATCAATAAGGAAATAATTTCGTGACTTCGGGGAAAAGTAATTCAGTTAAAACTATGTCCTATGTGGCATGGAGAATGCTGCTAGAATTTTAAATGCTTTTTACATGCCCATATATAATGCTATTGAGCTATTTTTTATTTTATTTTATTTTTTTATACTTACGGAGTACTGTGTGCCAGGCATTAACTTGTTTAATCTTCACAACAACCCTGTGCAAGAAGTACTGCCTACCTATCATTTTATAGATGAGCAAAATGAGGACAGAGAAGTTTGGTGACTCCTCCAGAGAAGTTTGCCATGTACTTTTACACCTAGTAAACGGCAAAGCCAAGGTTTGTTCCCAGATAGGTTTCACAGCTCTTTTTTTTAACCGTCCCGCTTTCAATTCCTCTTCTGATATTTAACCAAATAAAGATCACTCAGAGAGTATTCTGAGCCTAGAAAGAGAATTTGGAAGCAGAAGTGAAATGATTGGAGGAAAGGGATGTTGCCCACGAAGACAAAAGAAGCAGGTGAAGAGGAGGATGCTTCATGAGTTGCAGTCCTTGTGAGCTTGGGGATTAAGAGAGGAAGACAAAGGCCAAAAGAATAACCCATTATTCAGAGTTTTAAAAGATACAGTAATTTTTTAAAAAACAGAAGTAGAAAAAAATTACATTGGTTAAAAATAAAACTTAAAAACCTAAGCATTCAGCATCCTTCATCAGTTCTTTCTTTTCCAGAAAGATAGAATTAAGGTTATATTTTAAAATATTATTGATTATTAAAAAAATTTTTTTCTCTTGCTCTTTTTTAAATCATTTAGTCAATTCAGAATTGGAAAACTAAAAAGCAGCAAAAAAAGGAAATTTTCAAGTTAAAGGAAAAGGCAGACAACATACCCATGACTTTTCATAATAAACAAGAAAATAATCAAAAGCAAAAAGAGGAACAAAGAAAGAAACAGAAATTGGCAGTTGAAGCTTGGAAAAGACAGAAAAGTATAGAAATGTCAATGAAATATGCTTCCCAGTTAAAAGAAGAGGAAGAGAAAGAGAAAAAACAGCAGAAAGAGCGCCAACGCCAGTTTAAATTGAAATTATTACTAGAAAGTTATATCCAGCAGAAGAAAGAACAGGAAGAATTTTTGAGGCTTGAAAAGGAGATAAAGGAAAAGGCAGAAAAGGCAGAAAAAAGGAAAACTGCTGCTGATGAAATTTCCAGGTTTCAAGAAAGAGTGAGTAAATCTATTTCCTAATTTTTAAATGCTAAACATGGAGGTAAAATTCAGCAAAAATTGAATGCTTCCTATATATTGGACCTACACCTAGTATTAGTATACCAAAATGAGTAATCCATGCTCCCTAATTTCCAGGAGGTCATAGACTAGTGGGAAAGATAAACATGGAAGTAGGAGATTTCAGTATAATGTGGTAAGTGCTGTGGTGAGGTGTGGGCAAGTACTTTAGGAGGTAGATACACAGGGAGGGATGCTCACCACAGCCATGAGTGTCAGAGAGAAGGTAATACTTGAGTCTTGAAGGAGAAGAAGGAGGAAAGAGGAGGTCCTTCCTAGCAGAGGTAACAACATGAATAGCAGCTTGGAGGAGTGTGACATTGTGATTTGTGGGGGAAACTATAACCACTTCAATATTCTCAGGGCAAGAATCAGGGGGGAGATGGAAACCAGCAGATGACGAGGCTGGAAATGGAAAAGAAGCCACCGGCAAGGCTGAGTGTCTTGTCTTCCCTGCCCAATGTCTTTCCTGCCAAACTGGTTGGCTTTACCCCATAGGTGATTTGCTTCTTTGTTCATCTTTCCACCATACTGTAGGCTCCATGAGGACAAAGGTTTTGTATTTTTTTCATCCCTGTACTCTAGGATCAGGTGCATTGTAGACACTTGATGTATACTTAAAGGAATCAAGGTTATTGCTGGGTGGTTGGATTATACGTGATTTTAAACAAATTTATACAAGAAAAATACTAATAAAGACAAGTGGAATTCAGTCCAAAAAGGATTAAACAAGACAAGGAAGGAGACTTTAAAATGAAAAAGGGTACAAATGGTATATAATTTTTATGAATATAACTGTTATGATTGTCATATGCATCAAATATATAGCAGCAACATTTGTAAAGCAAAAAATAAGAGAGACACAAAGAAAAATAATAGACAAAAACACATTAATAATGGAAATTTTAGTTCATTTCTTTCAGTCCATGTATAAAAATCTTCCTAAATAACAAAAATAGCCCATGCCTCCTCACTCCCCAAAATGATAAGCAGGCCACATAATAAAGGACTTAGAAAAAAGAAAACCCATAAAACAAAATGTAAGAGAGATGTAAAACCAGATATATCTATATTGATGAGTGAAAATGGGCTTCACTCACCCGTGAAAAGAAAAGGAGTTTTAGATTGAACTTTAACGTAAAATAAGAAATATCTGAAAGAAATAGATACAGAAAGGATGTGCACGTGTTAACGTTTATATTCAGAGAAAATAAAGCTTTTAGCCTTGGTTGGAAAAGGTTAATATTGAAGGAGTATTGATAATTAAAGTAATTTAATTTTACTTGCAAACAACATAACTTTAAAACAAATTCTAATTAATTTTACTT
>VBSM01002608.1:52629781-52640243 GCA_008086735.1 Cheirogaleus medius | reverse complement strand
TTGGTGGTTTGTCAGTTATTAATTTTTGTGTAATAAATATTTTGTATTTGTGAAGCATGCTTTGTTTTATATAGAGAATATTTTTAAAAGATACCTGTCATCTCATATACTCTATTAATTGTATTATTGATATAATCTTTTTAGTTTCCTTCAGCTATTCCAAATTTTCCTTCAGCCTTTCTGGACTTCACACATTTATAAAATCTTTGTGTCTTTCAAATCTTCCTGGCTAATGCAGTTGTCTTTTCTACTTCTGTTTGCTTCAAAATAGGAGAATTCTTTGTTCTAAAACATCCTCTGAAATAAGCTAGCTTTAGAATACTATGATTTCTCTTGATGGCATTTAAAGTGTTTTGAAATTGCTAGACTAATAATGTGTTTGGTCAGAAGTTAAATTTTAGAACTTCCAAACTTGTACATAAAAACACAATATAACTTAATTCTTTTCAACTTTTCATATTATAAAATCTTAGTTTCTAACCTTGACTAGTTCTCATTTTATGGGAAAGTTGCCATATATATAAAAACATAGGAAGTTTTTGTCTTATGACTTTCATATTAGAGTATCTATAATTATAATTTGATACATTAGGTTAAATGACTCAGAAATTTACTATTAGTAGTGGTCAAAACCTTTTCTTATTTCACAGTTAATATTCAAAGTAGATGGCTTCCAAATTTTGGGAAATGAATTCTGATTGTACAGTTATTGGTACAGAATGAGAAAATTGACATTTAAAAAAAACCCTTAATTAGGAATGCTTATTTTATTTGTTACTTGCTCTCCATAGCTTTTTATTTTTTTAAACAATTTGAAGCAGTTTAGAAATAAAATATAGAACAAGAAGAGGGAATTTAAAAACAGTACTGAATAGCTACAAGATACAGAAAAGTAAATGTTTCTTATGTGTTGCTTTTTTACATGTTGCTTTTTGTTGCACACAAATGCACCTTTCAATTTCCTGCATCTAAGGTAAGCATTCTGGGTGATATGATTCTTATGCCTTTTTATTTTTGGTTTTGTTTTCTTTTTTAATAAATGAAAGTATGGAAGTTCCTCTGACGAAATCAGTCTTTCTAATTGAATCTGAAATGAGGAATTTATTATATAGTTCCTTTATATAAAAGATGTGGAATAAACATAGTTGATAATGTCTTTAGTTACGGGTTCATAGAAGTGATGTCAAATAAACATTTCTTATACTGGTTTAAAAAGTACATTAATAAGAAATTTAGGGAAACAAACACTAAAGAAGACATGTTATTGAATGCCTATAATTCAGGGTAACTTTTTCCAAAAATATACCTACATATTTTAAAATAGGTACAGTCATATAGTACATATTAATTACTATACTATAATCACTTTTCATTACACATGTGTTCCTATGTTTCTACATAATTCAAACATTATCATTTAATGACTAAATAATATTTAATTATACAGGTGGTCTAATACTTTTTTTATTTTTTTACATTTTTTATATATATATATATATATATTTTTCCCCCCCAGACAGAGTCTTATTCTGTTGCCCGGGCTAGAGTGCCATGCTCACAGCCTAGCTCACGGCAGCCTCAAACTCCTGGGCTCAAGCAATCCTTCTGCTTCAGCCTCCCGAGTACTACAGGCATGCGCCACAATGCCCGGCTAATTTTTTCTATATATTTTTAGTTGTCCAGCTAATTTCTTTCTATTTTTTTTAGTAGGATGGGGTCTCGCTCTTGCTCAGGCTGGTCTCAAACTCCTGAGCTCAAACGATCCCGCCTCGGCCTCCCAGAGTGCTAGGATTACAGGCATAAGCCACCACACCCGGTAGAGATGGTCTGTCTTATACTTCGAAGACTTGAGCTATTTTCACTTCTTAGCTAGAAATGTAAAGTAGTATTTTATGTGGAGGTTATTAATAGAGTCCATCATGCATATGCAAAAAACATGTATGCTTAAAGTCACTCATGAAAATCCTTTTACTGACCTGGGAGGTATATTATCTCTCAGTGAGTCCAATGCAACAAGTTTTTCCTCCAGCTTTACATCAGACTGCTGGTCCTTGAGCTGAGAATTGGATTAAATATTTGGCTTCCCTACTTTAAGGACCACGATTAGAATTATTAATAATTTTCTGAACACATATAGTGTTCATAGTTGATTCTAGTAGGTTAAACGTGTATGATATGACTCCACTTTGAACATCTTCAGGCATTTGAGGGTATCTGTAAGAGAGCGATCTTAATTGTACCAGTGAAAACAGCTCTAGACAGAGCATATGTGAAGGGCAAAGACTGAGCTCCATATTTACAGGGAAGCACCAAAGATAGCCCTCTTCCATACAGTGCTTTTGTTAATACAGTATTTTTTAAAAGACAGGCAAGAATACCTGTGACTAAGTAGTTACTAGTACCAAAAATTAATTCAAGGTGCTTTGGACTATTGAATAAGTACAAGATAACTCCAGCCCACAGGGTACATTTTCTTAAGAATTACAGTTTCTAAGAAAGCTAACAAGTAAAATTATACCCAAACTTGTTAGCTAAGTTGATTACAACGAAACTAGTTTAGACCCCATCCTTGGGTGGATTTACCCACTCCTGGCCAAAAATGCCTCACGAACCTTTAAAGGGAATAGCATATGGCTAAAGCAACTTAAATACATATTTTTGGAAAACAACTAGAAGCATGTTATTTCATTTTTTTTAGTTTATAGGTAGTTGGAGAACATGTTGAGTTTATTTTGCTGCTGTATATTGATGCAATGTTGATTCCTGATGACACACTGATGCAAGCAAAGAGTAAATAAAGTCTGTAAGATGTGTAAAAAAATAATGCCAGTAGTTTCACCCACGTGTGAATATGTATGGTGTGTGTGTTGCAAATATACGTATTTTTTAAAGTGATTCCTGGTATTCCAGAGAGGTTTAGGAAAGTCTCTTACTTTTGTAGTGTCAATAATTAATAAACTTTATTTCCACATTTTGATTTGTAGGCTTAGTTCCCTACCCATTCAGCTTAAAACTGTGGCCCTCCAAAATTCAGACTATTAGCAGATTTACACTGATCCACCCCCATTTTCAGATATACCATGCTCACATTCCTTAGGGCCAGAATTTTCTCAAAGGGTACGAGAACCTATTGACCTTGCAATTCCTCCCAAATGCTGAATGAGGATAAAAGTTCGGACAGAGGGATTTGTGGGCTGATTTTATAATACAAGGCCTGCGAGGTGTTTCCAAACCTCTGGGGCTTAGAATAGAAAAGGTTGGGTATTGCGCTAGCTATGGAAAAAATCAGAAAGTGTGGCACAAGATTTTCAGCTGATAGTGGACGGTTTCAATCACCGTATTGACCTGCGACAGGCGAACACCCTTCGCCACCTAACACCTGCAGGTTACCCGTTGGGGTTTGTTCACGCCGCCCGGCAATTGCTTCCGGGTTGCGGCGGACGTCGCTTCCGGAGCAGCATGGCGACCACTGAGGAGGAGAGGCTGGCAGGGAGCGGTGAAGGAGAGCGGCTGGATTTCCTGAGGGACCGGCACGTGCGGTTCTTCCAGCGATGCCTCCAGGTCTTGCCGGAGCGCTATTCTTCGCTCGAGACCAGCAGGTAACTCGTCGCCACAGTTAGCGGGGCCGGCACAGAGCCGGGGCTCCGGCGCCAGCGGAAAGACGCAGCGTGGCGGGACAGCAAACTGGGCGCCCGCAGGGGGCTGTGCCGCCGCCCACCCGGCTGTGACCGGTTCCTGCCTTTTCGGACTGGCCTGTGGTCACCCTCACTCCCCCGAGCTACGGTGGGAGGGTCTGAAAACCTGTAAGTCGAGGTCTTTTGGAGTCTTCAGTTTCCGCCTTTTTCACTTCCCAACCATTTTGCTGTCAACTCGGAGCTTCCTTTTTACTCCCTCTCCCAGAGCCTGTGAGTCACTTTGTCTCATTACTTCCGAATATAAAAGTAAAAAGACAAAGCGTTTGTCTTCGGTGCTTCTTTTTCTTCTCTAAAGTCATTAACTCTTAATTGAATGCCTGTATGATGTGTAAGAGCGGCAGAGATCCTTTAAGGACTGAGTAGAAATTTACTTTCCAGGAATTACTAATTTAGTGGTAGGCGAAAGAAGTGTGGTGTTGTGTGAAGCAGTCTGTGTAAAGTGTTTTGCAATAGCTGAGGAGTGTGTTCTGGCACATGAGACTGTCATTCAGCTAAGACACTGTCATTCACCATGAAATCAGGGGATGAAAAGAACGAAAGGAGGCGGAGATCTTTGCTCCGCATTGCTGTGTTTTGAAGTGAGGCTCCAAAGCTGCGTGAGACTGGATGGGAAGAAACAGCAGATTGTTTTTGCTCTAATAGCACTCCACGTTTTCTGAACTCTGAGCTTCTGGTGTATTTTGAACACTGCATGACTGGGTCAGTTTTAGGAGTTTTATAGATTACTTATGCACACGTGGTCAAATATATTTATTATGGTGTGTGCTGGAGTACAGCTGAAGAAGACAAGCAGGCATTTTCATAGAGTTCTGTGCTATGTTAGTATAGGATTCATGGGACCATATAAAAAAGGGCATTTATCTAATCCAGATTTCTTTAAAGAGGCCTTCCTTAATCATTCTTCCCAAAGGGATCACTTTCAGTCACCACCTAACATATGTATTGGCTTATTTGATTAATATCTTTCTATTACCCTGGATTGTAAACTTCATGAAGGCAGGATCCTTGTCTATCTTGTTTACCTCTATAATACACACTAGGGCTGCCCTATCCAATATGGTAGCTACTGTCCATATTTGGCTATTTAAATTTGAATTAATTAAATCAAATTAAAAGTTCAGTTCTTCTGTTTGCATAGCTGCCACATTTCAAGTGCTCAGTTACCATATTGACCAGTGGCTATTGTTTCTTTCTATTTCAGCATTTTCATCATCTCAGAAAGTCCTATTGGACAGCATTGCACTAGGACCTTGAATAGTATCTGGCATATCAGAAGCACTAAGGAAATATTTGTTGAATAATGTGAGCAGAATCCTGAAGGATGAACAGATTCTTACAAAAGAAAGAGTAAAACAGTATTTATATTCCTTCCTCAATTCATAGGTATTGATTGACTAGCAGAGCTCATACCTTCACCTAAATTAAGATTTCCAAAACTCAGTCCATTGATTATAGTGACATGGAATATTTTAAAATGTTGATAAATCATTTATATCATAGGGATTAATTTTATTGACTTCAAAGCATTTGGATAAAGTCTTCCATCGTATTTTTTATTACTGATACATAATATACATATTTATGGGGTGTATGTGATATTTTGATACATGCCTACAATACATGTGTATGTCCTATTGTTAAATCGTGATTGTTAAACAATTGAACTTTGCTTGCAGCTATTGTTATAGGTCTGTGATTGCATTTTCAAAATGCCAACGTGTTTGGTCTATTCTATAAAATTACAGCTTGGACAAAACCATATAGACTAATGCATGTTGGCGTTAAACTCTGTAATTCTGCTAACAACATAAGTAAAACAGCAAAAATTATCTGACTTATTTAACAATTGATTTAATAACTTTACTATCATAGAATTTACACCAGGCAATATATGTTAGATAATAGATATGTAACATTTCGGTGCATTGATTAAGCAATATTAATTATATCTATTTTCTGTCTAGTGATTGACACTTGAATTGAATTTTTATATCATTTTTGGTTTTCTTATGACTCACTTAATAACTGTATTTAAGATAACTGCATGTGTCAATTTTTGTAGTGATTTTAAGTTTTTCTCTTTCCTGAATCACAGTCTTTACTTTGCTTAGTTTAGCATTAATTCCTTTTATGGTGTATATGATTCACAATTGACTTTAAGATGCTTGTGAAGAAGTTCCAGTCTTTTAAGCAAAAGTGACTGATCCCAGAATTTCTGCTGATGCCAGTTTTAAGACAAAACAATGCATTGGCTAAGTCACAGTCCTTACCCAGTATTGTAGTTGAATTCCATAAGCTTTTATAGAGTGCATACCATATGTCTAGGTACAGGGATATAGTGTAAAACCAATGATTCAAGTGTTCCTCTGTTCATTTCTTTTTGCGAATATGTATGAAAAAGTTGACAAGAAGGCTAATATTGGACCGGATATTGAATAGCTTAGAGAGTTTTTTGTAGTTATGAGTTATTGTTGCCACTTGTATTTGGGTAATGGAAAATAGAGTAGGCTTTTTTATTGAGGAACACAATAGTGACCATTTTCTAATGTTGTTTTTACTAATCCACCTGTTCTAGAAGAAAAGTTTAGGCAATTTTTATTTCACAAGGCATTTGCAATATACCTACCGTGTTTCCCCGAAAATAAGACCTACCCATAAAATAAGCCCTAGCAGGATTTCTAAGCATTTGTGCAATATAAGCCCTACCCCAAAAATAAGACCTAGTGATGGGTGTGGCTTCACAGCGTATCTGCACAACCCATGCATTTTGTCGCAGAACGATAAAGAAGACAAGCAGCTCTTCTCATCTGCCCCATGAGAGCTCTACGGCTAGACAGGAGAGATTGGGGCCAATGGTTCTAAAGGAAATAGAGTTGCAAGGAATTCAGGATGGAATTCGGGCTTTGGAAAGTTATGATGATGTTCCAGAAGAAGACAACTTAACTATATTTGAATAAATGTAGATTGTTGTACTGTACTTAAAAAAAATAACACATATTGAAAATAAGCCATATAAGACCCTGTCTTATTTTTGGGGAAACACAGTAGTCTTTCTATTCTCACGGTTCTTCCATCTTTCCATATGTATTCTGTGTTGTATGTTTCCTTCCATTCCATAACTATTTTGTCCTTTAATTTCCTCTCTTATCTCAAGTAAATCATAGTCTGGCAGTGTATTTCTCAAAGTAAGTGTGTGGGAGGCTCTTAATTAGTGACTTCATGGTGCTTATAAAAATGCCCATACCTGGACCCCTCCCCAGATCAACTGGGTTGGATTCTCTTTGTGGGCCTGGGAGTCTGCATTATAACAAGCTTCCTAGGTGGTTCAGATGCTCACTAAACTTTGAGACTGTTTGCCTGATAGGAGAAACAAGTACACAAATAGTTACTAAGCAGTGCTTCCCAACTCAAATGTGCATGTGAATCACTTGGGGGTCTTGTTAAAAAGCAGATTCGATTGCATACATCTAGGTAGGATCTGAGATGCCTTTCTAACAAGCTCCAGGTGATTCTGATATTGCTGATCCCCTGACTACAAACAATGATTAAAATATTCACAGGGCATTATGGAAGTAACTAGGTCAACCTGAAGAGAGAGAGGGACTCAGAGAAGGCTTCTTGAAAGAAATAACCCAGAACTAAATCTTGAAGAATGTGTTCCAGGGTTTTGTTTTGGCTTTTTTGCAAATGGACAGTAATAATAAAGGCAGATAAGTGAATGTTGAGCAGAGAAAGAACTTCAATCATTTCTCTAACAGATCAAAATGTAAGTGGGGATTCTGGCAGGAATTAAGAGGTTGATGTGGGTCACATCATGGAAAGCTTTGTGTGCCTTGTCAAGAAACTTGAATTTGATACGATGTAAGTGACAGGAACAGTTGGATCTTCATGGTTAGATATGCGTTTTAAAGTGATCATTGGATTTGAGATTGATCTTTGTATTGGGTGGGACAGGACCAGAACCAGGAAGACCAGTTAGGAAACTGGTGCAGTAATTCTGGAGAGAGATGCTGGGGCAGTGGAAGTAGGGATAGAAAAGAGGAGATGAAGAAGGAGTCCCAAGATTCTAGAACTGAAACTACCATCTGGTCTGGAGAATAAGAGGCAAAAGGAGCAGGTTTAGAAAAGAAGATGGTTTCTGTAATGGCACTTATATAACCTGCTTAAGATGAGGAAGCTTTATTCATTTTTGTCATGACATCTCGTCTGTAGTAGATGTTCAGTAGGTGCTTCTCGCTGAATAATTATGATAGTAGAAAAGCTATTTAACAAGTTAAATAATTCCAAAGATGTATGACTGTACTTAAAGTATTTACCAGGTGAGTCAGCTATTGAAAAATATCGTATGTTTAGAATTCATGCATTCTTTCATTCATTTACTCCAAAGTTTTTATTGGGGCATCTGTGTGCTAGTATTTCAACTTTATGATTAATTCTGATGTGTCTTCTAAGGCTCTCTCTCTGCTTGACATGATTATCAATTTTATTTGTGTGCCTATTTCTTAATGTAGTTGCTTGTTTATAATTTTAGAACTATTGGCCCGGCACAGCAGCTCACACCTGTAATTCTAGCTCTCTGGAAGGCTGAGGTGGGAGGATCACTTGAGGTCAGGAATTTGAGACCAGCCTGAGCAAGAGCAAGATCATCTTTACTAAAAATAGAAAAAATTAGCTGAGCGTTGTGGCATGCGCACCTGTAGTCCCAGCTATAGGATCATTTGAGTCCAGGAGTTTGAGGTTACAGGGAGCTATGATCACTCCACTGCATTCTAGCCTGGGTGACAGAGCCAGACTCTGTCTCAAAAACAAACAAAAAAAACCCTCTGCAATATGATTTAGCCATAGCCCCACCTGAAATCTAGGCAGGAATGCAGTCCATTCAGTCCATTGTTAAAGACACTTAGAGATATCAGTAAAGGCAGGGGTTGTACCAGAAAGGGGCAGGACAAGTGATCTAAAAATCTAGTCAACTCCTTTAAATCAGTGTTTCTTATATATTCCCAAATTGTCACTCACTGCTCTAGCCTGACAGTGTACTACTCATTGATATCATATCAGTATGACTAAATTTTTTTGTCTACTGCCCAGATTATAAACTGTGTTTATTCTTTGTTTCTTTTTTTTTTTTCCTTTGGTTCATTTGTTCTTATTTAATCCTTGGTTGTGATTTTTTGTTCTTGTTTTTTGTGCTGCTTCTTAAGCCTGGAATATTTGAGATCTTTTGGAGACATTTAGTTTGCCCCCTCCCATCTGTGAATTGATCCACTGGTAAAACAAATTAATTTACGGGGAAAATGTTGCTTTTTTATCCATGTAAGGTAAATGTTTTATATGCATTGTTCAGAGTAGTACCGTGTTTTCTCGAAAATAAGACAGGGTCTTATATTTATTTTTCCTCAAGAAGACACCCTAGGGCTTATTTTCAGGGGATGTGTCATTTTATTTAAGTATGGGACAACAATCTACATTTATTCAAATATAGTTAAGTTGTCTTCTTCTGGAACATCATCAAAACTCTCCAAACCCTGAATTCCATCCTGAATTTCTTGCAACTCTATTTCCTTTAGAACCATTGGCCCCAATCTCTCCTGTCTAGCCGTAGAGCTCTCATGGGGCAGATGAGAAGGGCTGCTTGTCTTCTTTACCGCTCTGCGACAAAATGCATGGGTTGTACAGATACACTGTGAAGCCACGCCCATCACTAGGTCTTATTTTCAGGGTAGGGCTTATATTGCACAAATGCTTAGAAATCCTGCTAGGGCTTATTTTATGGGTAGGTCTTATTTTCGGGGAAACACGGTAGAAAAGAGTAAGCAGGAAGACATGGCTTACTTCCTTCAACTTCTCAGGCTGACTCAAGAGATTCAGATCTAGGGGAAAAAAAGAAAGGAAGAGAACAGAAAAATGTTCTCCAAAAGAAGTAATAAGGTAAAAATAACTTTATTGGCCTGATTTTAGGTGCATGTGTTGGCAAAATTACCCCTCTGTATTGCTGCACTGAGTCTGGTTGCCCATTGGTTTATACCCCAAGCAGCAGTCACCTGGGTACCATAAAACCCTACATCATTTCTCTCAGAGGCCCTTAGTCCAAAATTCTTTTGTGTGTCTTATGGCTTATTTAATTCTCTCACTCTCAAAGTTTTGGGAATACTTAAGAGAATTCTGGGGCAATTAGAAAAGGAATGCTTTGTCATCTTATCTTAGAAGGAGGTTGGACATGTGCCCTTGTTAGTTCTATCAGCCATTGCTGGGTGCTTCTGATAGGGCCTCACTTTATAAACATAAACTATTCACCATACCTGTGTTAATCCCACAAACCTTACAGTCTCAACCTCAAATTTGAGTTGAAAATACTGGACTTTCAGGAACCATTAGTAATTAGGTATGCAAGATTTTCAAATACTTTACCACCAAATGATTGATTTCTTGTGTTTGATACTTACAAGTGAAATGCATTCATATCTAGTAGCAAGTAACAGGACAAACAGATCATTCAGATAACACATAAAGATAACAGTGTAACTTTAGAGCAGGGTTTCTTGACCTCAGCACTGTTGACATTTTGGGCCAGATAATTCTTTGCTGAATGGGCCTTTCCTGTGCATTGTAGAATATTTAGCAGCATCCCTGGCCTTTTACCCACTAGATGCCAGCAGCACCTTCCCCAGGTTTTGACAACCCAAAATATTTGATTATCATGTGTCCCCTTGGGGGCAGCGTTGCCCCAGTAGAGAACCACTATTCTAGAGCAGTGCTTCTAAAGCCTG
>VBSM01002608.1:52581335-52629681 GCA_008086735.1 Cheirogaleus medius | reverse complement strand
TTTTTTTTTTAATGTATTGTAAACTAGTACAACCTCTATGGAAAGTAGTACAGAGATACCTCAAAGAACTAAAAGTAGAACTACCATTCAACCCAGCAATCCCACTATTGGGCATCTATCCAAAGGAAAAAAACACATTCTGTAAAAGAGGTATCTGCACTCTAATGTTTATAGCAGCACAATTCACAATTGCAAAGGTATAGAAACAACCCAAATGTACATTAATACATGAGTGGATTAACAATATGTGGTATATGTATACCATGGAATACTACTCATTTGTTTTTAATCTGATAATGTGTAGCCAGGTTTGAGAAGCACCCCTGTGGAGGAGAACACCACACTGGAATTCAAACTTCCTGAGTAGTTTTGATTATCCAGTGTTGAAATCACAAGTAAATTACTTGAATTCTTTGTACTATATTGTTTTCAACTAGAAAATTAAAGAGATGGACTAGATAATTTCTGAATTTCTTAATTTAGAAAAGAATACCAACTTGTTTTATGGCCTTTTGGATGTGTTTTCTTACTACACAGCTTGTACTGACAGAAAGCTCTTTATTTTATTCAACCTCAAGTCCTTCATGTTTTTCTCCACTTGTATCTTTTGCTTTTTTCTGTAGCAATGCTTTCATAAACTAACTTATTAGATGCTTAATTTTATCTGACTATAATCATTCACTTTATGGAATAAATGACACTTTATGGAAACTAAAAACCCTGTTTGAACACTCCAGGAGGGTTAGATGTAGTATTGCAGGTCTTTTATTTGTTAGTTAATTCAATAAATATTTGAGTGCATAGGAAAAAAGTTATCTTATCTCATGAGACATAAATACCACCAAGAGCAGTCATTTTCAAATTTTGCTGCTGTTATGTAGACTTTTTTCCCATGTCTGAGGTATCGTTTTGGAGAAGAGAGTTTCCATAGGGAAAATGGTTGCCAACCAACGGCCTGTAAAAAAGGCCATTGTTGTATAGAGTGTTATAGAGTGTGATTAGATACTAAGGTCATTGTTACTCTTGTCCCTCCAAATCAGGACAAATACCAATAATAATGGTTTCCATATTTTGAGTACATGTGAGCAGATAAGCACAAAAACTGTGTGAGGTGTAATTGGAAGCTGAGACTTAGCAAAGTGTAGGTATCCTGCCTAAGGTCATGTGGCTAGAAATTGGCCCACTTAAAATTTGAACCTAGCTCGTTTGGGAAGTGTGAGCTCTGGACTACTGTGCAACACCGCCTCCCACATGAAGGGGTTCCATGCTCTTAATTTAATCCTTATCTAGATAAATCACCTCTCTAATTCAGGTAGATCTCAGTGGGTTGCTAGAATTAAATTGAGATAATATATGAGAAATTATCCAGCTCAGTGTTCAATACATGATCATAGTCACTCAATAATATGTTTCCTAAATGTTTATTGTTCTAAAGTGTACCAAAATCTCCTTAGTTTTAGTTTTTGCCCTTAAGCTTTGGTGGGAATGTAATTACTCTCTCTGGTTTTCTTCCTGTTACCTAATGTATGCGAGACTTTTTCCATCTGGGATCATAGAGAGAATTATGCCTGGGGAAAAAAATGAATGACTGTTTTCTCATTTCTCCTAAAGTTGGTACAGGTTGAGCATCCTAATCCAAAAATTAGAAATGCTCCAATATCTGAAACCTTTTGAGCACTAACTTGATGCCACAAGTAGAAAATTCCACATATAAGTACTTAACATAAACTTTGTTATATGCACAAAATTGTTAAAATATTGTATAAAATTACTTTCACATTGTGAGTATATGAGGTATATATGAAATATAAATGAATTTCATATTTAGACTTGGGTCCCATCCCCAAGATATCTCATGTATATATAGATATTCCAAAATTCAAAAAAATGTGAAATCTGAAACACTTCTGATCACAAGCATTTTGGATAGGGCATGCTCAACCTGTAATACCATTCTAGATAATACTCTTATAAATGCACAGGGGAGAAGTGAATTTATTACATACCTTAATGCCTTAAGGCATTAAGCTTAATTCTCTTTAGGGAACCTCATTGAAAAGGTTATAAAATTCATCAAGTGTCTTTGCTATAAGATTTTAGACCAGATAATTTGAAGTATTAATTTAATACTATTACTTATATGGATTAATAGATTATAGAAATGAAGTAATAGTGCTCAATCAAGCAACTTTATAGAATGCTTTTCAACATAAAAATAATTTTATATAACAAATTCTTTATGTTTAAAGCAAACATTAAGATACTGATTTTTATATGAACGCACAAGGTTTAAATTCTGATTTATAGTGTACAGTCTTAGAGGGGGAGAATGTTGCCTTATAGCTTTTCATTCCATCAAAGAATGCTCCTCTCTGGAAAAATGGAGCTGAAATGCATTTGTATTTTTTTAAGTGTTTCTTATTTCACAAAATTCATTATATTAATAATTTTTTTCTAAGGAGTCACATTATTTATAAACAGATTTGAATAAAGATAAATTTATTCTAACATTCCTCAAGAATTAAGCACAAGCTTTAAGCATAATTGCTCTTGGCAAATTAGTGAAAATTGACATTTTTAAAATATTTCCCAGTCTTTTGTACTTATTTGTACTGATTAGGTGCAGAGAATCCTCTTCGTTAATCTACTTTTAGCCTTCAGATTGCTGATATACTGGCCTCTGTGGATTCATACATGCTTCAATTGAGTAGGATTGATTTTTTAACCCCTCAACCTCTTTTTAAAAAATTGAAACAAAAATTTGACTGATACTATTAAGTTATAAGAATAAATTGTTGTGGGTTGTTTTTTTTTTGTAAGGTGGGAGTATTGTTTAAATTATTGTAAATGTAGAATGAGTTTATTATTTTTCTGAACCAGAAAGAGTTCAGTGGTTTGATAGTTAAGATGGAATTTTACATTTTTTTCTTTTAGGTTGACAATTGCATTTTTTGCACTCTCCGGGCTGGATATGTTGGATTCCTTAGATGTGGTGAACAAAGATGATATAATAGAGTGGATTTACTCCCTGCAGGTCCTTCCCACAGAAGACAGTGAGTGAGTTTTTAGCATTTTATTTTTAGTGTGACTAGTTGTACTTGGCATAACATGGGGTAGACTAGCAAATCTTAGTATTTATTCATATGCTGTTAACATATTTTATTCATCTATGTTTTCCTTGTGATACATTACTCTCATTCTGCTCAAATACAACACTTAACAAGTTGAATCATAAATCTCTTGGAAAAACAACTTAGAGTTGTCTGGAATTAAATTGAGATTCACAATTATAGCACCATCCTATGTTGTACACTTCCACATTAATGACTGTTTGTTGATTATTTGTAGTCGATGTTTATGTTTGATTAGTTTTATAGCATTGACTCTTTTTCATTCCCTACCATTCTTTTGGTCTCTTCAGTGAAAAGCTCTTTGCTAAGGAAAAGTTTTATTTTAATCTCCTGGTTATTTTCCCACCTGCAAAATAGAAGCTATTTATGGTTTTCTTTTTTTGCCAGGATTTTCTTTTAATAGTTTAAGTCTGGGATTATTTTAAAAGTTAAATATTAGACAGATGTAAGATAGCATTATTATAGGTTCTGCTTGGTTTTTTGTTTTTATACTAGAAATATATGCCACGATCAAATAATACGCTGCAGTTTCTTAGAGAAATTTATCTCAAGAAATTATATACACCATGGCACATAGAAAAGCTATTCTGTAAGTTTTTGCTGAAATATACTTTTATATTTATTAAAAATTTGCTGATACTCATTCTCCTGAAATAAAATAGCTGTTGTCTCTGTAAAAAAGGATAGACCATAACATTCTAGTGAGAGAATTCATATTATAGGATATAGTTTCCAGAACATTGGTCACTTACTCACCATGTTTCCTACTTTGTCTTTTCTTATATTTTCTCCCACTTTGAAGGACTATTTGGTGGCTCCATGATTGAGCTGTTTTGTGATCTGTTCTTTAACATTTGTTTACTTCCCCGTATCAATTTATTAGCAAAATGAGTTTTTTATAACACTTTAACACTTGTATTCTTTTTAAAGGTTATATAGTTTTTATCATTATTTAATCTTTTGTTATGAGAGATTTATTGTCATCTGAAGTTTCCATAATCCATAATAATTTTCCATAATAATTTTGTTTGCTATTATACGTATGCACCAGAATGGCTAAAAATGAAAAAGATGGAAAATAACAAATGTTGACAAGAATGTAGCAAACTGGAACTCTCATATACTAACTGAAAGAGTTTTACAACTACTTTGGAAAACTTTGGTGGTATTTACTAATGCGGAACATATGTAAATTCTTTGACCCAACAATTCTCCTAATATATACCCAACAGAAATGAAAACATGTGTTCACCAAAAGATATGTACTAGAATGTTCATAACATATTCACACCGTGGAAAACGATATAGTAATGGGAATGAACAGTCTATGCAATTATTTGAGTGAGTTACACAGACATGTTTTGAGAGAAAGAAGTACTTAGTATATTGTTTATATAAAACACAAAAATAAGCAAAACCAGTCTGAGTTCTTGGGAAGTGACTAAAAGGAAGTGGCAGGGGCTTTTGGAGTGCTGGTCATGTACTTTTTCTTTAGTAGAATGCTGGTTATACAGGTGTTTATTTTGCAAACGTTCATGGAGCTTTTTAGTTATGATATGTGTACTTTTCTTATGTTTATTATACTTTGATGAAAGTTTCAAAATTTTTTGGAATTAGAGTTGCAACTCACCATATCTTTTGAGACCCATCAGCATTCTCTTTCCCATGTTCTGTCAACTCCGTGGACTTTGTTGGTTTGAAGCTCATTGCTAGTTTTTGTTCTTCAGTCATTGCTGCCTAAAAGCTGTTTAAAATATTTTGGCTTCCATCTGAATTGTAAACTTCTGGAAGGCAGAGAATGTGAATGTTTTACATTTCTTTTCCCTCTCGGTGCCTAAAACATTGTTTTATATCAGGGGTTCTTAGACTGTTAAATCACCTGCACCTTCTCCAACTTCTGTCTTCCTCTTTTCTATATTTATACATTTAGCCTAGAGCATCATCTGGCTCCTCAAATATTTTCTCACTCATGAAGCATTTGCAGACTTAGTAGAATATCCTTTTTACAATTCATAGGTCTATATTTGTTCAACTTCAAGATTTCACATAAAATCTAGAGAATTTAAAAATCCAAAAATGGGTCAGGCATGGTGGCTCACAGCTGTAATCCTAGCACTCTGGGAGGCCAAGGCGGGAGGATCACTTGAAGTTAGGAGTTCGAGACCAGCCTGGGCAAGAGCAAGATCCTGTCTCTACTAAAAATAGAACAATTAGCCAGGTGTGGTGGCATGCACCTGTAATCCCAGCTATTGTCCCGGCTGAGGCAGGAGGATTGCTTGAGCCCAGGAGTTTGAAGTTGCTGTCAACTATGATGACGCCACTGCACTCTAGCCAGGGTGACAGAGCAAGACCCTGTCTCTCAAAAAAAAAAAATCCCAAAATGTTAAACAAAACCTGTAGATTATAAAGGAAAATTTTGATAGATTTGATTAAGTAAATATTTTAAACTTTTATGTAGTGAAAAATAACCAAGTTAAATAAGTGACAGGCTTGCAGAAAATTGTGTATATATATATATAAATATATGTATATACAATAAACAAAATATTAATATCTAAGGAATTCTTAAAGATTAAGAATATTAATATCTATGGGATTAAATATTTATTAGATAAATTATTAAATAAATAAATATTAATATCTAAGGAATTCTTAAAGATTAAGAAGAAAAAGACGCATCATCCATCCTTTAGAAAATGACAAAATTTATGAGTAGGTAGTTAAAAAAAGTACTAAAGATAACCTGTAAATACATGAAAAGATGAGTAACCTTGTTAGAAATCAGGGAAATGCAATCAAAACAATGGTGTTACATTATTTTTTTTACCTAACATGTCAGTTTAGCTAAAAGTTGGCAAGGATACAAAAGAAAGAGTACTTAACATTCTGTCGGTGGAGGTGAGAATTATTACAACCTTTTGAAAGGCAATTTAGCAGTATAATTTTTTACCCTGTCTGATATATTCTGATGTATTCTGTAATGGGTTGAATAATGGCCCCATAGAGATATGTTCACCCAGAACTTCAAAATGTGACCCTATTTGGCATAAAGGTCTTTGCTGAATAAAGTACAGTGTCTGATTTGAAGAAAATGGAGAGTGAAAATCAGTTATAAGGAATCAGTCATGTACAGTCAAAAGAGATATTAAGGTAATTCTTCACATCAGAGCCTTTTTTTAAACCAACTTGATTTTTTTATTGGCAGTACATCTATGGTCTGATACTGCATTCTTCTGCTTCTGTTGTGCTGATTTTCTAATATAAATAGCTATCAAAACCATAATTATTGTGGAGGTGATTATTTTAAGTTCCCAACATATAGTCCATTGATATCTTTAAAAATGAAAATTTTTGGATAGAAAAAAATGTGTGAATAAACATATTTTGATTGAGTAGAGACTAAGTGCTAACTTACAGTGTTCTATTTACTTCAAAGACAAGTGGGTTATTGGATGAGTGAAGGTATTTCTAATACTGAAATATGAAATACTTATTTTCTCTGTGGTTTTATACTTTTAGCTTGCTTGCATGTAAAGAAGCAATGAACTAAAATAAAAGGACACTAGGTGAGAAGTTAGGACTTTAGACCCTATTGTGTTATTAACTGTTACCTTGAACATATCACTTAACCTCTGGGCTTCTATTTTCTGTTCTATAGAAAGCAGGATTGAATTATGTTGATCACATGAAAAATGAATGGTCTTATAGAAATATAGAGGCATTCTGTAGGTAGTGAGGTGGGGTATAAATAAAAGGTACATGGTAAGAAATTATTTTGTCTCTGACTGGTATGAAAATTAAATGAGATTCCTGTAAAGCCCCTAGAACAGACCTGGCACATGGTGAACATTCAACATTATCTACCATGAAAATGGAGACAGTGATAAAGCTTTGGTACTCAAAACTGTTTTCAAAAGATTGTATAATTCAACTGCTTTAGAGTCTGTACAAAAATAAGATGTATTTTAATCAAGCACGTTTTTATTTTCTAGGATCAAATCTAAATCGTTGTGGTTTCCGAGGCTCTTCATACCTGGGTATTCCATTCAATCCATCAAAGGTTAGTTTTGGGGGTCAGAAGGAAGGAGAAGGGAATGTGGGAAAGATTTTAGTAAGAGAGAAAACTGAGAAGTTATACAGAAAGAACCAGGCTTCCAGGTTTCAATACAGCTAAATACTGTTAATAATGTATATTATAAACTAAAACCTCTTAAGGGAAACATATATTCATCTTCCTAGAAGAAAGTGTAGCACATAATACAAAAATTTCTATTAATTTTTATAAAAAATATCTCACTAGCATGTGTGTGTAAAAATTATTGGTGATTTCCTGGAGAAAATGGAAATAAAGTACTTGATACTTGCTGGCTAAGAAGCTAGTAAACGTCTATGTGTTATAGAAGGACTCTTATGTTTGGCTCTCATTTGTTAGGAATAAATGAAAATCTTTTCTCAAGGCAATGATTGAAGACATGTGTAGTAGTTAATTGGCAAAACTTCCTTAGGGTTATAGGCAGAGGCTTTGGTACCAACACATGCCGGGGTATTTTGCAGTGAGTCCTAACAGAGTGAGGAGCTTCTTCTTCAAAGAAGCAAACCCAGAACAAACTTCGTAGGTGGTTCTATCTGTGAACCAAAAATACTAATATTTTTCTATAGTAGAAAGTGGAGAAAAACGTCATTTTTTCTAAAGAGGCCTCACAAAATAAAAACTTTTTCCTTCATGGGGCCAATCTGCTTATATAATGGTTACAAGCCAATATCTCATTGTGCTGAGTATATCCAGATTGGTATCCACTTGCAAGCTAAAGGTAAAGGAGTGTTGCCAGTCAGAATTTTGGAATAAGTTAGAATGATTTTGGAGATGACATGATTTGGTCAAGGCACTACTTTACCTTTTCTTCCTCTGCCTTAAGCTATAGACCAGCTTGCCTATGTCAAGGTCATACAAATTTACCAAGGTGTCTCAGTCATGTGTGCTCATTGAACTTAGGGAATATAAGAACAAAGGATTCATAAAATTTGTCCCCTTTTTTCATACGTATGTTTTCCAACTGAGTAAAGGTATCCTCTTCGTTTAGTCATAATAAACAGGTTTTTGGATGTCATGACAGTGGTAATAATGACCATTATACAATACTAGACCACATACAGATGTATACCTGTAGGTATTAGAGAAAAACAGTGCTTTAAATTATTTTTAAAAGGCATCTTCTCCCCTAAAACATGTTCAAAATAACAAGAATAAAATTGAAGAAGAAACCATGTTTGCACTTGGTTTATAGAGTCTCCTGAAACCCATTTTTGGCCCTTCATTCACCTGGACCCTGTCATCTTCTGGGGAAGCTAGGTCTCACACCATACTGTGTTGCCTCATCTAAATGGTAAAAGGAGGTAGAGACTCCAGGTGGAATCACAGAGTTGTCACTAAGGGTGGTGGCTGAGAGTCTAGCAGACATTTTAAGGCCAAGAGAATCTGAAGAGGCACCAGACCTGAGATTGTCCCCACCCTTTTTGGCACCAGGGGCCAGTTTCATGGAAGACAATTTTTCCACGGATGGGGGTGGAGTGGGGGAACTCAGGCCGTGATGCCAGCAACAGGGAGGGAGGTGGCTGTAAATACAGATAAAGCTTCTTGCTCACCTTCCCTCTGCTCACCTCCTGCTGTGCGCCTAGTTCCTAAGTTTTGTAGAAGACAATTTTCCCATTGAAGGGGGCGGGGGTGGAGCTTGGGGTGGAGGGGAGTTTGGGTGGTAATGCGCAGTGGGCCCGGGTTCCTAAAGGGACCAGACTGGTACGGGGCCACCGCCCAGGGGTTGGAGTCCGCAGCAATACAGTGTATAAATAGAATGGTGTCATCGATTTTTCTTCCGAAAGCACCGAACTACCTATAGATCGTTGACTTACCTGATATATGCTTCAGTGGCCTTCAAGCACTTTTTGAGAAACACCAATGGATCCTTCCAACCCACTTTTTGTACTGTTTTCCTTCATGAATCCCATCCTCTCTATTAAGTTCTATATTTTCCTTAATATATACCCCAGAATTTTCCTTCTCTAATTTGCTTTTATTTTTTCTTCTACCTATAATGCCTCCTTCTATACTTGCCCAAGCTCCTTTTCTGCAGAAAAGAATTCCTATTTAAATTCATATGCTATTGTATCTCCCTTATGACTACTTATTATATTCTACTTTGTATTGTAATTATTTGAGCAGACCTCTCTTGTGCCCTTAAGGTTAAGGTCCATGTTTGATTTATATATGGATTTTCTATAGTTCTTTTAACATAGCAGATACTTAAAGTACCAAAAAGTGAAATATACTATAGGAATTCTAAATAAATGTGGAATAGAATACCTGGGAGAACTAGAGCTTGAGTTCTAAGAAGGGACTTAGAATGAAAGATGTCAAGATGAAAATTTGCTTGGTATATTTGTGAGACTATATAAAGAATTGTGTATCTAAGGGTGGATAGTTGGGTGGGTTCAGATTATAAAGGGTATTGAATAGCATGCAAACTCATTCTGTGAGGAACAATAGGTCAGTATGGAGGAAAATTATTTGATAAAATCACTGATGGTTCCAACACCCTTAGGTCATGACTCTAAAGAAGTGGTGGCCCTTTTTTTTATTTTCCTTGCACTTAAATCACCACTAAGATAGCTAACATCTTTTTAGACAGTAATTTAACCGTTAAAATAACTGTATGAGGTGGGTACTAAACAGAAGGCAGAGGAGTTTATTTTAGCCAAAACCATGGTACAAATTTTATTATATCTTTCTAGTATTATGAGCAGTTATTCTAGTATCTGAAGCAGTTATTGGTAAACCCAAACTGAAACAGAAGGCAAATTTATGTGAAGGTGAATTAAGAATATACTCTTAGGTACAATGATGCATGCCTGTAATCCCAGCTACCAGCCTGCGCAACATAGTGAGACCTCATCTCAAAAAAGAAAGTACACACATACACACACCCTCGCACACACTTACTTATTCTTGATCTCATAGAAAGTAAAACAATGGATATTGGAGGATGGGAATGGGAGGGGTAGGAGGAGCAATAGGGAGAGAGAAAGATACAAAATTACACCTAGATAGGAGAAATAAGTTGTAATGTTCTATAGCACTGTAGGATGATGATGGTTAATAGTAATATATAGTTTCAAATAACTAGAAGGATGATATTAAATGTTCCCAACAAAGAAATGATAAATGTTTGAGATGGTGGATATGCTAATTACTGTGATCTGATCACTATATGTATATGTATCACAGCATCACTATGTACCCATAAATATGTACAATTATGTCTATTAAAATGTTTTATATTATAAAACATAAAAAATACTTTTCTTTCAAAAGTAAAACTTTCTTAAACTGAGAAAACAGTACAATTTGAAATTTTACATTTTTCAATTAAAATCATTTAAAATAACCAAAGAATAGGATTATTTGAAATTGATTTTAAAACATTAAATGCTTTTTGTAGAATGTAAAATTATTTGGCATAATAGACCATTTTTAAATTCCAATTTTATCTATGCCTGTGTCCAGGGTCTTTATAGGATTTCCTGCATAGAGTCACTTATTTTATAAAGCTTAAGAAATATTTGATGTTTATTTATAGTTATCTTTTATTGAAATAATCAAATCAGTCAAATAATCTGACCCTATATTGTGATAATATGAGTTTCCTAGTCTTCCTAGTTCTGCCTGGAAACTTGCTAGTCTAATAATCTTTCCTCTATAAGAGCATAACCTTCACAAAACATTTTTTGCAAGCAATATCCATTTGGGTTCCAAATTTTAAAAGTTATACTATTTTATTTCTAGATAATTTTTCATATTTAGTATTTGGAGCTCTTTGCATTTTTTGGTTTGTTTTTTGCTATTCTAAATGCTTTTATTAGGGACTCTATATGAGAGCAGAATAATATGGTTTTCAACTGTATAGTTTTTAAATGTTTTATATTGTGATTACTGCTGTGGTATTTTAGATTTGTACTATATAAAAGAATTTTTAATTTTTTGTAAATCTTGTTTGAAAGACTAAATGCTTTTCTAATGTTACAGGAGTCAAATTATAAGTGATAGAGTTGATTAAATATGAAGATCAAATAATTTGGTTTATTTGAATATCATGACTACTTTTATAAAGCTTGAGATCTCTAAGATAAATTTAAAAATTATGTAGCCTGAAATGTATGCAGTCATACTTACCTTGAGACATGCATATTAATAAAAATGGAGGTTTGTTTTTCTCAATTAGATTTCTATACACATCAATACAAGCAGCATTTAATTTTACTATTTACTAAAACCTCATGTCAGATTACTTAATGAAATACATTTTCATTTTACTTAATTAATTAATATTATATTAATTTTGAATTTAGAATCCTGGAACAGCGCATCCTTATGATAGTGGCCACATAGCAATGACCTACACTGGCCTTTCCTGCTTAGTTATTCTTGGAGATGACTTAAGCCGAGTAAATAAAGAAGCTTGTTTAGCAGGCTTGAGAGCCCTTCAGCTGGAAGATGGGAGGTATGTGTCTTCCTTTGTTTTTCATTTTTTTTAAAAAATATTTGGGAACTAAAAAAAATGAATATGATACTATACTAGATCTTTAGAGGATCATACACTTATTAGAACCACATAAAGTTTACTATATACATAGTTAAGTGCTTAATCAAAAAAGTAATCCAGGGCCAGGCATGGTGGCTCATGCCTGTAATCCCAGCACTTTGGGAGGCGGAGGTAGGAGGATCCATTGAGGTTAGGAGTTTGAGACCAGCCTGAGCAACATAGTGAAACCCCATCTCCACAAAAAAATAAAATAGCCAGATGTGGTAAAACATGCCTGTAGTCCCAGCTACTCAGGAGTCTAAGGCAGGAGGATTGCTTGAGCACAGGAGTTCAAGGTTGCAGTGAGCTGTGATTGCACCGCTGTACTCTAGCCCAGGCAATAGAGCGAGACCTGGTCTCTTTTAAAAAGATATTATAATAATCCAAACTTTCTTCTCTGAATGAAAAGTAATTAGCAAAATTCCTTTCTCTTTTCATTTTTTTAAAAAACATACAGTAGATAAATGGTTGAATAGTTTCAGAATTGGGGTCTACTTTAATTTGCCTTCTAGATGAAAAAGGGATTTGGAAATGAGCATATGTTTAGTCTGAGCTTTAATTCCTTAAGACATACTGTTTAGAGGAGAAAGGGATGAACATTGAATGTTATATTTCAGTATAGGTGGTTTCGTTGACATTTTCAAAGAATAGAAAAGGAATATGTTCATTAATATTTGGTGGTTCATGTGGCATGTATAAAGAAAATTCTTCCTAGAGTTTTAGGGTGAAAAAAACTTTTAAATCTGCAAAGTGATAAAGCAGAAGTGATGCTGTCTAAGGAAAAGACTGCAGACAAATCCTATGTTGTTACAACTTTGTGCTCCATCTACTAATATCATCATTTTCCTATTAGTGTTTTCAAAACACTGCTCTAAGTGAGGGAAAAACTAAACTTACTTATAGAATAAATTGAGATTAATTAGGAATACTATAAATATCTACCTCAGCCAGTACATGTGACTAGTATCTAAATATTTCAGTGTAGTCTTTGATTACTGCTGCCTTATTCTTGTTTATAAATAAAGAAATATAATAGATAGGCAAAACAGATTGTAACCTGTCTAAAACTAATTAAATAGGTAAAAATTAAAACATAATATGATCGATCAATTAATGGAAAGAGATATTTTTGGAAGAAATTTCACACAGAAAAACTTGGGCTTGGGAATTTCTTACTGCCCAATAGGTTTCAGATTTTACGTGTTATTAGGTTGGTGCAAAAGTAATTACAGTTTTAGCATTGTTGAAATTTGCCATTTGATATTGGAATGCATTCTTAAATAAATGTGGTTATGTTATACATCATTTTAATGTGCATTTCTTTATGTTGTTTTGCTAATGACTTATTACTTGCTGTTTATTTTATACTTATCTTAGACTATGGAAATGATGTTAGACAAAAAGCAAATTCAAGCAATTTTCTTATTCAAGTTAAAAATGGGTCATAAAGCAATGGAGACAACTCACAACATCAACAACGCATTGGGCCCAGGAACTGCTAACAAACGTACAGTGCAGCGGTGGTTCAAGAAGTTTTGCAAAGGAGACAAGAGCCTTGAAGATGAGGATCACAGTGGCTGGCCATCGAAAGTTGACAACCAATTGAGAGCCATCATCGAAGCCGATCCTCTTACAACTACACAAGAAGTTGCTGAAGAACTCAACGTCAACCATTCTACAGCATTTGAAGCAAATTGGAGAGGTGAAAAAGCTTGATAAGTGGGTGCCTCATGAGCTGACTGAAAATCAAAAAAATCATTGTTTTGAAATGTCATCTTCTCTTCTTGTATACAACAACAACGACCCATTTCTCAATCAGACTGTGACGTGCAATGAAAAGTGGATTTTGTACAACAACCGGGACGACCAGCTCAGTGGTTGGACCAAGAAGAAGCTCCAAGGCATTTCCCAAAGCCAAACTTGCACGAAAAAAAGGTCATGGTCACTGTTTGGTGATCTGTTGCCAGTTTGATCCACTACAGCTTTCTGAATCCCAGCAAAACCATTATATGTGAGAAGTATGCTGAGCAAATCATTGAGATGCACCGAAAACTGCAGTGCCTACAGCCCAGATTGGTCAACAGAAAGGGACGAATTCTTCTGCACGACAACACAAGACTGCACGTCAAAAGTTGAATGAATTGGGCTACAGAGTTTTGCCTCATCTGCCGTATTCACCTGACCTCTTGCCAGGCGACTACCACTTCTTCAAGCATTTCCACAACTTCTTGCAGAGGAAACACTTCCACAACCAGCAGTATGCAGAAAATGCTTTCCAAGAGTTAACTGAATCCCAAAGCATGGATTTTTACACTACAGGAATAAACAAACTTATTTCTCCTTGGCAAAAATGCGTTGATTGTAATGGTTCCTATTTTGATTAATAAAGATGTGTTTGAGCCTAGTTATAATGATTTGAAATTCGTGGTCCAAAACCGCAATTACTTTTGCACTCACCTAATACTTTCTCTGTCATTAATTCTCAAGTCAATGTACCACAGCTCTCCCTGGCTGGGAGCAAATAAGCTCACTCTAAGTGGTATCTGGGTAGGAGTAACATGGTAGTGTATAAAACTACCCAGGAATCAGAAGTTTGGAGTAGAGTGATGATTTAGAGATAGTTTTGTATTATTCAAGTTAATAGTCCTATTCTTTATTAACTAATCCAAGTAGAATATGGTTTTAAAAGAAATTATAGATTTTTTGTGAGTAAAGACACAAAAGAAGTGTTTCTAACCCCACCCCCTGTAAAAAAATTATAGTCCAGTGTTAATAGAAAATCATATTATTATTTTCAGTTTTTGTGCAGTACCTGAAGGCAGTGAAAATGACATGAGATTTGTGTACTGTGCTTCCTGTATTTGCTATATGCTCAACAACTGGTCAGGCATGGATATGAAAAAAGCCATCAGCTATATTAGAAGAAGTATGGTGAGTTATGTTGATAAAAATTGACTATTTAGGTTGTTATTGCTTGTATATGAGGGCTGTAGTATAGTGCATTGGTCACCAACTTTTTTGATACCAGGGACTGTTTTCATGGAAGATAATTTTTTCCACAGATTGGAGGGGAGTGGTTTCAGGAAGATTCAAGCACATTACATTTATTGTATACTTTATTTCTGTTATTATTACATTTTAAGATACAATGAAATAATTATATAAGTCACCACAGGTTGGGGACCCCTGCTATAGTGTATAACTCATCTCTTCCACCAAGAATTTGTAAATAAAGACAATAAGATGGCTTTTTAGGTAAATCATGTATCAGAACACCATATAGAAATAATCTTAAAGGATAGATTGATTCCTTAGCCATTAAAGTTTAAATGTAATCTGATTTTATCTAAAGAAGCAATGTCTTTATCAGAAAGGGATTGATCAGCCTTAGAAGAAAAAAAAAAGTAAAGTCTGAAAGGCAAATGTTGAGAGCCTATTCTAAGAAGTTAGTGGAGAGTCCTATTCAAGTAAACTGGAAAATTATGGTATCTTTAATGAGACTATTCCTATAAATCTTTTTATTGGCAGTAGTAAGGACAGCTTTGTCTCAGCCAGAATTTTCCATTGTTCTACTGTTTCATCTCTGTATAAAACAGGAAAAATAGAGGTGCTAGTTCCCCAGTTTATTATTTCCCAAATATGACGTTTTTCATTTTATAGATTAGAATATTTTAACCTGTTAATTCACCTTTTCATTTCAAAATGAAAATTTCTGTTAAGTTCTTAGAGAAATGGAGTTGTTCATATTAACTGAATGTATCACTGTGGATCAGATTTTGTAGAATCTATAATAGCATAAATTTTAAAAAGTCTGTGGATGCAAGAAAGGTGAGATCCTTAAAGGAGTTTTAAGAGGAAAAAAGATTTATGTTAGATAGGATGGTGGTATGTGTTTTTGACATGAATAGTACAGAAGTAATACTGTCTTCTCAGTGCATCGTATGTGGAGGTACAGCATATTGATTTGCTCTATTTCTGCTCACTTGGTTAAGGTAGTGTATGCCAGAGTTTTCTCTAAAGTTAGCATTTTTCCCTTCTTAATTATTCAGTATCTCATGGTGAGATATCTGGAAACCATGTAAATATTCTGTCAATCATCAAATGTTTATCCACTAGTGTTGTTATTATACATTGATGATTTTCTAACTCTAGCATCCCTCAAATAAATATCAAAATTCTGTTAGAAAAAGCTTTCTCTCTGGCTCCGTTCATTTATTTATTTACTTATTTATTTATATCCCTGTGGACTCCAGATTTTTATTTCATTCAATGGGTTATAATCTATTACTATCATCATTTTGTTAATGTCCCAGATTCGGCCAGTGAGAACCCCTTTGAGGAGGCCATATGCCCTTTTGACATGTTCCCTTCTTTCTTTGAGGACTTCCTTGTTTTCTGGCAGAAGATATTCCAAGTTTATCTTGTACTTTCCCATTTTCAACCCTGGAATCAGTCATGTCTTTGTGAAGCCATTGTTATTCTTATTGGAGGATGATGGTGTTTAGAAACTAGGACCTGGGCTACTAGGTGTGTTTATTGGTATTGGGATGTCAATACTTCTAGGCCCGCTCTCAGCCGGCAGCTCTAGGAAATATATATATGTATGTGTACATAGGCACTCCCCCTTACACAGACACACACAAAATCTATATTTCTGTATCTGTTTATCTTTGTATCTATTATTATATAACAAAAACTGTGAGTCTGTACCTCAAATTTCAGTTTAACACTGCTGGGTTCATTTTAACTTTCCTCCTTTCATTTGTCAGTCCATTCTCTGATAGTAACAAACCCGGCTGCTCTTACATTGGTTCTTTTTGTTTTGAGTCTTTGGGGATATAGTCAGAATTACTATATTTAAGAAGTACTTGGGTTACTTCTTTTATTTCCCGCTTTAATATGGTATGTTTTCCCCCTTTAATAGGGTTATATTATTTATTTGAAGTACAGTTCAGTTACTTGTTTCTGTTTGGATTCCCCCATTTAGGTCCTACCCTCAACTTTGTCAGTTTGATTTATTTACTTAATATGTGAAGCATTAACTTGGTTCTGAACGTCAGAAGTATGCAAAAAGATATATTCATGCAGTGGCTTACACCTGTAATCCTGTCACTTTGGGAGGCCAAGGTGGGAGGATTGCTCGAGGCCAGGAGTTTGAGACCAGCCAGAGCAAGAGCAAGACCCCGTCTCTACAAAAAATATAAAAATTAGCTGGGTGTGGTGGCATGTGCCTATAGTACCAGCTACTCGGGGGGCTGAGGCAGGAGGATTACTAGAGCCCAGAAGTTTGAGGTTGTAGTGAGCTATGATGACACGACTGCACTCCAGCCCAGGTGACAGAGACCCTGTCTCAAAAAAAAAAAAAAGAGAAGTGTGATTCCTCACCCCTCACTCCCCCTTTCTGTTTTCTACCCCTTTCCGAACCCCCATACTTACCATCTTGTTCCCATTCACTCTGTAAGTGACTTTTCTCACTAGTTTTTGGTTTATCTTTCCTATATTTCTTTTTAATGAGAATACCACACTTCGTTTTTTTTATTTCATTATATTATGGGGGTACAAATATTGTTAGGATTACATATATTGCCCCTGCCAACCCTCCCCCATGCCACACTTTTTTTTTTAATTTGCTTTTTTTCACTTAACAGTGCAGCTTGAAAAATCACTCCTTCTCAGTTCAAAGAGGTTTTCCTCTTTTTTATAGTTTCATATTACTCCACTGTGGAGGTGCCATAGTTTTTTCAACTATTCTATCTATAGAGCATATATTTTGTAAGTATAAACAATTAACCTGCATATATATTTATGTATTGTTAGAGATATATCTTCAGGGTAAATTTCTGGTAATGGAATTGCTTGATCAAAAGGTAAATGCACATGTAATTTATTAGATACTGTTAATTTTCTCTCCAGAAAAGATAGACCAATTTGTTTGAGAGTTCCTGTTTCCACATAGCCTTGCTAATGGAATGTTATGCTGTTTCTATTTTTGCCATTTTTCTGGTGGTTGAAAAATAATATTTCTGTGTATTTTTAATTTACATTTCTTTTATTATGAGTGAGATTACCATTTTATTAACTCAAGGTCCGTCTAAAACCAGACTGCAGGCCAGATTCTGCCTTTGGTCCATTGTTTGCTGACTCCTAATTCTATTTTGGGTTTTCTTTTTTTTTAGGCAGTTCAATTTTGTGATCACTTTTTCTCTGACCTTTTTTACTTCATCTCATTTTTAGTCTCTTGGCTGTTTTCTTTATTGTCCCTTACAGTATTTTCATTTGAGATTATTATTCCTTAGGCATCCTATAGTTTAGTCTTCATTTCTTTGATTATTTTGTCTTTTTTCCCCATATCTGTTTTGAAATTATTTTTTTATTTCTTTATACTGTTTGCCCATTTCTATTTAATTTTTTATTTCCTTTTTATATTCCCATATGCTTGTTTGAGTATATGTAACTGAGTTTGGAGCGCTTTATTACAATTTTCTTCTGATTTATGCCTGTTTAGGGGGGATGGGGACAGATTTTCATATACATAGGTGTTTTCATTCTGTTTGATGTGTTTTCATTTCAAAGTTACTTTATATTTAGATTTGTCTCTTTTTGTTTAATAATTTCATGGATTTTTTTTTTTCTTACAAGAATTTCTAGTTTAAGGGCGCTATCTTTCCAGTACCACAAAATATGATTAATGAATGGCTTTTTTAGTGGTGGTGGAAGGCTTGTGTGTTGTATGGTTTTCTGCTAGGAGAGGGGTTCTCTGGTTTCTCAGATCTTTAAATTTTGCTCTTTTGCGTTTTCCACTGTTCCCTGATCTTCAAAGGGCCCATCTTCCTTCCTCCTTCACCAGAAGTTATACCCTTCAAGCACTGTCCACTTGACTTTTGCACAGTCTTTTAAGTTCCTTCCCTATAGTCGGTGCTGTTTTACCAGGCCTCCCTCAGTACAGGCTGTCCTCACTTTGCATGGTAGTGCTGGACCATAATGATAACCATGCAAGCCCAAATGATGCAAAGTGATTTTAATCATCAATGGGAAAAATTTTGATTGCTCTGTGACATTTAAAATTTTTTTTGCCAAAACTTAAAAACTCTTCCTGTCAGTTGTAAATGTATAGAGAATTTTTTAAATAGTGAAATCAATATTTAGTACACTGTTATTTAAAACATTAGAAATATTGAGAATTAAAGTGTTTTATTTGTTTATGCAATGCTTTGCCTTCTTCTCATCTTATAATTTTTGATGTGGAACGAGCATCTTTTCTGTGTCTTGGCAAATGATCATACTCTTTTTAAGTCTGTATTAGCTTCCAGCATTTTATCCTTTGTGTTTTTAATGTTGTGAAATATATCTGAAAATTCCATTTATGTCAGTTTTTCTGTCAGTAGCAGTTCTCTAGCACATCTTCATCCTTTTCATTACAACCCCTTCCTTGTTCATTTTACCTTCACTTAGTTCTTTTGACTGCATATCTAGAGTCTCTCAAACAACAGCATTGTCAACATTCCCATGATAGCTATTTCTTCTATAACTCTGTTTGATTTCAATTTCATTTCCAGTGTTACGGTTTTTATTTCTTTACTGCACTTTCATCTTTGGTGGCTAGTCTCCCCTTTTAGTAATACTTTTTTATAAAATGTCATATGGGTTTATCACAGAGAGACAACGAGACAACACAACTACACCCCCACTGAATAACATGTGCAGTGACCAATTACTAACAGACTTTGCAAAAAGTTATATGATTGGTCACTGATAGTGATGCACATCTGTTATTTATGTAGTGATTTGTGGATTGAAGAGCTAGCAATGAAGTTTTGTAATTTATGCAATTATAGTTAATATACCATGGTTACTGAAATTTGAACCATTTTGTATTACTTAAACCATAGTAACTGGAATTTGTACATGTAGAAACTGTGCAAAACGAGGACTGCCTGTATTTTCACACTTAGGGTGAACTTTCTCTTTTAGGCAGTGATTTTAGACCAATCTAAATTTTAGTGATTTTAGATCAATCTGAAAATCTAGATTAGCTCTTCTGTCTCTTACAGTTTTTCACAAATCACTCTTGCTCTCTGCAAAGGTAGTCAGAGATGTGAGAGATGGCTTGCTGGGATTTGATGTTTCTTTTTCTGTAGACAGGCATTCTGAAGCTTGAGTGTGTCTTCTTGTGTTGCTAAGGTTTGAGTTTTATAAGTTTTATTCTTATTGTGTTTTGATTTTGATTTTGGAGGCTATGTGGGGGGATTCAATTTTATTTTATTCTTATTCTGTTTTGATTTTGCAGGATATGTGGGGAGATTCAAATTAATAATTTACCATTATTCTCAGTGACCCTAAACTGCCTCAAAATAGTAATAGATTTATTTCATGTTTGTAAAGTTCTGTAAGTGCAAAATCCTTAAATTTGCCTCCAATTCATACATTCTTGGGATGGGAGAGAGAGGAGTAAGAGTCAGCTTTTTTTAGGTAGAAATTGAATATGTAGGTAGCAGAATATGTAGGTACCATCTTTGAATAATATATTCTCAGCATTTGCCTAGTATATGCACTTAGTGATTTGACTTGGTGAATAAGACAAGAGCAGGTACTTGAAAATACCTAATACTACTTCTCCATGAGGAAAAGTGCATATTTTGGAAGATATAAAGGAGAAATAAAATTAGAAAAGAAAAAATTAGTGCAATGGCAACTAATGTATTCATTTATTGTCATTATTATCTTCCTATTAAACTGAACAGTGTTTTTCTTTTTCAGTCCTATGACAATGGGCTGGCACAGGGAGCTGGACTTGAATCTCATGGTAAGACATCTTAAAATAAATGAACATGTAGTTTCTTTTGTTCCTTTAAATAACACCTTGGTATTTTCAGTATGGAGAACCTCAGAAGTTTTTTTCAACTGTTGATGCATCCTGATTGTCTTGTTGCTTTCCTGCTTCTCTCTTTTGACAGCATTTTGTCTGTTTGAATCCTCTTAGGTCAGTAATCATTCAGAAATCATTTAGGACAGAATGTTCATACAATATTTTCTAGTAATTTATTCAAGTGTTAGCTGCATGATATCTTGGGATTATTTGTTAAGCCATTATTAGAAAACAACAGGTTTTCTTCTTTGGCATAACACTGAAAGGCTAGACCAAATAGATGCAGAATATTAAATATAAATCAATAAATTCATGAAGAAATGAAAACTTTCATTTATCTTGCTTAACATAATTAGCCTTAGTCATAGTCTTAAAACATAAAACATTAGCATATGTTCAGTACAAACATTTATACAGGCTCTTCTTTCACGTTTTTCTCACTTTGGGCAGAACCAAAAGAGTAAGATGATGATAGTCACTGTTTGTTAACATATCAACAGTCTGAACTCTCTCAAATTGAAATTTCCATTCAGAAGTAAATAAGCTTCCATTCTCCTTTTCTAAAAAGAAAGAGCCCAAATCACGGAGGCTCTCTGAGTGAACTTCAATTTCTCCTTCATCACAGCAGTTTTTTGTGTGATCATCTGTTATCTCCACCCACTGCTAGTATAATAAAGTAGGAAGAACAGATAAGTGTTCAGGTTTCAGCCCTGATACCAGCTGTGTTACCTTGGTACCTTGCTTAATCTCTCTAAGGTTTTCCTCATCAACAGAGCAGAAATAATTACATCTTTCTTTAGGATTGTTGCTAAGATTAAAAGAGATATGGGGGGAAGTAGTTTGTAAACTATAAAACATGTATAAAAAGATGTTTTAACATATATTCCTTGCCCCCATATCCTTGTATTTCCCCTAGGACTTTGCCCTATCAAGTATTTCCTCCTCCTCCTCTTGCATATTCACTCTTTCCTTCAATTTAGATTATTTGTAGAGTGTGTGTCTCTAACGGGTAGATAGAAGACTGTCTTGGATTTTCCACTGAAGCTATATTATAATTATGTTACCACAATTCTTGTGTGTGCCTGAGTCTATATGAGATTGGGGGTGGGAGGAGCAGGCGACGGCAGTTATGTTAGTGGTCATGGCCACATGATCAGGAAGGATATAGTTGTATAAAGAGGAAATCTGGCAGCTGTAAGAATTTCTGAGAAGACAGGATCCTGGTGCTCACTATTGTAGATGGTATTAATGTACACTTTGGCTGAGGAAACCCCTCACCTCACCTGCACAGGAGACCTGTGGGACAGGAAATTGGGATTATATTCTCTGGGATATGAAACCAAGAGGGACTACCCAAATATGTTACTAAGGAAAAAATCTTCCTGAGTCATGCAGCTCATAATTTTGAGTTGGTATGACTTGAGTAGATTGTACCCATCAGGATCGTAGGTGATAAACTGCAGGTCATGCCCAAAAGCTTGTATCTTTCTTTTATTTATAAATTTTGCATGGTAGGTTTTGAGGCCCAAAGCCCTAGAGGAGGGCTTTTTAAGATTGCCGCAGTATTGGTATGCCTCAAATAGGTTATAGGTATGCCAAAATATTGTTCCTTCGGCCTTTGGAACAACCAAACAGGACTTGGGTATCTGGAGCCCCTGGTAATGTTGCCTGTGGGCAGAAGCACTTTCTTAGATACCACATTATGCCCTACAGATATCAAATATTATCAGTTTCTTTGTGTGCTATGAGGTTAGGTAGGCTGGGAAGTATTATACTACCCTACAGGACTTCAGAATAGCCTTTCTTCTCTCTCTCTCATCACTAGCTACACTAGCAAGTGAAACCTCTTCTTAAAAAGTAGTTCTGCAATTTGGCCACCCTATCAAGTCATTGTGTTCTCTCTTTTTCTTTCTATTAATCTTTTTGGAAAAGTGATCCAAATATACTGTTCACCTTTCTTCACAAATGGCTTGTTCTTTAATTTTCTATGTAAGCCTTCAGCAATTTACGAAGTTTCTCTTTTAAAGTCATGAACAATCTACATTTCAAATACAATGTGACTGAACTCTGATCTTTTTCTTTTGATCAAAACTCCTTCCTAAAGAGGCCCGCTGAATCAGGCTGACAAATGGTAAGGAGGCCAGCTGAGTTAGGCTGACAAATGGTAAATTCCCACTAAGCAGCTTTTGTTAACCAAATAAAGCGGTGGTTTACTTCCCAACCTGATTCTGGTATAGTATTAACATCACCTAAAATATAAAAAGCCCCTATCTTAACTCAAACATCCTAGCAGATGCCTGTCTTAAACTTAAAACATTCTCCTGTCTGACCTCCCAGAGTACTCACACCTTTATCTTAAATTAAGCATATCCTTTCTGGTCTTTTAGATAAAGCCTAACTCTCTCAGCCAATTGCCAGCCAAAGAATCTTTAAACCCACCTATAACCTATAAGCGCCCCCCCCTTCTAGATGCCCCACCTTTTTGGGCCAAACCAATGTATGCCTCTCATGTATTGGTTTATGACTTTACCTGTAACCTCTGTCTCTCTGAAAATGTATAAAACCGAACTGTAACCTAGCCACAGCGAGCCCACTTGCTCAAGGCTTCTTGGGAGTGGCTCCAGGCGATGGTCCTCAAATTTGGCTCAGAATAAACTTCTTTTAAATATTTCAGGGTTTGGATTTTTTCCGTCCACAATTGTCTCTTCTTATTTATTTATTTATTTATTTTTTTGGCAGAGATGGGTTTTCAAACTAGTTTTTTAAGAGTTTTGTGTGAAACAAAGAACTCTAGGAGCAATAGGCTGTTGGCAAATGAATTTTAAAGCATAGACTTTGTAATGTTTTTAGTTACTCAAAGCTCAGACTTACTTCTGTAGTTATTTTCAAAATCAGACGATTTGGACAAAGTAAAGAATGTTTTTACTTTGAACTGTGCCAGTTTGCTTTAAAGAATCCTAACAAGTAGTTTGAAGAGTAATACTTAAATGTCTCTTTTCACTTTTCGGTAGTATTAAAGATTATACACTGTCTATTAGAGGCTTTATATTTAGTGATATAATAATACTTGAAGTCATGGCCAGGTTTTCATGAAAGAGAAACTGAAACTAGTGAGAGAGAAACTGAAACTAGTGACTTGTTGAAATGGAAATAAGATTGATAGTTTTTTTGTTTGTTTGTTTGTTTGTTTTTACTTTTCTGTTTTAATTCACTCAAGACTAACATAGAACTCCCAACTAATTGGAAAAAATTCTGAAGATTAATAGCTCTTGTTGGCAGTAACACTTTTAATGTGATAGCTGCCTTGAGTTTTCTAGAGGGAATGCTCACCCTTCCTTTGCCAGAGAATACATTCAAGATTTATAGCACCTAAAGAAAAGTTGGGGCATAAGATATATTAGGAACAAGCCATTTAAACTGCTGAAATTAATAAAAATCATTAGGTAAAGTTATAATTGGAAATGCAAGTGTTTTCAAATTGTTTAGAGTTGACAACAAATAGTGTCAGTGGAAAGTGTTTCTTTATGTGGAAAAATATTGACTCTTTACTGATTGAAGTATTTACCTTTGTGAGTGTTTCAGTTTCCTATTGCTGCTGTAATGTTTTACTACAAATTTATGGGTGTAAAACAACACATTTATTCTCTTTACAGTCTGGAGACAAGAACTCTGATTAAGTCTGAAGTGACACTTACAGGGCTAAAATCAAGGTGTCAGCAGGACTGGTTCCTTGCCAACAAAGTCTCGAGGGAGAAATAGTTCCTTGTTTCTTCCAGCTTCTACTGACTACTGGCATTCCTTGCCTTTGGCCACAACACTCCCAATCTCTGCCTCCATAGTTACATTATATTGCCTCTTCCTCTTTTTTAGTCTTATCTCCTTCTGCCTTCTTAAAATGACACTTGTGAGTACATTTAGGGCCTACATGATCATTTAACTTAATCACATTTACAAAGCTACTTTCTCCATTTAAAGTAATATTTATAGGTTCCGGTAATTAGGATTTGAAGATTTGGGGAAGGCATTATTCAGCCTACCACAGTGAGTATGGATACATTTTAAAGTCATATTGTGCATCTACTTTAATATTTGCTTTCCCTCTTCCTCTCTCTCCTCCCCACACCCTTATACTTTTATTCCTTTAAATTCTTAAGCTGACTAGATACCATATCTGCATATCAGCTTCTTACTTGTTTGTGTTATATATGAGAAAATTTGTTCATAGCTTCAAGCAGATGGGACCTCAATTTATAAGCAACATGCTGTCTTTAAAGGACTTAAAACCAGATTCAGATGATTGAGTCCTGGACAGAGAGTTAGTAGTCCTATATTTTAGTCCCAAATCTACCATTAACCATGTAATTTTGAACAAATTCCTTAATCTCGTTCCACGTCTTACTTTGTTTTTTAAAGTAAAATGTTTCTTACGGATTTAAATTATTTTAAATTCTGTTTTGTCAAATTAATATTGAAGACTTGTGCTTAGTGCTTATTTTTAAATTACAGTTGTCTTTTAAATTTAAATTTTATTTCATTTTTTTTTTAGAATTATTTAACCACTTTTTTCCTCAACCATTTTGTACCGTTTTCATCAGCATGGAATTTGAAGTTTAAAACATTATGTGGTTTTGATTAACAGGAGGATCTACTTTTTGTGGCATTGCATCACTATGTCTGATGGGTAAACTAGAAGAAGTTTTTTCAGAAAAAGAATTGAACAGGATAAAGAGGTGGTGTATAATGAGGCAACAAAATGGTTATCATGGAAGACCTAATAAGCCTGTAGACACCTGTTATTCTTTTTGGGTGGGAGCAACTCTAAAGGTAAGAGAAATATTTAAAGTGAGAAACCTGTATGCTATGTTAATATAAATTATGCTAAAAAGTTTTAGTCTTCATAATATACATTAAATATTGTTAGGTTTAGGCTACAAAGTTTTTTCTGTTACTCTGCCAAAACAAGTCTATATGGTTTTTCCATAGAATTAAATTATCTCTTGTGCGATTTGAAAGTTTCCATTCTTATAAACTCAAGTGACCCAGAACTTGAGTTTTATACCTACATATAACTTATGCAGAACTTGTATATATCTACTTTCTTGTAGGTATATGTTCATAAAATACTTGTTGCTGATACTGACCAGTAGTTCTTTAGAGCAGGGATCTGTATGATAGTGATAGCAATAAAGGTTTTATGGAAAAGTATTAATCTTAAACAAACCATTGGTCACTCCTTTAAAAAAACAGGTAAGGTTTTTTATTTATTTGTCTAAACCTTCCGAAACTCATTCATTGACATGCCCACACATTTTTCCCTGTCTCTACTACCTTTTAATATGCCTAAGTCTATAAGGTTATTTAATCACTAAATAACCACAAGTTTTCTCTATCTAAAAATTGCCTTTTCTTTTTTTTTTTTCTAAAAAATTGCCTTTTCACCTTTAAGAATTATCACCTAGTCCTGGTATTTGGGAATCTAACAGGAGTCTGTGTTCATCTTCCATATAATATCCTAATTTTTTCTCTTAAACAAAATTCATATGTGAGGTCGAAACAATTTGGAAAAGAATGATGTAAAATGAAGGCAATAGTCTCCCTGTCTCTACTCACTTCCAGTGCCATTTCTCAGGTGTACCATTTTTGTGGGGGGGGGGAAATTTCAAACATCTTCAAAAGTAGGGAAAATGGTATAATGAACCCTGGTATGTCCATCAACCAGTATCAACAGTTGTCAACCCAAAGCCAGCCTTTCTTCATCCCTATTACTACCTGCTTCCCTCCCATTCACTGTATTATTTTATAGCAAATCCCAGATACCATCTTTTATATTATCAGGAAATTCTTTAATCTCTAAATGATAGAGAACTTTTTAAAAAAACAGAACTTTTACATCATCACACCTAAAAAATTACCCACAATTGCTTATCATTAATTATCCAGTGATGATGTATATTTCCTATTGCACCACATTAACAGGCTCATAATACATGGTTGTCTCTCCTATTGATCAGAGGGCTCCAGTGTTGTCAGCCTGATTTTTCCCATTTTAAAGTTTCCATCAGCTTTGTTTTTTAACTTTTAAAAATTGTGGGAGAATATTCATAACTTAATATATTTATCAGTTTAAACATTTCTAAGTGTATAATTCAGTGGCATTGATTACATTCACAAATGTTGTATATCCATCACTACCACGCAAAACTTTTTCATCATCCCCAACATAAATCCTGTACCCATTAAACAATAACTCCCCATTCTCCTCTCTCTCCAGCCCCTAGTAACCTCTCTTCTACTCTGTATCTGCATTTTTCTATTTTAGGTACTTTATGTAGGTGAAATCATACAATATTTGTCCTTCTGTTTCTGGCTTATTTCACTTAGCATAATGTTTTCAGGGTGTATCTATGTTGTAGCATATATCAAAATTTCATTCCTTTTATGGCTGAATGTTTCATTGTGTGTATGTGTGTGTGAGATATATACAAATACAGACACACATACACACATACCACATTTTGCTTATACATCTATCTGTTGATGGCCCCTTGGGTTTTTTCCACCTTTTGGCTATTGTGAATAATGCTGCTATGAACATGAGTGTACAAATGTATGTTCAAGTCTGCTTTCATTTTTGGAAGGGTACTGTATATACCTAGGAGTAGAATTGCTGGGTCATATGGTAATTCTATGTTTATCTTTTTGAGGAACTCCCAGACCTTTCCATAGCAGCTGCACCATTTTACATTTCCACTAGCAATGTATGAGGGTTCCAATTTCTCTACATCCTCACTAACACTTGTTTTTTCTGTTTGTTTTTTTCTAATAGCCATCCAAATGAGTTTGAAGTGGTATCTCATTGTGGTTTTTATTTACATTTCCCTAACAATAAGTGATATTTAGTGTCTTTTCGTGTACTTACTGGTCATTTGTGTATCTTCTTGGGAGAAATGTCTATTGAAGTCCTTTGCCTAATCAGGGTTGTTGTTTTTTTGTTATAGAGTTGTAAGAGTTCTTCATATATTCTGGTTATTAATCCCTTATCAGATATATGATTTGCAGTATTTTCTCCCATTCCTTGAGTTGCCTTTTCACTCTGTTCATAGTATCCTTTAATGTACAAGTTTTTTTAATTTTGTTGCAGTCCAATTTTATCTCTTTTTTTCTTTTATTGCCTGTGCTTTGGTGTCATATCCATAAAATTATTGCCAAATCCAGTGTCATAAAGATTTTTTCAAGTGTTTTCTTCTAATAGTTTTATACTGTTAGGCCTTAAATTAAAGTCTTTCATCATTTTGAGTTGATTTTTATATGTGATGTAAGGTAAGATCCAACTTTATTCTTTGACATGTGGATATTCAATTTTCCTAGCATCATTTGTTGAAAAAACTGCCCTTTCTCATTAAATGGTCTTGGCACCCTTGTCAAAAATCAATTGACCATATATATGAGAGTTTATTTCTAGACTATTTTATTGCATCCTTCTGTATGTCTGTCCTTGTGCCAGTACCATACTGTTTTAATTACTGCAGCTTTGTAGTAAGTTTCAAAGTCAGGAAGTGTGAGACCTCCAACTTTATTCTTTTGTAAGATTGTTTTGGCTATTTGGCGCCCCTTGCAATTTCATATGAATCTGATGATTGACTTTCCCATTTCTGCAAAAAAGGCTATTGGAATTTTGATAAAGATTACATTAAGTCACTTTGGGTATTATTGAAACCTTGACAATGTTAAGTCTTCCTATTCATGAGCATAGGATATGTTTCCAATTCTATAGGTGGTCTTTAATTTCTTTCAGCAATATTTTGTAGTTTTCAGCATGTGTCTTTCACCCCCTTGGTAAGATTTATTTCTTAAGTATATAATTCTTTTAGGTGGTATTATAAATGGAATTGCTTTCTTAATTTTCTTTTGGATTATTAATTGCTAGTGTATAGAAACCCCAGCAACTTTTTATGGAATGGTTTTAGCAGCCCTATCATTGTCTAAATCAGTTCTCATTAATGGGTTGCAAATGGTAGTAGTCCGTCATTCCTTCTGAATTTATTTGATAGCATTTTTACATAAAGAAGAATTTTGCCTTACTCTGAGGTATAGTTTGTACTGAGAAGGTCAGATAAATACTTAATTCTTTCTCTTAATTTTAATAGTGTTCAGCACAATGGGTTGGTTCCCTAGCATCTCCTCAAGTTTTTCAATGAAATGTTAGGTCTTACGTTTTTTTTTCTTTGAGAATTATTGTGAACTCATAGATTTTAACATTTTATATGTTTTAGTCCATTAAGTTTTTATTTTTAATGCTCAAATTGTACCGTCTTAAGCCAGTAGAAGCCTCTTTAAGTTGGCTCTTGAGTCTTTTTTATATGACCTTGGTAGTCTTTGACAACTTTTGGAAGGCAATGACTTTTAAACTTTTTTTGTAATTTTAATTTTTGTGGACATTACCATAACTTTAAATAATACACTGATTTTTTATTTTGGCACCTTTAGACATTATCTTTGATTCCCAGCTATGAAAAATTAAGATGTAGCATCTCCTTTTTTCCAACAAATTGTTACTTGTTGTATTATTTTTAGTTCTGAATCTTTTCTTCTCCTCTTCCACCTTCCAATGCTGTAAGCTTACCTTTACTTTTATAATGTCAAATTAGATAACATTCATATTTTGTTCAGTAATATTCAAATCTTTCATGCTTTGCCTATGTATTGTTTCTAAAATTTGAAAGCTAGTAATCAACATTTATTATGATACTGTAAATATTGTTCATTGCTAAACTAAGCACAGTGTTAAGATTATAATTTCTTCATTTTAAGTAATGACCTGTGTGCCACTTGATGAAAAATGTTCCTAGCATTAAGATTCTAAAGAGTCTCTTTCCTTATGTTCTTTTAATTAAATCAAAATAAATACATTTATTTCTTATTTGTACCATAACTTTCTTACCGGTTTAGCTGGGGTTTTTTAGAGAAATAATGCTTCTTCATCAATGACTAGTATCTTCTGTAGCTCTCTTTAATTCATTGACACACTTTAAACCGCATTGTATCCTCAGAAATTTCTTGAACCCTCTTAACTACTGTTCACCCCACCCTTGTTCTCTTCACAGTTTGATTTATTCATCTATTTTTAATTTTTTTCTTTTAATGAAATTTTGAGAGAAAAGACAAATGAGTTTTTTATGTTGTAATCATATTTGTCTTACCTTTATCTTTCGTGATTAAAGAGCTATACTTTTTTACTATTCTCAAACAAAACTTGTCTCTAGCATTTGGTTAATAATTTTTTTCTTCTTTTTTGAAATATTTTTAGTTTTAGTTATTACCAGTTTGTAACTAATAGCTCAAGAGCCTATAATAAGAGTTAAAATATGGGTAGATAAAATTGCACTTTTTTTAAATGACTGAGTAGATTGGAGAAATTGTCTTTTGAATCTAGCTTAATGTGATGCAGAGAGTTTAGATGGGCCTGGTTCAGAAGAAAGAAATAGTGAATGGGTCAAGAAAAGGAGAGTAGATTTGATAAGAAGATAGGCTGGGCTCAGGTGGCACACTCTTATAATCCCAGCACCCTGGGAGGCCTAAATGGGATGATCACCTGAGGTCAGGAGGTCGAGACCAGCCTGAGCAAGAGTGAGACCCTGGTCTCTACAAAAAATAGAAAAATTAGTCAGGCATGGTGGTGGGTGCCTGTAATCCCAGCTACTCAGGAGGCTGAGGCAAGAGGATCACTTGAGCCCAGAAGTTTGAGGTTACAGTGAGCTATGATGATGCCACTGCACTCTAGCCAGGGCAACAGAGTGAGACCCTGTCTCAAAACAAACAAAACAGATTCGATGACAAGATAAAAAAAGATAATGTGGTTGACCTATCCTAAGTGCTGAAGTCCCGAAAGACTGGCTCTGAGCACCTTGGTTAGGAAAAAGCATATCTAAATGAAATTTGAGCCAAAAGTCAATATGAAAGTTATATGTCAGTAAATTTTTGTCATGTCATTTCAGCTTCTGAAAATTTTCCAATACACTAACTTTGAGAAAAATAGAAATTACATCTTATCAACTCAAGATCGCCTCGTAGGGGGATTTGCCAAGTGGCCAGATAGTCATCCAGGTAATTATTTTCCGTATGAATCTAGAACAACTTTTATTTCTTCAAGCATCTTTATTAAAAAAGGCATATGCTAGAAAATATAGCCACAGTTGTAAAGTTACATTAAATAATATGTGTTTTAAAAAGTAGATTGTTTAAGCTTGAGATAGATTTAGAGTGTTGGGGGATATAAAAGAAAGAGTTGTTTATCAAGATGTATTGGTATAGTGTATATTTTTTCCCAAATATTTCATTTAGTAGTGTTTTATTTCATTTGCAGCAATAAGGCAGGTGGTCTGAATGGGCCCTTTCCAAAATAGGGAATTATTTGGCCCATCCAAAATCATTAGGATTATTAGCTATGACTTGAACTAAGTAGTCTAAATTATTTTCAACCCCAAAGGGAAGCAATTTATTCTTTTCAGAAGTCATTAAATTAAAAAAATCTCAAATCCTGAATAGAGGTGTTTCTCACTGCCCATACTCTTGTTCTCTAAATTTCAGCAGATTCAGGTAACTTTTTTAGATGACTGCCTTGCTGTTTGAACTCTCACCATTCACTATCTAAAATCAGGAACCAAAGAGATTCATACAATATGAATGGCATGACACTCAAGGTTCTCCCCCAAATTTGGCTCCTCTCCCACCTCTAGCATCATTCTCCAGTCTGTGGTACTCCCCTTTATATTTTCACCTTCAGCAAAATGAGTCTATTTATAGTTTCCCAATAAAATTCAATGTGAAAGTTTATTAAAATAATTCAGAACACTGATATTTTTGATATCAAGTTATCAAGGAATTAGCTATAAATATATGAAACTAGATGCAAGGATTGATTGTGCAGCATTGCAATAGATTCATGGCTTTTATTATCAATCTAGAAAGTACCTCTTCAGTTTGTCTCCCATCATGGAACTGCCATGGTTGGATGTGTACTTGAATCAAAATATAAATAAGGGGCTCATGAAATCATATTTTTGTACCTGAAATGAGGAGAAATATTTCCTCACACTCATATTTGCCTGTATTTTCATGTAAAACTTCCTTAGGAAAAAAAAAGTTCAATGCTTTCAAAGTCATAAGCCAAATTATGTTTTCACAAATTAATTTCTAAAGCAAATCATATTTTGACATTCTTGGTACCTATAACACATAGCTATAAATATGATAGAAAAATGCCTCAAAAAACAATTATTTTTTTCGTGATGCCATTTTTTTAATCACTATTTTAACAAGTGATGAGAATAGGGAGATAAGAAATCTTAAAAAGCATTTCTTATATAAACTTACTTGAAATACGTTATTTCCAATAGCTTTTTTTAAAAGAATAATGTATCTTTTTTTTTTTATTCCAGAGGATGTCCCAATGTTAGTAAATAGTTCCATTTCTTGTCCCTTCTATGTCTATATTCAGTTACAGTCATTGTTCAGTACAACAAACTGAGGCATTTGAAATTCCTCAAATGTCAAGAAACACTAATTTATCTCTGACATACCATACTTTTTTAAGGGAAGAGTGCTTTCTATAATGGTTACTACAGAATGTTTGCTGATTAATTTTTAGTTAACTAGAACCACACATTCCATAGGTATTCCAGGTAGCTGAGGTTTACATCCATAAGGACATGATACCAGTGATAGAAAAATTTCCTTTTTGAGACCTCAGCCACCAACACACCTCACTACCTTTTTGAAAATGTAAAGTGAAATATTACTTGAGATGGAAATTTTTTATATCCAAATTACTGTTATTTAGAAAAATTCTTTTTAACTTGATACTTAAAAGAATTTTGATTTTTAATCATCATCCACAACTATTTGATATATCTTTAAACTTAATTACACTTAAATTTTTTGTAAGAGTTACTTTCAAGGAGAAAAAAATGAATTTATTTGATTTATATTAAAAAACTTTATCCAGTAGCTTTTGAGAGAAAATTCTTAAAGCTTTTTTCTAGGGAGATCAGTTGCTAACTTTAACATTTGTGTAAATATTTGGATGTAGTACTGACTTTTCACGGATACATTAAAATGTTTTTCAGAGCCTACACACCAAAAAGCACAGAAAGTCTTTGTATGATAAGCTCAATATATGTGTACAGACCTGTTCCCAGAGCTTTAGAAAAGTCATTTTAAGGAGATTCTTTAAAATGAGCTTATTCTTAGTTTTAGTAAATCCAGTAGTAGATCTGACACAGAGATTTTATATACATTCATGAAAGAAACTTCAAAAGAATGATGTTTTATTATGAACTAAAAATATATTTCAACATCTAAAGTGCTTGAATAAATTACCACCTATAGATAAAGAGAGGTTTTGTGGGGGGGGCAGGTTGGTTTGGTTTTAACTATTTGAAGTTTGAAACAATTTAGTTCTAGTGTCACTGGCTTTTACAAAATTCCTTTAGAGAAAAAAATAAGTTTTATTTTTACTTCATCCAGAGAGATTTTAATCTTATACAGATACTATTTTGTTATTATAGCTGTATATAATATTTCTTTATGTTACATTTTTTTTAGAAAAGTTTCCTAGTTTCTAGAAAATAAAGCTTAATGTTGCTTTGTGCTATTTGTAATTTTAGAATAACTATATGGAATGATGTAATAGTACAGGAGAAATCGAGTTTATTTTTGTAGTCTGAAAATGAGAGGAAAGTGAGCCAGAAGAAATCTAAGCATTTTCTGAAAAGTCCTAAAAGGGGATAAACAAGGGCCTCCATTAGTGAAATAACTTTATCAAAAATAACACAACTTTGTCATTTCTTTTTGGAAAAGTAAATGATACTCATGTAAGTAAAACTTTTTCTTTAACTCTTTTGACAAAGTTTGACTTGGTAAGATGTTTTGAACTTTAAAAGCTCTTGAGGCCATAAATATTAGCCAGTTCAAAAATAGAAAAAGTTCTTGACTGCTGTAAAACTTTTTGTAGTGTTCCTATAACTACATAGCTCTGAGCTCTTCAGAAGTCTATATAAGTCTCTCAGGCAGGCAATGGCCATGTGATTTCATTGGCCACTTTAATAGCAGAGGGTTGCCGCCCCCTGAAATATGGGAAACTAATGAGACCAGTGCAGAAGTGTTACAATATGAGCATTCATATATTATTATAACCAAACAGAATGTGAGTTTGTTTTTATTTTCAGACAGATATTTTTAGAATGACTGACATTACCCTAAATAGGAGAATTAAATATGGTACAGCATTCCAGAATGAATTATTTTTGTTTAGGCTTCTTTCGTTTAACACAATATTAGAATAGTACTATATATGGTTTAGGAACTGTCAGAGGTAAAACTTGGGGGAAGGAGAGGGGTATTGCTACTTAGATTCAGAGTTTTGTTTTCATTTTTAAGAAAATATTTTTCTTTAGTGATATAGAGTTAAAGCTGTTTGTTTCCATTTTCTGAAGTAAGCAAAAGGGAAAACTAACTAAAGAGAAAAGTCATTTATATTACTGCTACTCTTCCTCCCTGTCCTTTAATCACAGAATTTATTGGCAGAGTCCTCTCTTCAGCTGGGAATTGTGTTCCTTTGTTAATACTATTTTCATGAATAAAAGATTTTATTTTGATCATCTGATTTTTTAAAAATTGGTATTTGAGACTTTGAGAAAACAAATACTTCAAAACCCATATTTAGCATTTTTCTAAGTTTATTTTTAATGTAATGATAGACTATTAGATGTGTAGCTAAAATATTTCATACATGTATAAGAATGCCTATTACGATTTTTTTTAATGCCTCATTTTCAGATGCTTTGCATGCATACTTTGGGATCTGTGGCCTGTCACTAATGGAGGAAAGTGGAATTTGTAAAGTTCATCCTGCCCTGAATGTAAGCACACGGACTTCTGAACGCCTTCTAAATCTCCATCAAAGCTGGAAAACCAAGGACTCTAAACAATGCTCAGAGAATGTACATATCTCCACATGACTGACTTTAGATTGGGAGGGTGGGTGGGATTTGTAGCATAACTGTAGCTCCAGGTTAAAAGCCATGTATAACCACCGTGTGCTCTTTTTTTAAGAGGTAGAGTCTTACAATCAAATCTTGTACTGATGTCACTTTGGGATATAGTCTTGAGCCAGTAACTTTTGTACTGGGTTTCAAGAAAATCTTTGTTGAAGTTTGAACCACGACTCTGTAATGGTTCTTAAATGTTTATACTGTATTTCTAAGAAGTTCTTTGAGGCAAATTAACTGTATGTATGTAGGTTATCTTTTTAAAAACTCTTCAGTACAAATTGTATCTTCTTATAAAATGGACACAAATCTTAAAAACAAGTTTACACTTCATATAGCATTGATAATTTTCAGGTGAACACTTAGTGATCATTTAAAAAGCTTGATGGCTGATGGTAGAAAATTTGCTTTAATGAATTAAGTATCTAGGATCATTCTTTGGAAACAGATGATCCCATAATTTTTTTTTAAAAGTGAATTATTTTGTCTTATTAAGTAAAATGTGCCAATTAAACTTGTGTGGCCTATATAAATGAAATTATTAACTTCATAATAGGAATAAATAGGCTTAACTAATATGATAGTTTTCTAAAGGGAGATTGTTTTAAGAGGACTTATGAGGGAAAGGTAATTTAACTGTATGTGATTGTGAATGAGCAAGTTTTATGCTGTGTGGGTCATTTATTTACACATTGCTATGGTGAATACCAGTTATGTTTGATTTTAATTTCATATCATTAGTTACCCTTTTTTTTCTTTTTCTCTTTTGCTTTCTGAGAAGAAAACAATCTTATCTAGAAGGAAAGATATTTAGTGTTTTTATTTTTCTGAGATACATGATATTGTCAATTATACTTGTACTTTCATAACTGAGTTATTTTTAACCATTTGGATTTTTTCTTTTTTTAGTTTGTTGCCCTCAATGCGATAGCTGCTCTAATTTCAAACTAATAATTTTGTAAGTTTTTTCAAATTAAGTAAGTAAAAATTAAATACAAAAGTAGAACCACTCAAGTAAATTCAGTGTTTCAACTCTATATATGGTCATTTATATTTTTATATTTTCAGGTAAAAAAGTGGGAGGGGAACGTAACCATTCAGAGGGTAAGAACTGGTGTTTTGTTTTTGTTCATTGTTTTGTTTTCTTAAGTCTATGAACTAGCTAATTATACAGGAGATAGTGTCAGAACTCTTCATTTGTAATCAATTTATCAATAAATCACATCTATCACTTGCTCAATGACATTCAAAGATAAGAATCTAGTACTAGAATGGAGAAGGAAATCTCACTAAAGGAGTTGGGTTTAAGTTAGTCTTGGTGGTAATAAATGTTGAATTATTCTACAAGCATCAGTATAAAAATTAAATTACTAGTATTACTGTTTAGATGTTGCAATATTTTACATTTATTTTCCTTTCCTACATTAGAGAAAAAATATTGTAAAGTAACAGTTTTTCCCAAGGGAAACCCTACATACTTGGAAAAACGATTAATTTATTATTGACATGCTTAGTTTTACACCTGAGTTTGCCAAAGTCAACTGTATTTTTTTTAATTAGAAATAAAATAAATCATCTGATGGTGGGGGGGAAGTAAGCTTAACAACAGATATTCCAGTTACTTCTATTTAAATCTTGACAAATTAAGACATCCATATCTCAAACTAAGTCATCTTTTAGACATTGGGAGTTAAAATAGCATATATGGCTTTAGAACTTTCTAAAAAGCCCAAGTTGTTTTTCCTAAATCACTATCAATGGTTAGAAGGTAAGAAAAGTAGTAGTAATGTCTATATTCAGAGATGAAAGAGAAGAATTTCTATCAAAAACTATTTCATAAATATTTTCTAACTCATTAAATAATAGCATGAGAATATAAATTATAGTATGATAGTATGATTCTGATAGATATACTCGTGGGAGACCTTCTTGTGAAACTTTGTGGACCAGCAAATGTTCATGTTCCACAAGAACATATTGACCAAAAAATAGCAGGCCAGTGTGAATTATGGAGAAATTATTCCTAACTTTTCTAAATAGTTACCAAAAAGTATTTATTAATAAAGTAAAAAATAAGCAATATTTCACATATATATTTTGTTCCTTAGCAATAGTGATATAATGAGAAAGGAAATACGAAGTCCAAAATCTCAAATCTATTTTCTACTCTCTACTGTTTCCCCTGACTACCCCCCCATAGTATTTTTAGGAGATAGGAACAGCTTTGTTTTGAGTATCTGCATAAAAACAAGGTTAATCAGGTCATACAGCATAATTTAACCAGTTATTCATTAACAGTGTTTTTAGATTTGGCCTATAATATATATGTTTTTATTAGCTCTTTAAATGGTTATTTATAACTATTTAATCTAAATTCAAATAGAAATTTTACAGACAGTAATACATAGTTTGAAAGCTGTTAGACCTGATAATATTTAAGAGGCAGTTAATGAACAGATGCTCTGGAATCAGATGACCTGGGTTTAAATCCCTGGTTTAAATCTGCCAGTTCAGCAGTGTGATCTTGGACTCTAACTTTCCCATTGGTAAAATGAAGCAATTAGGTGTCTTCTTGGGGTTGAGAATTAAATGAGATAATACATATAAAGCACTTAACATAGTGCCTGAAATACAGCAAATTCCTAATTATAGTTTCTGTTATAATCATAAAATTGTTATTATAATTAACTTATTTTCTACACTAGAAAGAGTTCTTAACAGAGATTAAACTCAGGGAAGGTGATGACAGCAGTGTAGTTTTTGAATCTCCCCATAGGAATACAGAGCAACTAGGATAGCCACAGATACTATCTGCAGAACTAGATGACAGGATATCTCCATGAACCTCAAAATACAAGTGAGAGCAAACCACTGACCCACATAGTTTCAGCATCTGTGTGGGAGGAAGTGGAAGGAAAGCAGCTGGTTTGTGACAATCCTGCAAATTGGAGAACTGTAACACTGCCCACAGTTTCTCACTACTTCAGTGCAGTGGGCCAGCCTGAGGACAGAAACTGAAAAGTTCTGCAGAATCCCATTGGCAAGTGGGTGTTAAAGCAATATGATAAGATCTGATGATTGTGCTAGAGCAGATGAGCCTTACACTGTATACCTCTTAAAGCTAATGAGACAAAGCCTAGCGCTAAGGAGAAACTGCTAGAATTAGAATCCAAATTGGGCAGGATGAGTATGATAGGACAAAAGAAAGGTCCAGATAAATATTGGTAAGACCAATATACATAGACATTACGTATATATATGTGTGTATATACATACATATATATGTATATATATACACACACACACATCTCACATCACTGTGAAAAAGAAAAGGGAGCTTTAGGGATGTGAAGCTAGAAAAGTCATCCACCAGCCACCACTCCCTCATAAAAGTATAGGCAAACTCATTTCACTTAGGTGAAAAAAAAAAGCAACTGACCCAGGATTACAGTCAAATTCCATTCAAAGTTAGTATAAGAAATAAGAGAATAAGCAAATCAACATCCCCACAGACAATGAAAGCACAACAGAGAGACATGACCACAAGACAGATGAAAACCTAATATTTCCAAAAAAAATTAAAACAATTATAACAAGAAATGTATTTAGTACTATATCAAGAGTAGGGAAAGATGAAAATAAATGACCAAGTTTTAAAAGCTGGAGTAAAAAGCAAATCAAAAGAAAGCAGAAGGAATGAATTAGTAAAGATAAAAGCAAAAAGTAATTACTAGTAGAAAACCAAAATATTGTAGAGCCAATAAATCCAAAAGTTGATTCTTTGGCAGAGTTGGTGGTGGGAGGTACAGGAAGCTCAGTGAGATAGACAAACCACCAGCTAACCTATTTAAGAAAAGAAAGAAGCACACATACAATAAATGACAAGGGGGAAATAAGAAAACAGGAAATTTTTAAAAATTGACTACTTTGAGCAATTTTATATAATAAATCAGAAAATTAACTTTTTTGAGAAAAAATGCAGATTGCCAACATTTAGTCAATACAGAAAGTCAAAACCAACTGCCATAGGAAAAAATGTAACCCTTACAAAATAAAATAGGAGTGTAAAAAATAAATAAGTACTAAGGTGCTCACACAGTAGTAATATTCTTTGGGGGTAGGGGGGTTGGGGTGGGTAAACTCACAACTAATGGACATGGTGAGCATTGTCAGGGGGAAGGGCATGTCTCAAATCATGGTTGGGATGTGGCAAAGTCATAACATGTAACCAAAATGTTTGTACCCCCATAATTTCATGAAATAAAATTTTAAAATAAAATAAATCAGTAAAATAAATAAATAAAGGAACCCTTACCAAAAAAGCATCAGGCACAGATTGTTTCAAGGGAATTTCCAAACCAAACCTTTATGCTTAAATAATCCCACTGTTGCTTAATTCTAGGAACTGGAAAAAGAATCTTAAACCTCAAAGTGCCAAAGGAAAAAAAAAACCTCCAAATTCATTTTGTAAAGTGAAGATAATAGCATTGATTCAAAAACCTGACAAAGACTGGACCAATCTCACAAGTATCAATGAAAAAGTTTTAATGATATATTAGCAAACAATCCAACAGCACTTTCAAAAGGTAATAAATCATGATCAAGTTGGGTTTATTATAGGAATTAAATTATATGATTATCTTCCACCTTTGCAGAAAAGGCATATGATAGAATTGTTCACTCACTTCTATTAAATATACTCAGTAAATAGAAATTGATGAATAATTCATTAACATTGTACCTCTGCCTAAAAGCCAGCATCTTAATGTCAAAACAAAAGAAGCTTCCAACTAAAGTCAGGAACAAGACATATGCCCACTATCTCCTCTACTACTTAACATTGTGTTGGGAGTTTTAGCCAGTGAAGTTAGACAGAATAGACTTGTGAATTGAAAAAGAAAAAAGAAAACTATATGCAGATATGAATATCTAGAAAACCCAAGGGAATTTGTTGAAAAACTATAAAAGAACTTAGTGAAGTAGCAGTTAAATATAATTAACATATAAATATTCATAGCCTTCACCAGACACAAAAGAGTGCATATTCTGATTCCATTTAGATGAAAAGTTCAAAACAGGCAGCATTTATGCATGGTGTCAGAAATGAACACCCTCTTTCAGTTACTACCTCTCTTCTAAAAGGTAAGCACTATCATGACTTAAATCACCATCAATTAATTTTGTCTCATTTTGGACTTTATATAAGTGGGAACGTATTGTATACATTATTTTTTGACTGGCTTTAACTCAGCAGGAATGGACAGGGAGGCTTGTGGTGCTGGTAATGTTCTGTTTCATTATCTAGGTGCTGGTTACATAGGTGCATTCACCTTATGAATATTTATCAAGCTGTATACTTATGATCTGTGTACTTTTCTGTATGTATAATTATAGTTCAATAAAAATGTTTATTAAAATAAAAAGACTTCATATATATACAAGCCTAAACTAGATGAGATGACTCCTATTATGTTAGCAAAAGCAAAAAAAACCCCAAAAAATACTCATGTGTAAACTTAATAAGGCATGTCTAAAACCTATATGAGAAAAACTTTTTTTAAAAAAAAAGAATAAAGCTCTTGAAAGACAAAAATTTGTACTCAAACAAATGAAGATACACCATATTCTTAGGAAGATTCAACATCAAAACATGCCTTTCCCCTTATGTTACAATTTATAAATTTAACGCCATCCCACTAAAAATTACCATGGGTTTTCATTTGAGAGAACATACTAGAATAACCATGAAACCTGAAAAAGAATGAGAGTGGACCAGCCCTACCAGACATTGAAACACTAAACCTTCCATGGCAAAAGCTGTCAGAATTTAAAAGAGTACACGCTTTTTGCCCCAACAATTCCATATCTGTAAATTTAGCTTGATGCACGCAAACAGGCAATAATACCTTTTCAAGGATCTTGCAGCAATATTTTTGAAATTGGGAAAAGTCACTGATTATGATACATTTATGCAGTGTAAGGCTACGCAATTGTTAAAGTATGGATATTGAATGGTGTTCATAATGTTGAATGAATGGAAAGCTTGGTATTGACACATAAATAGGCAGTCCAATGGAACAGAAGTTCCAGAAATAGATTGAATGGCATATTAGAACACAATAAAGGTAGCATCTCAAATTAGTGAGATAAACTTTTAAATAAGTTCTATGGGGATTACTAGTGCTTGATTCAGATATTTATGTATTTTTGAAGGATATATAGCCTCATTCACTTTGAATCTTTCCTTTTACAAGGGATGTTTATTTTTATAATTTAAAAAAGAAAAAAGTCATAGTCCTCTCTCCACCCCTACCTCCCTTTCTACAGATAACCACCACTGTTGCATAAATCCTTCTGACCTTTAATCTCTATGTGTATATGTAAAAGTAGAGAATATGTATATTCTATATAAAGAATACATATTCTTTAAATGTATTTCAGCATTACTTATACCAATATGATATACATAGTTACACAAATGCACATAGATAGATGTATGTATACGTGTGTAAAGATTGGATATACTATATATTCTGTAATCTAAATTTTTTATTCAACAAAATTTTATGTCTTTCAATATCTATACTTCAGCAGTTGCATAGTATTGCATAAATGTATCATAATCAGTGTCTTGTTTTTCACAATTACAAAAAACATTGCTGTAAGATCCTTGAAAACATATTATTGCCTGTGTGTTTCTTTAAGCGAAATTTATAGATACAGAATTACTGGGGCAAAACATGTGCACGTTTTAAATTCTGATAGCTTTTGTTAAACTGCTTTCTAAGAAGGTTGTACTAGTGCACACTTCTACCTTGACTTCTACCTTGAATGGTCTTCTGATAATAAAACGCCATCTACTTGTAACTCAAAGCTGTGGCATTGCAAAAGACCTTTGTGGCTCAATTCCTCACCCTTTTTGCAGATTATAAGCATATACATATTCTGCAACTAAAGTGTACATTTTCTTTTTCCAGAATAGGGTTATTTTCATGCCACAACATTCCTTTGAGTGTTCATCTCTTGCCTCTTTTAACATTTTTGCATATGCTTAGTTCTAACTTTTTGTTGAAGCTCTTATTAAGGCTCTAACTAAATTAAAGGTTGCCATTAAAAGTGTATGTGGGATTTCCTGAACTGATTGATAATGCACTACACATATGTAAGATATCATCATTGGAGAAGTTGGTGATGGGTACATGAGACCTCACCATAGTATGTTTGCAACTTCTTGTGAGTCTATATTTCAAAATAAAGTTTTTTAAAAGTGTGTGCGGGAACATTAAAGCCATGTATAATTCACTGGAGAAACTGTGAAGTGAAAGTAAAAAAGACAGGTTACAAATTTAGGCTCAAAGCCAATTTCCCTCTTATTCAATCCTACACGAACAAGTCAGGGAGTTTGGTAGAGCTTTATGAAGTCTCTAATGAGTGAGGGAAAATATTCAATTTGATAAAGCACACCAAAGTAACTTGCTAGAGTGTTAATGGATTTTCATCTTGTCATTTAAATTTCAGAAATTGAGTACCTCACTAGAATATCCACAAATGATATTCTCTTACAGAATATCTTTTTTTGCTACAGAACACATTATAGAAAATTATTCAGTGGTTAAATTATATAAATATATTGTTCTGGCAATGACTTTTAGTTTTATGTCTTTTGATACTCATTTTAATATTTCTCATATTAAGGGACATTTAGGTTATTTTCAATTCATAAATGTTACTATGAACATCATTCATTTATTCACTTCTGTGAGGTTCCTAGAAGGAAATTTCTGTACTAAAGAATTCATGCTTAAAAAGTATTGGTAGTTACTGCCACATTGCCATCCAGAAACAGTGTAGTCATTCATAAATTCAACAAGGTATTAGAGTATCTGTTTCCTCATATCCTCAGCAGCACTGGATTTTATCAATCTTAAAGTTTTTCCATTCTGGTTGGGGGAAAAAAATAGTATCCCCACATTGATAAACAATGTAGAAAAAAACATTCTGCTAAGTTTTGGGGGAAGTTCATTGTTTGTATGTGCTGTATGAGGGAATACCAATACCTCCTGTGAGATGAAATCAGAATAATTTCTCTCCTCTAACTAGGACTTAGAATACTAGTTTTCCAAGTGTGTTCTGCAGACAGGAGTATTAACATCACCTGAGAATTTGTTAGAAAGTACAGATTCTCTGGCCCCATCTTAGACTTCCTGAATCAGAAACTCTGGGAGTGGGCCTAGCCATCTGTGTTTTAACAAGCCCTCCAAGTGGTTCTGATGCACACTTATTTTTGACAACCATTTACTGATTTTTAAAAAAGCAGCTTGGATAGGAGAAGCAGTTGAGAGCCCCATGATTATTTGCAAATTTGTATTTTTAAAAAATAGAGATTTTAGTCAACAGTAAGCTCAGTATAACAACAATGGGATATTTACTCTCACCCCCAAAAATCTAATATGATCTTACCCTGTAGTAGGATTGAAAATTTAATGAATGCTCAGATATGCAAAGAAAATATAACATTTTCTCAAATAATGTTTTCATTTACCCATATCTTTAGATAGCAAGGGATGAGGGAGACTAGGGAGAGGGACCATTTGAATTTAACTGTCTCAGTCTCTTCTGATTTCAACAGTGTCTTTTTTCCCCTGCTCCTTGCAGTCTGGTTGTATGTGGATTCTTGGAGGAGAGAAGGCCTCTGTTGCAGGTTGCTGCTCTAGTCTGGTCTGGTCCCTGGACTGGTGCATACTGAGGTGTCTCTGCTGCTGATCTAGTGTGGTCTATTGAGATGGGTGCCGGCTCTTTGCCTCTGATTTTGCAGTCCCTGTTCTATGGCCTCTTCACTCTAATCCCAGGCCTTCCATCCAACTGATTTTAGTGATCCATCTCTGTATCCTCCACCCTCTGCCTGCCCCACATGCACAAATTCACTGCTCTATGGCATATGTAGAAACTCCTAGATCTTGTTTATGCCTGAAGCACCATCTCCTATTCATATATCTAGTTACCTCCCCTCCCACTTCAATGCTACCGAGCCACCTTGGATATGGAAAAAGTCTGTTTCTCTTAGGACTGCAGCTTCTCCTAGGCTGTGCTTGGAGAAGCAGGTTACAGGACCACCCATATACCACCTGTACAACATGTCTAAATATTTAAAAGTTGTCAAATCAAACTAGCAAATTATGTTCTATCTTCTATATAGCTTGACAAATATACCTTCAAAATGACAGAATTGAAAAAATAGCAAGTCATACCAAATACTTGTGAATAGCACAACTCCAAAATAACTGCATTTTCCACCCCAGGTGATGATTTGGCAGTGCCTGCTGCTGGGCTGGAGCAGAGTGGACAAAGGGAAAAGATTTCTCCTTGGCTTGTTGGCTTGCCAGCCCTGGCTCCCTGTACTCACTGGAGATATCCACAGGATAAACACCCACTTTCTCTTCTTGGGGAGGGAGCAGTGATGTAGTTCTTTAACTCCTGCTCAGTCTCCTTTCTACCTACCCACACCCTCCCCATCTGAGCACGGGTTTCTCTCTACTCCACTCAGCCCAAGTCAGGCAACCTTTGCTCACAATGTGTGCCCAGCCTCCTACCCCCACCAAACACCCTTTCAAATGCCTCAAAGGAACCTGAGGCTGGAAAACCAGGTTCAGACTTAGAAATTTTGGCCTTAGGGTTCACAGCCCACTGCCAGTCCTTCTGTTCCCACCCCAGGGATTCTCCTACACCTTGAGAAGTTCCCTTATGCTTGTGAAGAACTTCAGCCCTTTTGTCCAAGCTCCATATTACCCCCAGCTCTCCCAAACAGCTGGTCCTTCATCACGCCTTAGACCTAGGCATACAAACCCTGGAGCACAGTCCAAAAATGACCCAGGGAAGAAGCCCACACAGGCTCTGTAAGTGGGCTGGGGCAGGGACTTGTAGGATCTCTGGTACCTGGGGCATAGTCTAGAAAGAGGCCCCACTGATTCCTTACCTTGTGGAGATAAGCATCAGATGGGGTCCACTAAATTGCAGGAGCCCCTCTTGCCCAGATCAAAAGGCAGTGCTGGCAGGTTGCCAGCCTCTGTGTTCTTAGTTTCCTTCATGCCTGTTCAGACCTTGCTACTTCCACATACCTCTCTCCTCTACCCATCTTTTATCCTTTCCACACTCTCCCAGGGCTGGGAGTAAGGAAGCCCTCTTCATCTGTGGCAAGAACCTTTCTTCATTTCCTGAGTTCTCTCTACTACTGACTTTCATGATAATTAGAATTTAAGAAATTTAAAAAATCCTCTCAAGTGACAAAGTTTTACTTTATGATTCTTGTTTGGCTGCAAACTCAGAAGCTGTATATGTCCTCCCTTTATCCTTGTTGTAATAGTCTAAATGTCTCAAGGTAAATGAATACCTCTGATGGAATAGGAAATGCAAAGGCAAAAAACATTAAAAATTTTTCAAATTTAGTATCCCTGCCAAATTACTTTGATAGAAGTAGTATAGCTAAAATGAAGGAGGTGATGATACCACTATCCTCTATACTGTCAGGATACCACAATAGGTTCACGGTTCACACATTAAAAAGGTCAGAGGTAGGAAGTTCAGGCTTTCCAGAAGGGCAAGGAGAAGTGAACCATATTTTTCATAGTCAAATATATAAAGGCCTGTTCTTTAGAAGAAGGTTTAGATTGAGTGGCAACTCCAGAACTCCTGTTTAGGAGGGCCTTAGCCGTGGCCATCAGCAAGAAGATGAGCCCTAGAGGACTTGCTGTGAAGGTGATTTGCATATCACTACACTCTTTATTGTGCATTTATTTCTGGTGGCTTTTGAGAAAGCAGGTGAAGATTAATTGCACATCTCTCCTTAGCCACACTTTGCCTCACCAATAACTGGACTTCTCAAAACTTTTAGCATGTACAACAAATAATATTTGTTGAATAAATGAATTGATATTCGAGAACTATAAAGAAAAATTTTGCAGCATTAGAGCTGTTTGAGGCTGAAATGGGTAGCCCCAGTAAGTTCCCTGCTCCTGCCGCTGCTACTGCTGGACAAGGTGGGACTCAGGCTGGAAATCGGGAAAAGAGCACCAGGACTGAAGGCTGGCAGTCCCTAGGCTAGACCCACTTTCAGATGGCATTTAGTGTGGGCAAGGCAGTGTTTAAAACAACATACACACTTATTTTCAAACATCAACTCATTTCTCCAAAACAGTTTATATTGCCAATTCTGAAAAAACTGCATCTTCAGAGTAAACAAATTGTCCTAGTTAATAAGGGAAAGTTCGCTTTTCCAGAAAAAGTCTCAGGTCCTAAATGGAGAAGCAATAATGGAGTTAGAAAATAGCTATATTGTAAGTGCTAATAGATTTCAGGCAAACAATGGATACTGAAATCATTAGGAGAAAAGTTTTTGTTGAAAACAGTTATGAAGTAGTGGTTGGTTCAATGTTAGGTATATTGAAACCATTTATATTTTATCTCTACATTCTTTATAGATGACACCTTAAAAAGTAAGAATTTCTAAATGTAAGGCCTATCATGCGTAAGTAGACAAATGAGTTTCAGGAAGCACTGCTTTTGAGTCTTTTTGAACAAGACTGTACTATCTACTTGGAAGAAAGGAAACAGGACACAAAACAATACAGCTCCAACCCAATTTATTCTAGCTCTTATTTCTACAAGAGGAATATATTAACTTTAGAGCCTAAATTAGTTCATACAGCTCACTCCAATTTATTAAAATATTTTATAGGCCGAATGTGGAGGCTCATGCCTGTAATCCTAGCACTCTGGGAGGCCAAGGCAGGAGGATTGCTTGAGGTCAGGAGTTTGAGACCAGCCTGAGCAAGAAGGACACCCTGTCTCTAGGAAAAATAGAAAAAAATTAGCCAGATGTGGTGGCACATGCCTGTAGTCCCAGCCACTCGGGAGGCTGAAGCAGGAGAACCATTTGAGCCCAGGAGTTTGAGATTACAGTGAGCTATGATGACACTGCACTCATGCCCAGGCAGCAGAGCAAGACTCTGTCTCAAAAAAAAAAAAAAAAAAGATTTTCTGTAAGTCATAGGAGATTGCAAACTGGGTTATAACTGTTGAATGTTTAATACTCATAGTATTTATGGAAGACAATATAGCTTCTATGCTTATAAATATATAATATCATAATGGAAGTTATCCATTAAATGTTATTAGTTTATATAGCATATATCTGGCATGTGCTTTTCCCCAGAGTTCTATGATATTATAGTTGGGGGAAGAGAGAAGGTAGAGGGAAGGGCATCAATGAAGATGCTCGACTATATTAAAAACAAATGTCTTTCCCTCCAGTTCCTTTTTATTTTGTAATTCTGCATCTCATTTTGATTATGTTTCACTATTGTCTGAAGAGAGGGCAGACATTGTCAACTGAGGAAACAATTGAAAAAAAATTCTAACTTACGGAAAATTTTTATTTCTAAGATTGATTTCCTTACTAACAGACTCTAGGTAATTTAGCAACTTAGGTTTAAACTTCAGGACACCTAAAGACATTAATCGTTTCCCCCTAAACACACAGTATAGAAAGAGTGTCAATACTGGATGACCCAGGAGGAAAGATATCATATTACCCAAACCTGCAAGTATCACCATAGTTTTCAATCACTGAGACAACTCTTTCTTTTTCATTGCATTTTTTTAATTTAGCAGAATAAAAGCAGTACTGCTGTCAAGAAGATCCTCTCCGGCAGCCAACCCCTCCCTGGTCCCCAATTCTCATCTTCAGAGGCAGCAAGTATGACCAGTTTCTTTTCTAGAAATTGACCTGTAGATACAATCACATATGTGTGAATATGTTTATACATACACAATTATAATGCAAAGACCAATTGACTCCACAGAAATTTAAATTCTCATTCTTTTGATACAATCTGACATTTTCCTATTCCACATATCTATTATAGGTTATTAGGAAAAATGGCCAGCTTAATAATCTTTGTCATACTTTGAGAAAGGGCTAAAGATTAACTTGACAAAATAACTTATAAACTGATAAAAATAATAATTAAACAATAATAACTGAAAGGTCATAGAACAAGATTTTTATTTTTTCATTCTGCCACTCCCTTGTTGCTACTGCATGACAGAATCTTTTAACTTTGAGCCTGATAGATTTGAGCTGCTGCAGAAACCACCACAGGCTGAGATGAAGTCAGTCCCACTGCAGAGAGGAACTGGAGCCAAGATTTCAATCTCCAAATGCTTAATGCTGAGGCGGAAAGGCTCTGGCCACGCTGACAATGAATATCAGCTGCTTTGGGTAACTGGGACTATTTGCTGTACCAAAAAAAAAAAAAAAAAGGGCCAGACTGTGATCTTTACAGTGCAGACTGAATTACTTGTACTGCCTTGCTTCTCCTCCTTTCTTCATATCATAGAACATGTAGGAAGTATTACTGTATTTGTAGGGCACCTGTAGTAAACCCAAGAGGCAGCTTTTGGGCAGAATCCCCCATCCTGGAGACTGCAGTTGACACATGTCCCACTCCCCACACCCTTCCTCTCAAAGGGCTGAAGGTTGTCTTAGCACACAGGTAATCCACTCCAGGTATTGGAAGTTGTAATTATTTGCTACCTAAAGCATGGTCTACAGACCACACTTTTTTGCAGCAGCAGTAGCCTTACCTAAGGGCTTTTTTTTTAGAGACGGGG
>VBSM01002608.1:52568622-52580075 GCA_008086735.1 Cheirogaleus medius | reverse complement strand
ATGGGCAATATACATAACCATAATATTTGTACCCGCATAATATGCTGAAATAAAAACAAACAAAAAACCCCCAAAAAACAAACAAAAAAATGTTATAAAGACCAATTTCCCCTGGTAGCCAAACAATTAGTGGCATAATTTACCAAAGAATTGCAGCCCGTGAGGCTACACCAGGTGCTAAGTAAAGCCAAGCAGATAGAGTTTCTTTTCTCTTCTGAGCTTAGGAAAGTGGATATGAAGGGAAGAATGTTAACTCTCTCGGGGTATGATGTGGGCATCTGTCTTTGAGAGAAGGAGCTTCTAGGATGAGGGAAGGGGAGATGGTGCTGACAGCAAGCAGGGAGAGAAGAGGACTCAAGAGTTGGCTGCTGTTCACCCCTCAGAAAATGACAGGGAAAGGGAGCAAATAATTTTAAAATATATGGAATAAACTTTAGACAGCATAGACAATTGATTTGAAACCTCCAGGTAGGAAATTGCTTCTCTAATACAGTGACTTAAAACTAAAAAGAAAGAAACAAAATCTCTCATGCTTGCAAAATGGGCTTTACTCAGTGCCTCAAACTGAGACCTAGAGGCCTAAAGAAAATATGGCTCATTAAATCTCCCACAGGGAGGAAAGGGGCCTAGAGAGTGTCTCCCAGACCTGGCTCACAGCCTAAGGAAAAACTGCCTATGCCTTACTATCAAAAAGTATAAGAAAATAGTATTAATCTCCATTGTCCTGATTAGCTAATCACTCCTAAAGTCACATCCAAAAACAGAAAACTCAAGGCTGTCGCCACTCCCCTAGGAGTGCCAACATATTTTATAGTACAGAAAATACTGCACAAATCTCCCTTCTCCATTCATAGCTCAGAGACATAGGAGTAAGCCAAGTTACTTGGACCGTGATTTTGCTACTGGGATATATCAAAGCCCTTTCATGTTCTCACAAAAACTGAGCTGCTGAATGTAAGATTTATGCCCTGCCAAGAAAACTGGTTTTAGCGTAGTCTCACTACTGCTACCGTAAACCCTTTGGAAGAGCCTTCGAGCCTGTAAGAAACCAGCCGCCATAGCAGAGCCCCTACAGAACTAAGACTTATTTTCCCCTCACCAGGATTCACCTGCACTTCAGGCTGAGATTTTTTCCACACCAGGCTAAATCGCCACCTCCTGACTGGTGAGGTATCTTTCCTCCCAGGCTCCTTCAACACTTGTCACACATCTGCCATGGCACGTGGCTTCATGTACGGAAATTGTCTATAGGTATATGTCTCTCCCCGCTGCACCAAATCATCCCTGAGCAGGAAAATGAATCTCTTTCAGTTTTAGATTCCCAGTGCTTACAATACGTAGTAGGTGCTAATTAACAATATTTGTTGAATTGAATGGACTTAAAATCATCTAAGCCGGTTTCCCTGCCCAGCCGGGAATGGCACTGAGAGAAGTAAACAAACAGGGCTCCACACCCAGCTTAGCCCGGCTCTGGAGACCTTTAGCAAGCCATTCCTTATGCCAGATCTCATTACTATATAACCCAGGAATCATAAAAGTTGACACCCGGACCAGTAGAAACAATAAAAACTGATGTGTCCCTGTCTATAAAATGTCCAAAGCTCTTTAGAGGAGGGAGTGTTTGTTTCAAAGTGTCTGTAAAGAAGAGGACAGTGTATCAGCCAGCCCAGTAGAAACTCACAAATATGACAGGACTTGACTACATTGCCTATGCATTTTTTATGGAAACTTCTTAATTTAGGACAGTTTTAGATTTACATAAAAAATTGCAAATATAGTACAAGGAGTTCCCAAATACTCTGCACTCAGTTTCCCCTATTATTAACAGCTGACATTAGAATGGTGCATTTCCTATGATTAGTGAACCAATGTTGATACATCATTATGAACTATATTCATATTTCCTTAGGCTTTACCTGGCATCCTTTTGATGTTCCAGGATCCCATCCACGATACCACATTACATTCAGTTCTCATGTCTCCTCTTGGCTGTGACAGTTTCTCAGACTTTCCTTGTTCTTGATGATGTTGACAGAGTTAAGGAGTACTGCTCAGGTATTTTGTAGAATGCCCCTCAACTGGGATCTACCTGATGTTTTTCTCATGATTAGACTGTGATTATGGGTTTGGGAAAGAAATATTACAGAAGTAAAAGGGAATTTTTCTACCTTTCTACTTTTTAAAAATCCTGTGTCAATTTTCGCTATCTCCTTCCCTCCAACCCCCCCAAAATGTATTGTGTTGATAGTGCCTGTTAGTATTATAGAGGCATTATTAATGGAAAAGGATTAAGAAGGAGGCATTATGCTTGTAGGTATTACAGGAAGTCACTCTTCCCAATTGGGTATCACTAGCAGGAATGGACTCCTAAGAAAAAATTCCCCTGGAGAGCTGGTCTTAGAGTCACAGGCCAGAGGCTCTCTTGGGCTTTTGATAGTGAGCTGAGATGAAGGAAGGACCACCCAAAAGCAACAAGCCTCTGGCATGGAAGACAGAACAATTGGGTAGCTAACTTAGTAGAAGACACTGCCTGAGGGATTTTATAATCTTTTGTGAGTAATGTAAGACTGGAATGCAGAATAACAAGTGATACAAATATGATCACCATCAAAGGCACCTGGGAAAGGAAACATACCAGGCGCTCCCAAGGGGCTGAGGCTTGGAAAGTAAAGGCAGAAAGTAGAGCGTTTATGAATATAGGACAGGGGTATAGTAGGTGGAGTCTAAGAGCATGGCTCTCGCCTGGCTCTGCCTCTGCCCCCACCAGTGACTTGGGCAGGTCACTGCACTGTCTGTGCCTTGGGGTGGTCATCTCTGAAAGGTGGATATAACAGTACCTCGTGGAGTTTTGTGGGGATCAAGTAGGGTAATATAAGTACTTACAGTGGTGCCTCATAGTGAGTGCTCAATACATACTAATTATCATTATTATATTTTATTAGAGTGGAGCTAATTGGAGAATCATCCTAAAGTTAAAACCTTAAGGCTCAGAAGGCTTCAAAATAAATTAGCTGGGGAAAAAAATTCAGATTTCTTGAAAATAATTCAGGAAACTTCCCTTTAAGAAAAAAAAAAACACCTTATTTACAACCCACACACACCTGCTGGCAGGTGCAGTCAGTCCCATCAGGGGAAGGCAGATGCTTGGAGTTTCTCAGGAGTGTGTGGCTGGTTATACTGCCTCATGTCTTCTCCCACACAATTTAAATTTGGAATCATAGGCAGAGGGCATTTAACCAAAGCTAAGTACGCTGCACTGTCTAGGGTCATGACTAGAACCAAACCTACTTGGTCCTTATTGGAACAGGGAACTTGGACTCCAGCTGTTGAGCCAGTGAATGACCTGCCAACACAAGCAAGCTTCAACCTTCACCTTCATGTCAGAGCTCTGGTAAGTATTATAGCAACCCAGGTATCTGAAAGTGCTTTGTCATCTGCAAAATGCTTCTAATTGGGAAATACTATGTATTCTGTTAAACTCCCTCTCTCCCTGAAGAAGGTGACAAGAAACAAACACAGTGATTTCTCCTCTTCACCTTTAAAGGGTAATATGAGTAAGTACTTACAGTGGTGCCTCACCTATAGTAAGTGCTCAATACATATTAGTTATTATCATTATGTTAAGACTAGAGTGGAGCTAATTTCTATTTTGCCACTATCATCTATTTTAAAAATCTTATGGTGCTAGCGTTCCTCAACAAAAGGCACAACTCATATCTCCGTTAAATTGAAATTAAGAATGTTGATAACACCAATATAGGCTGATTTACTGCTTAAACCAAGTATTTGGTAGGATTTGAGCACTGTTGTTCTATTATATATGGTGCAAGTGAATAATAATAACAGAGTAACAGAGAGGATTCACTGAGCCCCCAGTCTGTGCTGGTTATAATTTTAAGCTCTTTACGTGTATTAACTCATTTAATCCTTGTAATAACTGAATCTGAGTCAATACTATTATTTTATCCATGTTTACAGATGAGTAAACTGAGGTACAGAGAAGTTAAATGAATTGCTAAAAGTCAAATAGGTATAATGTGACTATATCAGTTGGGACTAGGTGTGGTTGTACCTAACAGAAAACTCAAGTGATATGGTTTAAACAAATTATGGTTTAATTTTCTCTTGAGTAAAAGAAGATGGGAGGTAGGTATAATAGTTAAGAGTTACAAGGGAAGCTCCACAGTTCTTAGCCTCATGTCTCTCTCCCCTCTGGCCATCTTAGTGCATGACTTCCACCCTCAGGTTTCGCTCAGCAGTGCAAGATGGCTGGAGTGCCAGGTATCAGAACTGTGTTTCACTTGGAAGGAAAGGAAAGAGAGGGCCAAGGGGCTTTCCCAGCAGCCCAACCTCAAAACTTGCATTGACATTGCATTGGGTGCCCCATCTGCAAAGAAGGCTGCAAAGTAGGTTTTTTTTTTTTTTAAGTTGGGCACATTTCTCAAGGTTCTGTATCAAAGAAGGAGAAGAAAATGAATAGTGGACCCTTGTGCCATGAAATACAATTTTTCAGACTACAACTCTGGTGTTGGTTGGCAGGTGAAGGAAAACTATTACTGTTTTTACTTCCCACTTACAGTGGTTATTTGGAAAATGCAAAAAAGTGGTGCACATGATTAAAACATTTAAAACTTTATTAAGATTCCTAGGTTTCTCTTATCCACAGTTTATTTGTAATTGATGAAATTCTGTAACTTTGTAGTATTTAAATGGTTATTTTAGACCCTTACCACCAAGAGTAAAAGACAGACAGACATGGTATTTAGTTAAAATAATTTTCCTCATTTTTATTCTGAATTTTTTTCTTTTTCTTTTTTTTTTTTTTGAGACAAGGTCTTGCTCTGTCACCTAGGCTGAGATTGAAGTGGTATGATCACAGCTAACTGTAACCTTCAACTCGTGGGCTCAAGTGATCCTCCCTCCTCAGCCTCCTGAGTAGCTAAGGACTACAGGCATGTGCCACCATGCCTGGCTAATTTTTTTTTATTTTTTGTAGACATAGGGCCTCATTATTTTGCCCAGGTTGGTCTTGAACTCCTGGCCTCAAGCTATCCTCCTGCGTTGGCCTCCCAAAGTGTTGAGATTACAGGTGTGAGCATAGCACCTGGCTTCATTTGTCTTTTTTGTTTTTTAAAGGAAAAGTATATTTGAAGTAGATGTTTACAGAATTTTTTAATTGGGTTATACTATACTTGATTGTGGCTAAAACCTTTCTTTTGACCTCAGTTGTAAAGTAGATAAATTCATTCATTTGTTCATTCATTCATTGAATAAATACTTGTTTTGGACTTAATGGGTGTTGGATAGTTTCTATTTGATAGTCATTTCTGTTTCATTGTTAAGAAAATGGGTCATGTGTAACAAATTGTCTAAAGTTTGTTACTCAGTGAGCACTTTTAAGTTAAATAGAAAGTATTTCTTTTCATAAGGGTAAACCAAATTTGTCTTAATAGTATATTGAAAAAAGAAACTTAAAACTCCTTTTGGAATTATTTTGAAATTATATGGGATACAAGTAGTCCAACTAAGTACATATTACACAGAGCAAAACATATTATGAATCTTTACATTTAAGGATATTGGAAGATAAATATCAAAAATTGTTCTTTTAAGAGTGAACAACATACTGTAAAATGCCTTGGTGAAATACAAAACTCTCCCCTAGCAGCTGATGCAACACTAAAATAGATGTATTTCCAGAAAATATTCTTCTCATTTATATTAATAGAGTCATATCATTTCTCCAAAGAAATAGTTATAAATACTGCCACTGTGTTCCAGAAATATATTGAGAAGAAAATCATACTTCTGGAAAATACAATAAAAATGTTTCCTCTAATGGAATTTAAACCATGCATATAACAGAAAATAAAGAGGTACAACTTCAGAATCAGAGCCTAATGCTGTGGCTGGGGCGTTGTGGGTTATATTCAGTTTGTTACTAATTCTAATTACCTTCTGACACTAGACAAGCCGTCTGAGCTATTAATTCTTTACCTTTCGATTGCCATAGTGCACAACCAACAGTGGCTGTGGGAGGAAGTGCAGAGCACCTAGGAGCTGCAGCACACCAGTCAGAGATCTGCTTAAATGTGGGCATTGGGGGAAAGGGGCCACAAAAGTGGTTTGCATCTTAATACAGAGTATATTCATTTCAAATTACAAAAGACACAGAAACCTCCATCTCAAATATGGATTCAAAAAGGGAAGTTAATGAAGTAAAACATGGAATTGATGAGAAGGAAAGCATCAAGAACAAACAGCAGGATTCAGGAGAGTGTTCTGTGGAAAGGTAGTTATTTTTTAAAAAGCAGAAAGTCAGTTAATAAATATAATTCTCAACACACCTTCCCCTTTGTGTCCTTGATTATATTCAGAAAATAGTGATTTTATTTTTTTAAACATATACCATAGCTCCTCACCTTGCCTTGGCTGACCTGGATGTAGTTTAGGGACAGGTGAAAATGTGCCTGCCTCTTGGCCAAAAGCTTGTCCTTCTTGCTCCTGAAAGTCAATGTTATTTTTATAGTATGATGCTTATAGAATCCCTTTCTTAGCACTTTTTTCTATTCTGTGCATTTCTTTCCCTCCTCTACAATAGAACAACAGTGCTCAAATCCTACTGAATACTCAGTTTAAGCAATAAATCAATAGCCTATATTGGGGTTATTAACATTTTAATTTCAATTTAATAGAGATATGCACTGAGCCTTTTGTTGAGGAACCCTGGCACTACAAAAAGATTTTTAAAGTAGATGATAGTGGCATAATAGAAAAATAGACCTTATTTATCATTTTTCCCAGAGCCAATGAACTCTAATAATCAGATGGCAGCAAATCCTATACTAATTACTTCTGCCCAATATACCCTGTCTCTTCACGCACTGCCCCCTAAAAGCAATACTAGCACTGAATCTGAGATCCTGAAAATTATCCCTCTTTCTTCCTCTCCCTAGCTTCCCTACCCCAAAACTTACCAATCTTCTAAAATAAATAAAGAACAACAGGAAGATGGCTCTCAGAGCCAGTCCATTTATCTTATTACCAGAACTAATAAGTAACTTCATTTATCCTGACTTAGAACATTTCAAAGCAACAGCACCCTTAAGATTGGTAAGAAACACATTGATGCTTAGCTACGAGGCAGAAGGCGTGGTACAAAGTGGACCCTTGCCCACGAAGGTGACTGAGGTACTGCCGTAAGTCTCTTCCACCTCACAAAGAGCAAACTTTTGTGGCAGCAACAACACAACCACGCACGATGAGAGAAGCAGATCAAAGAAACTAAAAACGGAGTATGTGGTTAAATTATTTATCATGCCCCTGCAGCTTTATTGATCAGAGGCAGTTTTCTTTCTTTAACCCTACCTTTCCTGTACCTATAGAAGTTGTCACCACCTGAAGAATTATGCCCCAATGTGAAAGTTCAGGGGGTGGAGGGTGGGTAGCTAGTCAGGACCTTAGTTAAGAGAAGACTGGTTATCTAATATAGTTCTACCATATCTAATGACAAACAAACTGATGATCTCTTCACATATCTCATTTCCTAGGAAAGAAATGGTATATCATTTCATGGTGTACCCTGCAGGGAAAAAAAGGTTTTGCCCTACCTACCGAGATCGTATTACCTCAGCATTAAAAATCCCAATACAAAATTGAAGCTTTCAAAACACAGAATGATAGTAAAAGGGCATTTATATTTTAAGAATATGTTTGTCTTGTCTGCCACTGAATCTCCACTGCCAGAACATGGCTGGGCACACAGTAGGGGGTCAGTCATATTCAATGGCTATTAATGATTGAGTGTTATTGGTATTTTGGGATTCAGCAAATCAACTTGGGATTCAGGCACAGAAGGTCATGCTCTCAGCAGCATGTCTTAGGAGGCCACTGTCTCCTGCCATAGCCTGGGTGGGCCATCCTGGGCTTCCTCCGAGGTGTAAAGTCTTGCTTGCTAGAGAAATACCTTATCCCGTGAGACTGAGGATGAATTTAGGATATGTGCACACAGTTCTAACTTTGCCATTTGGAGATCTCTAAGACAAGGACTGATCCTTTGTCCTTTCACAAACAATCCCAAGGCAGTTTGCTACCTTCTTTGGGCCAAAGATTGTGTGTGATAAACTTCTGAAGAAAAGAAAGTGTTAGAAGATACAATGTCCTTTTCACCTCAAGGGAAAAGGTACTTGAAAAGAAAACTCTGTTCTAAATGCTATTGAGGTAACTATTATTTCATTGGCGTTGGGGGAAGAGGTTCCTGTTCTAATGTAGAAGAGAACAAAATATTGGTAGCTGATCAAGTTGGTTCATTTCAAGGTGAAGTTCTAAGAATTTGTCCCAAATGGGTGTTAGAAAGGCACCTTGTGACATGTCTCCATTATAGACAACTTTGGCAAATGTACTGCCTTCCTAATAGCAAATATTTTAAGAAATCAAAAACCACATTATTGAAAGAGAAGAAAATGTTAGTTGGGTATGCCTAGTTTTCTGATGATAATTACTGTTCGGAGAGTACCAGAAAAATCAGGTTCCAACAAGAGACTAAAATGGCATCAATCTTGGATCTTGAATCAAGGTGGGGAGCAGAACTCAGGTTAAGCCTCTGCCCTCCCATCCCAAATTCCTAGAAATGATGGATACTATTATTTTTAAAATCCATAGCAGGACTAGAACACAGAAATGGACACATTGGCCAGGCCAGGAATTATTACAAGGAATCCCTGCAATATGCCATGCAGATGAAATAATAGTAACAGAGAAAAGCTACTACCTAAAAATGGAATGACTCCAAATGTGCTAGTGACTCAGAAGGGGCATATACAGGGAATAGGAAGAGTCCCAGGCTGCCAGAAAGTGATCATTAAAGCAAAAATGCTGAGGACTATGTCAGTATATCAGATTCAGTAATGTATTAATAGAATTATACATCATAACCAAGCAGGACATATGCCAGGAGAGGTTCTACACTGGAAAAAAAACATCAGTGTAATTCACTGTGTTACCAGATTAACAATGGAGACCATACAATCATGTAAATAGATGCTCTCAAAATGGATTTGATAAAATTCAACATACGTATCTAATAAAAAGGGGTTTTTTTTGGTTTGTTTTTATTTTTAGCATACTAGGCATAGAAGATCCTTTCTAACCCAATAAACTATATTTGCCACAAAATCTTCAGATACAAAGTTAGGATTAATATGAGTAGAATTAATGTTATGTTGGTTACCATCAGAAGGAGAAAATAAGGTGTTGTGAATCTGTATGTTCAATAATTTCAATAATTGGCATGGCAATAGAGCAATTATATTGAAGATTTCTCTCCATTTGATAGAAGTTGGCAATTAGCAGATTTTCCACAGCAAGGGACCCTTTAATATTACTGGTCTTCTCAGTGTGAAAAATTTGCACATCACATAATCCCTCTATTGAATATATTCCTCTTGGGTGGGAAAGTTCCCTGGGAAGCAGCGTCTGTCATGTGAATTCCATTCTTTATTTTTAGAGAAATATTAACATTTTTCTTAACTTTGATTCCTTTGGGGGAGTGAAGTTTGATATTAATCTATATGATTTTAATCTTATGTTGTTCTTAGAGAAGAAATAATAAAACAACTTTTATGTGGTACCTAATGACAGTCTGACCCTGTCTGTGTCTTTGAAGTCCATGCATAGAATGTCAGGATGAATTCTAATGTGGTCTTCATTTCGCATGCTTGTCATCTTTGAAATGTCTGCAATGCTCCAGAGTGTTCTTCACACAGTGATGACAATAAAGGGTGGTAAATACCACCAGCATTTGAGTAAATGCTCAGGACCCAACTCATGTTCTAACTTCTGGACACTGACATGGGCACTCTCTTGGGCAATCCTCTGACCCTGCAGCAGCTGATTCCAAAACCTTTGCCCCACCACTGTCTTGGTCCTAAGTAGGAATCAGGCAACTGATAGGATATTTTGCCTGGAGCAAGTGATCACGTGGACAGCCCTTTTGTCATAGCAACTTTTTCAGGGAGAAGAGTGGCAGCTAGTGCTGCCAGATGGCAAAGGGATCCTCAGATCGGAGATCTTAGCATTAAGGGAAGGGGTTAGAGACCATTTAGTCACAACTAGTCATTTTACAGAAGAGACCCAAGGTACAGCAGAAACTAATAATTTCATATCCAATATCTGTCTCCCCTTCACACTAACAAATCCTTGATTTTATTTAGAGTGGCAATGTTCCCAGAATAAAATAATCACCTTCCCGGCCTTCCTTGCAGCTAGGAATGTATAGAACCCCTTTTTTTCTCACAAAGGAGGTATAAGTGGAGGTCATTGGATATGGTTTTGGGGAAAGCTTTTTAAGGGGAAATAAGCAGCTTGTATGCCTCTTTGTGTCTACCTTTCTCCCTCCTGCTTGTTATACAGACATAAGATTAGTTGTCAGCTCTGACACTGGTTTTTACCATGTGCTAGAATCCATTCTGGGTGTGAAAAACTTTCATTTTTAGAGCAGTATCTCTTTCTGGTAGTCCCTAATATCACTCATATTAGGGAGGAATCCATTCATGGCTACTATAGACCTTATTTGAATTCTACTGGTTTTTCTTACGGAAGCATACATGAGGTTCTACAGAACTTGAGAAGGACAAGAAGCTTCTAAGCTCTATATCCAAGAGCACTGTGATTGTGTCTTACCTTCTATGGAGCTCTAACCTGTAAACATCTAGCATATAAGCTTTTGCTGTTTGTTTTGAGAGGTTATTAGCACCGGCTCACAGAGGAAAGTAACACATTGAAGATGCAAAGTTCTGGTAGACAGTTAAGGAGCAACATTACTGGAGCATTAAGGAGAGGTGTGGCAAAAAAAGAAATGTGTACGTACTTTTGCATTTCTGGGCCAAAAAGGAGAAATTAGACAGTGACAAAAAGAGGCAAACAAAAGGCTGGGTGTGGTCGCTCATACCTGTAATCCTACCACCTTGGGAGGCTGAGGTGGGAGGATCACTTGAAGTTAGGAGTTCGAGACCAGCCTGAGCAGGAGGGAGACCTGGTCTCTATAAAAAGTAGAAAAATTAGCCTGGCATGGTGGCCAGTGCCTGTAGTCCCAGCTACTCAGGAGGCTGAAGCAAGAGGATAGCTTAAGCCCAGGAGTTCGAGGTTACAGTGAGCTATGATGATGCCACTGCTCCCTAGCCCCGGCGACAGACTGAGACCCAGTCTCAAAAAATAAAACGGGGTAAACAAGAAAAACCCCTGTCTCCATTAAGCCTGCAAAAATCTTATCTGCCTTTAAAATAGGCCGTTTCCACACGCCATCCAACCCATTGATGCTGAGCCAAGAGCAAACTGCCAACTTGCCTAAGGAAAGTGGTTTCACTTGCAGTAAATCTTATTCATCCATAATCTAATTATTGCTGAAAGATTTTTTTCTTTTTTCTTTTCTTTCTTTCTTTTTTTTTTTTTTTTTT
>VBSM01002608.1:52521901-52558096 GCA_008086735.1 Cheirogaleus medius | reverse complement strand
AAAAAAAAAAAAAAAAAAAAACTACATAAGGAAAGGATGGGAAAACTGGTATGAGGTCTTCAAACTTTTTTAATTGTAATGAGTCTAAAATGTTTCTCACTTAAAATAATGAAAGTCTGCAGTATTGAGAGCACTTATGGTGGTGCCTGTGTACCCTTTCAAAAGGATCCTCTACATCCTTTTAATGTTCATAAAGTGCTTTCAAGATAACTGCTTTGATATGCAGCACGAGAACCTCAAGCATTTTAGCTGCATTAGAGTTGCAGCATATGAAAAATGGTCACATTTAGTGTAGACAGTTGCTGATAATTCAGCTTGTAAACAGATTTCAAGTAGGGTTCCATGAACACACTGGCTAACCTAGTGTTTACTAGTTCTTGTTATTTACCAGTCACAGAGCTAATTCACCAAATAGGAATACAGTCTTATTCTTAGTGCTGTATTCAAAATTTTTATTGAAGAAATCTACTTTTAAGATTTCATGAAGTCCTAAATCAATGAATTTTTCCGGTGATTTGAATCTTTATAATTTTTGATAGAATATTATGATTTCCTAATATTTTATGCTAATTTTTTCTCTTTACTTTCTTTTTACTATCTTGTGTCCCTTCAGTTCTGTGCTGTGAATATTTAGGGGGGGGATGATGGTATCAAATTTCATAGTCGAAAAGAAACTTCAGAATTTTTAAAAAGTGTTTCTTAATTCTTTTTGGAAAGGTAAACACTTGCACTTATGCAAGAGGTATAAAAATGTTAATATATTTACCCACTAAGAGCCTTTAACTCTGATTTTTTCCCCCCTCAATTTAAGGTTACCATTAAGAATATCGAAAGAGAGCTCATTTGCCCAGCATGCAAGGAGCTGTTTACCCACCCGTTGATTCTCCCTTGTCAACATAGTATCTGTCATAAATGTGTAAAAGAACTCCTACTGACTCTTGATGATTCATTCAATGACGTGGGATCAGACAACTCCAATCAGAGCAGTCCTCGCCTTCGGCTCCCTTCCCCTAGCATGGATAAAATTGACAGAATTAACAGACCAGGTATGTGGTGGAACCTTGGTGGGAGGAAGGAGGGCTTATAGGTGTGTGTTCAGTGGTAATTGTGAAAGGAAAATTATTTTTGTCATTTTGAGGGCTAATTTCTCCAGGTGAATAAATCGAAATTGTAATTATAAAGGGTCTCCCGCTCAAAATGTCGGAATGAACCCTTGTTATCTTTTGATATGCACTTAAAGTGGATCTTAAATTTTTTTTAGCATAATAAAGTATCAAGCAAAGATATTAAATATTTAACACCAACTTTGTGTTAAGCTCCTTATTAACTGTGTCTGTATTTTAGGGGATGTTCTGACCTTCATATGATAAAATAATGGATTACTGAAGTGCTAACTAGGAAAATATCCATATATGGTAATATATAAATAAATACTGCAGAATTAAGGGATAAGACTACATAGTGGCTAGTCCTACAAAATTTTTTAGAGGAATTATTTTGTGTCATTTTATCCCACCTGAAGATTTCATTATCTTCATTTAGTTTTAATGTATAATATTTTTTGGAATAAAGATTTTGAATATCATAAATATCAGTAGAATTCTGTAGCAACGTATAGAAGATCTAATTTGATGTATAGCACATATACTATACCTTTATCCCATGGCCAATTGTTTCCTGTTGGGAATAGTGTTACCTTTTTTTCTAGACAACCATTACAGGATTAATGTAGATAAAAATTAATTTGAATCACTGGGGATGCTGAAATTCAGGGCCAGATCCTAGTAGAGAAATTAGTGGTGAGGACCAAGGTGGGTAGAAATACCATAGTCTCATCCTGTTAGGTGTATCCTTCATATAGAGGACAGTGCGTGGGTGACCATGAGTACCAGACTTGAGAGCTTCAGCTCTGCTCAATTTGGGGCTTGAGGTTTTAAGTATAATCCTCTTGTCTAATTTTTCAGTTTCTCCATCTTAAATTATAGGAGTAGCTTTTTAATATTGCAAAAAAACTTTTTGGGAAAGAATCTAAGTTGTGTTTTAGAGAATGTTATCTTTTAATTTACCCTGTGATATTGAATCTGCTTGGGTGATGTTTGTGTCTGTGTGCTCTATCAGAGAGTGGATAAGGGTAGATTTGTTTTAAGGGTGATATGCTATTTTAAAAATATGTTTTTTTTAATGCGAATCACTAATTATTTAGAAGATAATTTCTCATACAGAAATGTGTAAGAAACAGGAATGTCAGGCAAGCTGTGAGAGTGCAGGGAATTTGAGGACAGAGAGGGTCATGCTCATTGTGAAGTCATCACTTTTGTTTCTCTCTTTGCTACCAGTCTGGTACACTGAGGAAGGGGAGAAAGACATCATTGCTTGAAATTATCCTGCCAGATAAAACTTGATATTTTATTGGCAGACCTTCATTGGCTAATTGGGGACCCTTGTTTGATTGACTAAGGACAATTTACTTTTTGTATATTAATATTTAGCACAAACAATTAAATGGAATTTTAGTTATGTACTGTATTTCTACTTACAATTAGATTGTACTCACATATATATTTCATGAAATCATATTTTAGAAAAAACTAGTTATTAATTACTTAACTAATTAATTAAAATAGAGACAAAGTCTCGCTATGTTGCCCAGATTGGTCTCTGACTCTTGGCCTCAAGAGATCCTCCTGCCATGGCCTCCCAAAGTGCTAGGATGACAGGCATAAATGCCTGGCCTGTTTGTTTATTTTTTGAGAGGAGGTCTCACTAGTCTCCATCTCCTGAGCTCAAGTGATCCTCAAGCTCAGCCTCGGGGTAGCTGGAACTGTAGGCACATGCCACCATGCCCTGCTTGAAATTCTATAATTTATTTAGGCTTTTAATCTTAAGATTTGGTTTTTATATGGTTCATAAATGAAGTACTAGATGAAATATAGTTAACTGTTTCTGTTTTCAGGAATTAACCTAGCATGATACTGTATAGTTGCTTAATAAATATTTGTGGAATGGATGTTGAATGACAAACCTCTGCTACAAAGAACATGTTACAATCACTTATATTCAGTAGTAGTGGCATTTTTTTTTTAAAATAAGAGCTCTGTTCCACCATATATTCCACTGTCTAGATAAAAAATACAATTACTGAGGTATTCCTCCCTCTTCTTTAGGAAGAACCCTTTGGAGTCAGATTATGTCCTGGGGGCGGGGAGTTTGGAGTGCTGAAGAGTTTGAAAACTTTTCTGTGAAGAACAATTAGGAGAGGAGAAGGGATGACTGCAGAATATGATGGCTGTCTTGTAGATGGAAGGAGAACATGGGATCTTTAGCAAAGTTTCCAGATAAATAAGTAGATGTACTAAGAAGGCAGATTTAACTTAGCATGAAAGAAAACAACACCTGCTCCCACCCCACAAGCTGTCCAAAAATGAAATGAGCTGCCTAATTCTATCAGATCCCTGCCACTGGAAGTGTTTAAATCAGGTGTTAAATTTAGATGCTGCAGGGACCAAACAGGTGCATTAATGAAGCAGGCCTCTGTTTCATTTAACTTCTTTGATATAGAGACAATGTTTTCTTTTTCCATTAACTCAACAGTTATAGAACCATCAGCCCAGGTGTCAGCAGCTAGTTGACTCTTGGCCTCCCTGCTGGAGAGGTGGGTGTGGTTTGGGACCATGGAGACTAAAATGGATGCCTTGTTAAAGGGGCAGTACCCACTGGGCACCAGTGAATTATCATGTGGGCTTGGGGATGCCAGTTTGTCAGATTTATTAGTTTTATACAAAAACTTGATTTTTATGTGAAATATTTTTTTTTTTAACATATTGGCAATTCATTTAAAAATGTCATGTCAGCTAGTCAAAACACATCTTTGGCTCTGATCCATCCAGCTTTTGGGACATCAGTGTTTGCAGTCTTTGTTTGAAACAATGGATGGGTGACCACTGCCTGCAAATATTGTAGAGGGTATTTCTGCTTTGGGTGGTGCATTGAGCCAGTTGTTCTGGCACCTGCCAGATCTTTTCCAGCACTGAAGTTCTATGCCTTATTGAATACCAGTTGCATTCATTCATTCAACAAGTATTTGAGTGCCCTATGGTTACCAAATATGGCTGAATGCTGAAGGATGATAAACAAGTAGACCTACCTTGTTTTTTTTTAAGACATATATGGCCAGGCATTATACAAAGCTTTGTAAGAGATGTAGTAATGAGAGCACAGTTCTTTATCAAGATCATATACAGTGCAAGTTAATAGAGCACCCAGAGGATGAGAATGCTCCAAGTATGATAATCATTTCTGGAGGTTTTTATCAAGTTAGTGCAAAACTTCAGGATTGTTCTCTGCGTGATCACCAGTTTTAAACCAGCAGAAATATATTTTAAGTCAGTGCAAATATGATATTACTCTCCATTATTGGGCATTTGCCTATAATTTTTCTTTGGATAGATTCATGGGTAAGTAATATTCTTTTTTTTTAATGATAGGTTTCTTTTTTTCTTTTTTTTTGTAATTTAGATATACTTGAGAAGGAAACTGGAAACCCTGTTCTGAGCCAAGATTGGTATGGGAGGAATAGAATTCTAAAAATTAGTTTTGCCACTGGTTTAATAAAGGGATTAATTAGACCTGGACTGTGCAGTACAGTAGCCACTACCCGCATGTGCTCACTGAGTGCTTAAAACATGGCTAGTCTGAATTGAGGTGTGCTATGAGTGTAAAATGCACACTAGATTTCAAAGATGTAGAATACAAAAAGACTGTGAAATAGCCTTTAATAATTATTATATTGATTACATTTTGAAATGATAGTATTTGGGGTATAGTTGGTTAAATAACATGTTATTAAAATTAATTTCACTTGTTGCTTGCTGCGTGCTGCAATCATAGCTCACTGAAGGCTTAAACTCCTGGCCTCTAGTGATCCTCCTGCCTCAGCCTCCCAAAGTGCTGGGATTACAGGTGTGAGCCATGGTGTCCAGCCTCACTTGTTTCTTTTTTAATATGGCTACTGGAATATTTAAAATTACATGTATTATACTTTTGGCTCACATATTTCTTTTGGATAACATTGCATTAGACATTTGACAGATTTTTTTAAAAAATAAGAGAGTCCCTTGAAAGGAGAATAAGGTTTGTATGTATAACACAATAGCATATTAAATTATGCAAAAATAAAATTTGTATTACTGTATCCTTTGGATCATATATATGTAAGCCTTCTCACTATTTTCTATTCTCCTGTTGAATATAGACAGTTTTAGAGATATTTATTAACAGTTTTTAGGTCAGTAAAAAGTCAAAAGGTGCTTGATTTTATTTTGTATTTCCAACAGTTACCAGAAATATGATTGTTAAAAATACAAATCTGTATTTTTACAGATTTGGTCTCTTAACTATAAGGTCTCTTAAGTGCTTCACCAACAATGATATAATTCTGAATTCTAATAAGATAGTTTGAATGTTTTACGTTTCTGGTTTCATAAATGCCATGTGTACCAGGAAAAACATATTTTTAGTGTTAATTCAATAATTGTATTATGTGCAGGACACAGTTACTCCTTTATCTTTTGTTACAAGTTGTGAATCTTCTCTTTGAAATTAAATTCTAAATTCAGCTTTCTGTTCATTGTTCACAGCATCACAACGGAGATCTTTGGGGTGGAGAGGTAGAAAATGTTTTATTGCTTTTGTGGCCGCAGGCAGTATAGTGTTAGATTTAAATAATGTTGTGTGTATATAAGGTTCTCAAACATCAGTGGTCAAGTCTTCAAAATTGTGTAGAAAGTGAATAAATTGGGCTGAAATGACTTAAAGGTCAACAGGACTAAATTTCCAAGCAAGTTCTGATATTTTAAAAGGGGAACACTGATTTTTAGTGCTTGCATTTTGTCAATATACATGACAAGATATTTTTGAAGAATATAACATGTATCCCTTCTGTTTTTTTTATATATGGTGTCTTAAAAATCCTTTACATTTACTTAGTGGAACAAAGTTTAATATCACTACATTTAAGAGGTTTAAATAAACTTGTACTTTATGTATTGAAAATTTGATTAAAGGTGTTGATAATTTTTGTAGTTAATAACTATAATCTTTGCTTGTTTTATGCATATGGATTCTTTTCTTTGTTAATGTTTTAAAGTATTTGGCAAAAGAGTTTTAACATTGAGGTCTTACCCACTTGTGAGTAAATAGAGGTCTTTCCCATCTGCGGGTAAATAACGTACACTTCCTTTTTAAGCTTTCTGAAGTATTTGATTCTGTATTAAATATATGGGCCAAACCAAGCTGGGCACGGAGGCTCATGCCTATAATCCCAGCAACTCGGGAAACTGAGGCGGGGGAATTGCTTGAGCCCAGGAGTCCCAGGCTGTAGTAACCTATGATCGTGCCAGTGCACTCTACTGTGGGTGACAGAGTGAGACCTCATCTCTAAAAAAGAAAAAAAAGAAGAAAGATGGGCCAGCCTATCTTATTAAAAATAAATTTTTACTCCAGTTGACCTTTAAAATAACATTGGCTACTTTTTTATGAGTTGCTGGTGATACCCTCTGTTTCCTTGGAAAATAATAAACACCTGAAATTTATCCCTTTTCTGTTTTCCTCTCCTCCTCCTCCTGCATTTCTTGATTTAAAAATCTTAAAGCCACTTTTAGAAGCCACATATGATCTCCTCTCTTACAGGCTTTAGTAAGTCTCTGTGAATTTGAAGTTTTGAAATCTAGTAACTAGGAGGAGAGACAGGAATAGTTTGCTTTTTAAAAAGTTAATTTCTTATTACTCATTTTTTATTCAGAGGGTAGCTGAGAAAAATAATTTTTATAGTTTGGAGAATGCTAATATAATACTCAAAGGGTAGCCGCAAGTCACAGACATCAGGTTATGCCAAAAGAAACACTAAGGTGGTAGTATAAGATGTCAGCCTACTGCCGAACACCAAGAAGCCCAATACGAATGTCCAGTGTGGGGAGAGGTGGTCCACTAACTGGTCGAGGGGCAGAAGTGGGGAAGATGCATACAGAAAATGGGAGAGAATGCATGTGGCAGAGGTTTGGAACCTGTTAGTTATGAATTGACACTCTCCCTTTTGTTTTGAAATATATTATTTTCTCTTTGATAAATTTAACTGGTTAAACAAATGACTGAAAGTTGACTTTTTGGGGAGTTTGCTGCAAACCAATTTGAAAATTTTTTGGTGTCTTTATTTTGAAATTGTGTCATGATTTATGCTTACTGTTTAATCTGTTGTTGAAGTAAAGATACATAGAGAAAAGAATTGATTCCACAAGGTGATAGTATTCACATAATTTTCAAATATTATTGGTCCCACAAATTCAGTTTGATGTATAAAATTGCATTGCTTGTTCTACATTACTTGCTTACCTTTCCAAGCCATCATTACTTTTCTTTTTCATTATATCATGCTATAGAGCCATACTATTCAATATAAAAATGTTCAACCCTGCACCATAAAATGTGGTAGTCACCAGCCACCAGTGGCTCTTGAGAGTTTGAAATGTGGTTATTGCAACCACAGAATTGAATTTTTAATTTTATTTAATTTTAATTAAATGTAATGGCCTCATTGGGCTAATGGCTACTGTATTAGACAGCACAACTATAGAAAGTAGAAATTAACTTTAAATTTTTATTCTTAGTTCCACTGTGTTGATTTTTTTTTCATTAGGTTTACTTCTCAGAATATCTTTAGATTTGTCCTGCTTTCTTTGTTGCCTTGAACATATATTCTATTTTTTTAATGAAAACAATGATAAAAGTATAAGGCAGATGAAATAAGTCATTTAGCATTCATAAGAAATACTCAAGAGCTTTCAAAATCTGTTAGAAAAGTAGTCAAGATATCTATTTGAATTATATGAAAAATCACTCATCTTTATTTAATATCTGATTTACGAAGGTCAGTGTGATGTTTTACACCTTATTTTTTACTGTAAAAGGAAGAGGTGTACAGAAAAGGGATGAAGCACTTTTTTTTCAAATTTCTAAAGATCAAAATCTGGATGTCACCAGTGTACATGTTAAAGCATGATTTTGTTATCATGATTTAATTTAATTGTATCCCATTACTTTATCACAACCATCATAAAAACCAATAATAACCCATTTTTAAAACATTGTGATTATTTAAATAAACCCATTTATTTAAATTTCCATCACCTAGTTCATGTGTGGAAGACTGCAATTAAGTGGGAATTTCCATTTGTTTAAACTTGACCACTGCGCTGTATCACTTCCAGAATTGTTTGGCTTGTTTTTTTCCCCTAAATGAAATTTTCATTGGCATGTATTTTAAAAGTAGCTTTGCTGCTTATTTCATTATATGCCTGCTGTGGTGTGAAAGATCTTGGACTGTATTGCATGTTTCTAGAGTTATTAAAAGAATTTATTTTAGGTAGGATTTTCAAATTTTTATGGGGTAGCTTTTTTGTATACATTAATATTTTAAAATATAAAGGTTAAAAATATCTTTAAATGAAGATACTAAAAATATTTTGCATGTTTGTTGCATAAGTAGCTTTTGGGGCTCTGTGCCATTTAGCATGCTATAAAGTCACTTCAAATAAGTAATATTGTGGGCTGATTGCTAAATTTTACCTGTAGTGGTATCATGCCAGGCATCTTCTGAGATACTCTTTTGAGTGATGGTAGTCATGTGCAAATATTAATGTAGCTATTTAAAAATATTTTCTAAATGTGATATGCTATAATAAGTTTTGCCATTTATTTTTGGTATTGGATACATGGTAGTACGAAATAAGGCTGAGGGTTAAGAAGTTTGTGTTTATGTTAAAGGAGTTATTTTTTGTGTAACTAAGACTGCGTATTCTTAAGAATAGATTTATAAATGGGAGTAGGGAATATGATATGCATGCACCTGTGGTAACCAGACACTCTGGATTCCTGTGAACAGCAGGTAAGGACTGTCATGCCTTGGTTTCTTGATTTGTTAAAATAAGGATAATACTGAACAAAAATGTGATGTATAAGGTCACTTATTGTGTGTGTGTGTATAGTTAAATTATATATAGTACTTTTTGAGTAACTTTTGGCTTACTGAATTAAGTAATCTTAATGATTCTTTGTTTCAGGTTATAAGAAGATATTAAATGGTTGGTCCCTCTTAAAGTCACTAAATTCTAGGTCTATGAATGAGTTTTTCACTCTTCTGTAGATTGTACTCAATTAACTAATGATCTTGCCTACTGAATTTTTCCACATAAAACAATACTACAGTGGGAAACCCTCTGTTTTGGTTATTAAAAATTTTGTGGTCACATATTTCTTTGAGAATCTGATAAAAGTTATGGATTTTTAACCAGAAAATATGCATATGTATATAGATGGAAAATTTTGCACACAATTTCAAATAGTTCATGCATCTCCCTGGAGCATATTCATGGGCCCTAGGGTAAGGATCCTTGCTCTTTCATGTATCAAACTCATTTCTTGTCAGCTAAGGCTGTTTTCATTTAAATGTCTTTGGATATGGCATATAAAAGTAACTATAAATGTTAATTATATAATTCCAAAAAATCCTGACCACATGTAGTATTGTATTATATGTTTTACCTTTATATCTATGTTTGATTTTACATGGGATTTACTATAGAACATTTTCCTTTTCTCTTTGATAACTGTTCAATAACTTGGGCTTACCTTTTGTATACTGAAGTTTTTAAAACATTTATGAAATACAAGTTGATTCAAATGGAACCACTTTGGGTACTATATTTTTGTAATGTATTTGTAGATATACATCTTTCTAAAGCATGACTCCTCTTTTCTTCATTCTAATCATTTTTCTACCGATGTAACTAAACAAAGACTTATCAATTACACAGGCTGGAAGCGCAATTCATTGACCCCTAGGACAACTCTTTTTCCTTGCCCTGGCTGTGAGCATGACGTGGATCTTGGAGAACGAGGAATCAGTGGCCTGTTTCGAAATTTCACTTTAGAAACTATTGTCGAAAGATATCGGCAGGCAGCTAGGGCAGCCACAGCCATTATGTGTGACCTTTGTAAACCACCACCTCAGGAATCCACAAAAAGTTGCATGGATTGTAGTGCAAGCTACTGCAATGAGTGCTTCAAAATTTATCACCCTTGGGGTACCGTAAAAGCTCAGCATGAGTATGTGGGCCCAACTACCAATTTTAGACCCAAGGTAAGTGAAGTTTTTATTTAGGGTATTAAGGTTATGACAGAAATTATTAGTAGTTTAGGAACTTAACAGAAAGAAAGTAACTTTAAAAGCAGATAAAAGAACTGAAGGCCTAGTCATTGGAATTATTTAGTCGTGGGGCTCAACATCCCCAACAGTTTAGAGGCTAATATTGTGGTTCATTCTGTTACAACCAGGTGATACAATACAATGAATGAATGTTCATAACGATAATCCTGAGTAATAGAGGAAAGGTTGAGTTATCTCAGACATAATTTCTCAGATCGAAATGGTTAAAGTTAAAAAGCTTTTGCACTTTAGTGTCATAAATCTGTAATTGCCTAACAAATTTGACTGGGAAAAATATTTTTCTGATGTTTTTTGGTTAGCTAAAATTGTATTAAGAATAATTAAGAGTAATTTCAGCCTAATATTTTGAAGCTTGTGATATAATGGTTATATATTATCTCAAATAGAATTTGCATTTCTTAAACATTCTGTGTAATTTCTTTAATAATGCTCAAAAGAACTTTATGCATTGTTTGCCCTGCTATGTGACTGAAAAGAAGAATGATTTTTGGATATCTTTACTTCTTTATGTTTTATATAGACTAAAAAAACTACAGTTGATACTTTAAAAGTTCTTATTCCTTACAACTTAGTAACTTGTGTGGGTATTAAAAGTTATTTATTTTTACATTCTTAATCATAAAGCATTTCATTTGTAATAGAAAAACGGGAAAAAATCTGAAAAGTTTTCTTGAAACTTTGAGCTGAGTATTTCTTACATCATATTAAATAGTGTAGGACTAGTAGATTAAAACAAAAACAATCTATACATCCATGTTTTGAATAATACTTTTCTCAAACTCTTAGTTTGCCAATAGATTTATCAAATATCTTTTAATGCTTTATTTTTCTCATGTCATTTTAAATGCTCATGGTCATAGATTTTTAAAAATTTATGACTTCATTCTGGTGTTTTAATATTTCTTTTAAATGAATAATTGCATTTAATACTATTAATATTTCATCATGAACGAACCTATGATTATTAAATTAATTATATTAAGGCTTCTGTTTTTGTGAGTTAAGGATTTCATGATTGAGTATAAATTATAGTCTTATACTTTCTATTTACAAATATTAGTATAACGAAAGATTGATAAGAGAACCAAAGAATATGAATAAGTTATACTGAGAAAAATGTATTTTTTTCCAGTAGTTAGTGTTATTCAATATAGTAAAATTCTAAAAGGATGTTCCTTATTCTTTTGAATATTTGCCTATAACTTTGAGTTTTTTTGATCATTTCTTGCAGAAAGCCAAACTTTGTATTTTATTTTAAATGTAATGGCTTTGAGAATGTAGGAACTTGGACATGCTTGAAGTCTTTTTTAGTTGTTTTTCTCCTGAACCTATATATTGGTATTAGGACTTTTCATATTGGACTTTTTTTGTGTGTGAATGTCTTTAAATTATTAGATCAGTTATGGTTGCCTAAAATCTAATCTACTGGAATCATTAATAGCCTTTTGATTTTATTAACATACTTAAATCCTCCCTTTCTTCTGAATGAAAACAGTTATGTAAAATTTCAAATGTTCCTGTGATGATAGCTTACTGAATAAATAAAAAGGTAAATGCTTAATCAATTAAAAAAACAGTTCTAAATTTGGTCACTGTGTAATTTGAAGAAGCAAACACATCTTGAACCTTGTGTCATAAAGTGTTCCAACATACTCTTAGTAACAGATTTCTTATAAAGATGGTGAAGCCATAGGTTCTCATAAATTATTATGGTACTTCATAAAAATATTGATCATGATCATTAGGAATTGCCTAGTCAGCATGGTCAGAGGGCCTTTCTAGCTTGGTTAAGCATTCATTCCACTTGAATCTGATAGGAATGAAATTTTCACTTTTGGAGAAATAACAAGTACTTATTCAATTAACCGTTTGAATCCTCAAATTGAAGAGAAGTAATTCTGATATAGAGAATTTTCTTGTGATGTATCAATAATGTTTATTTCATTTTATGTTTTATTCGTTTAGTGATTTTACAAAGCAAATCTTTGTATTTGGGGACTTTAGCATATTACTTGAAACCCTAAATCCTTAATCATGCTTTTATTTTTACACAATAGATCTTAATGTGTCCAGAACATGAAACGGAGAGAATAAACATGTACTGTGAATTATGTAGGAGGCCAGTTTGCCATCTCTGTAAGTTGGGTGGTAATCATTCCAATCACCGTGTAACCACTATGAGCAGTGCCTACAAAACCTTAAAGGTAGGATGTGTTTAGTTTTGCAATTGAATTTTTATTCTTTATAACTTTATTGCCTTTAAGTTTTCATTTATAAAATCATCATGTGTTAGGTGGTCTCTTTTACTAAAATGAGTTACAATATAAAGTAACGATCTACTAGTATTAGGTTGTTAGTATTTCTAAACAATAATTCTTTTTGGTGCTAATATGATAATGTGCAGTGTATATTAACACCTACACTGATAGTTCTGAACTCTGAGGGAAGGACACTTTATCATGATCCCCAAATGAGTCAAATACCTATGATAATGTGTGTGTACATAGGAATGACACACTTTGAAGGACCATGGCTATTTTAAGACACTTGATTCTTGTTCCTTGTCTATAGAATTAGTGTTTTGCTTATTCTGGGGAGACCCTTACCAGCTAAAACTGAATTACTTCCTGTCTGTTAACTTTATTCTTGACACTTTTAAAAACTTTTAAATTTAGTAATCAACATCAAAGTAGACAGTGGTATAATGCAATTTTTTTTGTTCCATTCTTTTTTCCTTTAAATAATATTTTAAAAAGGAATTGAGTCATCCATGAACCTAGCACCTATTTTAATTGTTTCCTTTCTATCTGTAACAATATGTATATGCATATTTTGGCCTATATCTGGTTGCATATATACATACAATTTTATATTTTACATTTTATATCTGTCATGCTCTGTCTTCCCTCTATCCTCTCTGAACTTGTGGAATACAGGTGTTACTGTTTCATTGTTCTTGTCTACTGATTCTCTCATTGTGTCCTTACTAGGTCAGTTTTTATTGCTTTTTATTTTTATTATAGTTTGTATTTCCCTACTTTGTATGCCTGGTAATTTTTGATTGGCTGCCAGGTATTGTAAATTTTATCTTGTTGGGTGCTGGATGTTTTTGTATTCCTACAGATATTCGTGAGTTTTCTTCAAGTGTGTGATTAAGTTACTTAAAAATAGTTTGTTCCCTTTGGTTCTTTCTTGCTTTTAAGCTTTGTTAGAACAGAGCAGCATTTAATTCTAGGGCTAATTTTAGCCAGCTATTGAGATAAAAACCCTTTGATGATTCTTTCGATATGCCCTATGAATTTTGAGTGTTTGTTTGTTTGTTTGTTTTCTTTTAAAGTCTGGTTGGTGAGTAACAAGGCACTACTCCCAGCCTTGTGTGAGCTCCTGGAATTGCTGCCTCTAATCTTTTAGGGTGATTCTTTGCCCGGCCTCTGGCAGCTTCCTCACACACAAGTTTATCAGTATTCCGCTGAATATGTAAGGGGAACTCTTTGTACATCTGTGGAGTTCTTTCTTTACACCTGTCTCTTCATAGGTATTGTACCTTAAAAACTCTGGCCTCCCTGGACTCAGCCTCTTCTCCTCGTAGGAGACCCTGGACTCCCTTTGAACCCTTCTCCAGACAGTAAGCTGGGGCAGTCAGAGGGTCATCTTGTTTACCATCTTTTAGGGAAAGATCTCTTCCTTGTTTTGTGATGTTCAATGTCTTAAGAGCTGTTTCATATATTTTGTTAGGTTTTACGGTTTTTTCAGGTGGGAGAGTAAATCCAGTTTTTGTCACTCTACAATGCCCACAGTGTGCCTCATGTACCACCATTTGTAATTAAATTTAACACCTTTTTGTTTCGATTTCTTATTGGTTTGATCCTAGAAGCTGTCCAAAAATTTTTTTTCTGTTACTTGGATTAAATCTTTGACAATAATACACACTTAAGCTATCTTTTACATGCTGTTAATTTCTCTCATTTGTGTTTCAGACTTTTAAAAATAGACTCCATAATGGAATTTTTATCTAGATTTGTCATTAGCAGACAGCTCTCCTTCCCTTAACTTGGTTTTAGATTTTAAGCAGTGGAAGGGTATGGTGAATTTAGGTTATGTTATCATGTCTTTCATTTTTGGTCACTTGAGTATTGACAGTAAAGAGGGAAAATAGGTGTCATGGGAGTATATCGTTGTCTTTGTTTGCTGCTTGTTGAAACTGCTGAATCAGGGACCAGGTTTCCCATCTGCCTCTCTGTGTGATCTGGCTTCCAATACAGGTAAACTGTGTCCTAGGGTCTAACCAGGTGTTTTGTGGAAGATGTCCTTTGAATTCTGCAAACTGCTTGCACTTTTGGGTGAACTTGCCCAAATAGTTAAAAACTAGATGAGAGGAATAATCCCCCTACTGGCAGTCTTTCTATTAAGTGAAGCCTGTAATTTTTCTTCACTGTGCAGTGAGCAAGTTTCTAGTTCAGCTACTGACTATGTGGCATTTGTACTCTGGGAGCTTTGGTTTCCTCATCTGTGCAATGCTGGGTTAAGACACAAAATTTTATGTCTCTTCCTACCATTAACATATTTTTTTCTTTGTCTCATTCTTCCTTGAATGTTCAGAAATATTGTTCCTCTACCTAGCAGGTCCTTCTTTTGTCTCTCCAGTGAGTCATCAAGGAGATCACTGTGTCTGATTGCTAGGTGTCCCTCTGAAATAAAATGGTCTTGCCAGACACCTGTCACTTTTGTTTTTGCATATGTTCTCTTACCCTATTACATGGTCTACTTAACAAAGAGGAAGATAATATAGGAGGATACTCACTTTTTAAGCTCCTAGAAGCTGGGTCTCTGCCCCTCTTCTTTTCTTGTATATCACTTTCATTTCAGGCCATCAGTGGTGACTGAGTGCCTGAAATGTTCAGATCATCCTGTTGGGGCTACAGCTTGGGAAATGTTTTCTGTATGTTCTTATTCTTATTTAGACTCTGAAGACATTTGTTTGTTAAATAACTTCTTACCCTCTGGTGCTTCAGGGCTTCTGTTTTGTTTTGTTAAACATACTTCAGGTATATTACAGAATATGTTTTCTAGGCAAGACTAGGATCTCACCAAAACCTATGATGTTATTTCTGTGGAAAACTATACTAATTTCAGAATGACTAGCTTATAAATAAACTATTCAGTAAGCTCTGGAAGATGCTTATACTTATAAATCTTTGTTTTCATTTTTGTGTAATTATATTTAATGAATTGGCTGGGATAGGTCATGATGATTATTTTGAAAGGCTCTTGTGGCTGTTCCTATTGTATATGTATGTGTGTGTGTGTGAGTGTTTGTGAGAGTAAATTAAAAAATCTGATGGAAGGCAATACTATTTGAATTGCTGCCCTTCTATTTACTTAGAAGCCTTAGGAGGAAGAGTTCTGGCAATGATAGTGAAACAACAAAAATACACTATTTGTGTATTCAGAATTTTGACTAATCTAAGCATCATTGCCTTGTTCCTTTTTCCAGCCTGTTTGTAATCTTCTATATATCTTTTACCCTGTATGCTTAAGGCCAGTAACTACCCTGGGTTAATAATGATAATCACCATAGCTGATTTTACTCTCTGTTTATCATAGGCTATAGAAGAGAATGAGTACTATGTAATTAAAAAATTCTGCAAGGTCTTTTTTTTAAACTTCTGTCCATTTATGTTAATGAATATGTTTTAACAGGAAAAGCTTTCAAAGGATATTGATTACCTTATTGGTAAGGAAAGCCAGGTGAAGGGTCAGATTTCGGAACTAAACTTGTTAATGAAAGAAACGGAGGTAAGTGATAAATTGATTTTTATATTTTTCCTTTATTCCATTTAGACATTCCTTTATTTATTCATAAAATTCTGAGGGTATTATATGAGCTGGGGATACAAAGTTGTGTTAGATCTCACCCCTGATTTTCTGGGACTAGGCAAACAAATGTGAAAAATAAATTATAATGCTATGTGACCAGTGCTGTGATAGGAGTGGCGATTAGCTGATATGAGAACACAGAGGAAAGCATGACTAACTCTTTATGTGACAGTTAACAAGGTCTCAAAAATAGTCATATAAGGGAAATAATAGCTTTTACAATTGTATTTAAAAAATTAAGAAATGGTGATATGTGGATAGGACCAGGTTTATTTAAAATTTCAGGTATTCCTGAATATATACCCCACCTATGTTTGCCAAAAGACATGTAATAGAATGTTCATGACTGCATTGTTTGTAATAGCCACAACGTGGAAACTATACAAATGCACATTAACAGCGGAATATGAATAGCAGTAAGAATGAATGATCTACAACTGCATGTAACAGTATAGATTAATCTTGCAATGTTGAAAGGAAAATGCCAGTTACAAAGGTGTGCATACTATATATAATCACATTTATTAAAAGTACCAAAAAAGATGAAACTAGGTTATGTTGTTAGAATTGAGGAGGGGTGGGTGGATTAGTGCCTGGAAAGGTTTATAAGGGTGGCTTCTGGGAGTGCTGGTAATGTTCTTTTATCTAATCTGGATTTTTCTACTGGATGCTGGCTATGTGGGTGTGTTTGTAAAGATTCATCAATCTTTACACTTACATGTACATTTTTCTGTTTGTACATTATATTTCAATAAAAATTAGAAAAAGTAATTTAAAAATACAGCAAAAGAGGGTTAGGACTGGGTTATTTTAAAATTCCAAATATTCTTCACTAACTTTGACCTGGTTCTTTTCTCCATTTGAAACAAGTCATTACTCCTGATCACTTTAAAAGTGGTAATTAAATATAAAAATACCCTGGCTAGTACGAGACTATTACTCCTTGAAGAAATTTTTTTTTCCAATATGGAGTGAAATTATTGAGAATTACATGAATTAGCACCATTACCAATATTGCTTTTGTTTTTAATATTATTTTCCTGATCTTCACTGATTGCATTCACCACTTTAGGTACGTCATTTTTCCATGTACCTTAAAGTAGGATTTTCTTTTTCATAGTTTTGTCTGATTAAGTGACAGACTCTCCTAGCACAAAGCAGATCATCACCTTGATAGTTGGTTGTTTCAGGGGTTGCATCTTTAGTCATTTTAGGTTTGTCTTGAGTCTGTTGGCTTTCTCAGTCCTGTTCTTTACTTCTGAATTAAAGACCCAGTTCCTTGTTTTTGGGGTTTGTCATCCAGTAGGTTAAAATTGAGGAACTCGGGTATCAAGTATTCTTGTATACCCTGATTCCCTGGAATCCTGGGGACATTATTGAATTTTTTTGTACCTTTGGCCTAAGCTGCGTTTGTAGGCTTATAAGTAAGAATATTCTACATGAGAGAATTTGCCTCCATTCTAGAGTTTTACTCAGTGATGATGGTAACACTGTCTTTCTGTAATTATACTTAGCTGGAAAAAAAATCTTTATCGATATGATATTTCTGAATTTAATGTTATAATTTGTCATTGAAATACTATCAAAATGTCACTTCCTTCTGCTGGTATTGTTTTAAAAATCAAGTTGAGCTCTGATTTTATAGGAATTCAGAATGTTTAATAAACACTGCTGATAGGATCATTTTATAACATAATAGAGGATAGCTATGTGTACAGTGATAAGAATGTTTCTCTAGTACAATGCACACTGTCTGGGGAAGGACACACTTATAACTTTGACTCAAATGGTATGAAAGCAATTTATGTAACCAAAATGTTTGTACCCCCATAATATTCTGAAATTAAAAAAAAAAAAGAATGTTTCTCTAGAGCATGTGACATGGTGGTATGTACTTTCTGCAAATAATCTTCTTTTAATCTTCATAAAATCCTGAATGGGTTCTCTTATCCCAGTTTTCAAAAGAGAAAAGCTAGGCATAGAGAAGTTAAATAATTTGTATAAGGTCACACAGCTGAGTCAGGATTTAATTATAATCAAATTATATCAATTTGAAGAGAAGATTTACATTTTATGTCATAGTAAAGAATGTGATTTTTTTGAGCTTTGTGGCTATTATTAAACTTATAAAAAATTGGAATAGCATAGAAAGGGTTAAAAAATTCCTGAATTTTAAATGAATTGAAAACTCTGCAATTGTGCTTTTCTATGTTTTTTGTTAAATCGCTTCATTTCTGCTTCAAATTCCTTTATATACAATAAACAAAAATTGTTTTCTTATTTAATTGAATAAATTATCTATTGCCAGACTTTGGAGATGAAAAGCTTAAGGAAATATGTATAAAATTACAAAGTAAGTCTAAATGGAAGTCGTCAGTTGTTCTTTGCTAAGTGTATTTGATGCCAAGCTATTGTTGTGAAATTTCAGTGTCAGACAAAATCATTTTTCTTTACAATATCCAGGTTTGTTTTTATTGAATTTTGATAGTTTTGTCATCAGGTAGGTGTAGAATTTGTGAAAATGCATTTGAATTTAGCAGATGAAGTGATGCTTTGTTTGTTTTATAATAGTGTAATGGAGAGAGGGCTAAAGAAGAAGCAATTACACATTTTGAAAAGCTCTTTGAAATCCTAGAAGAGAGGAAATCATCTGTTTTGAAAGCAATTGATGCCTCTAAGAAACTAAGATTAGACAAATTTCAGACTCAAGTGGAGGAGTATCAGGGACTTTTGGAGAACAATGGGCTTGTGGGATATGCTCAAGAAGTGCTTAAGGAGACGGATCAGTCTTGCTTTGTACAGACGGCAAAACAACTCCACCTCAGGTATTCTCTTACACTTTTAACTTCAGAATGTCTTTAGCAATGTCATTACGTGCTGCTGTGTATTTCAACTTTCTCTCTGAGTGGTTCATAATGCTATATTAATGTGACTATGTCTTGCTTACTTCTTGAATGTTGAGTAGAGTATGGGTTTTCTTTTGTTAATCACATTGCAGATATTTAGTCTGATTTGCCTTTTTAAAGAATGATTTTTATGTAAAATATATATGTCTGCAGAATACAGAAAGCTACTGAATCTTTGAAGAGCTTTAGACCTGCTGCTCAGACTTCTTTTGAAGACTATGTTGTTAATACATCTAAACAAACCGAACTCCTGGGAGAATTGTCCTTTTTCTCCAACGGTAAGTTTTAGTAAAGGCAAAACCTCATTCTTTAAGTGTGAATTTGCATTGCGTAAAAGAAACACACATTCCCTTCAGTTTGACATTATAAAGCAGCATTTCAGTTGCCCAGGACCATCATAGCATCCTGAAATGTATCCCATTTATGATTTTGTAACTGTGTTTTTATGCACAAAAACTATATTCTGTTGGTTTGTGTGTTTTGAAACATTGCATAAATGGCATCATGTTGTATGTTTCCTTTTTGTAAACTGCTTTTAAAAAATTAAGATAAATATTTGTTAATATGTGAAATTCTGGTTTAAAGCTATATTTTAACTGTTTGTAGTATTTCATAAGTAAATAAGTTGTTTCCCTACCGAGAGGCCTTTTTTCTGTTTTTTCCCTATTATAAGTAATGCTATATCAAACATCTTTGTCAGTGTCTTTTTGTGCATGTGTATGTTAGTTTCTCTAGGGCAGAAACCTAGAAATGGAATCTGCAGGCTGAAACTGACTCTAGGATGTTCAAGTGTTTATGTTGCTCTATTAGTTTGCTTGGGCTGCCGTAATAAAGTACCGCAGACTGGGTGGCTCAAACAATAGAAATTAATTTTCTCATGATTCTGGAGACTAGAAGTCCGAGATCAAGGTGTGATAGGGTTGGTTTCTTCTAAGGCCTCTCTCGTTGGTTGATGGATGGCCCTCTTCTTCCTGTCTTCACGTAGTCTTCCCTTTGTGTGTGTCTGTGTCTTAATCTCTTCTTATAAGGACACCAGTCATATTGGATTAGGGTCCATTCTAATGACTCCATTTTAATTTAATTACCTCTTTAAAGACCTTATGTTTAAATACAGCCACATTCTGAAGTACTTGGGGTTAGGACTTCAACATATGGATTTTGGGGAGACACAATTCGTCCCAAACACTTGCACATATTCGTGTCTTGCTACTTCTGAAGAAAGAGGTCTTCCTTTCCTTTTTTCCTTCTCACCTCATTCATTTCCTTAAGGTTTGTCTTCTAGTAATAATAATGGTGAACAATCACAATCCTTATAAAAGATATGCTTATAGTCTAATACAATATAGGTGCAGATTTGTGAATTTGTACATTCAATTAGAGAAGATTTGTCTTTTTAAAAGGTAAAAACTCTGAAGGTTTACTGTGAGCTCCTTTCTTTCCAAATACATACCTGCATCTGATATATACTTATTTAATATGACTATCACTTTCATTTAAACAGAAATTTTTTACTGTTTAAAATGCTGATTCTATTTCATCCACTGTACACTGTTTCCAAAATATATAGTTGAATTGTTTTCATAAACATGTTAACATATTTCTGAGTCCAAGGTCTTCCCTCCCCTATGGGTCCCCAATGGTCTCTGGAAAAGGTGAGGTTGAGGGTGGGTAATCTTGGGTTATAACAATGTATAGCAAAGACCAACTGGAATGGATGGTGAGAGTGGAATAGTAGTCACTCAGCTTCTGCCTGATGGATATTCCCCCCGTTTTTTTCTACATGTACATTATTTTAGTAAGCTATGTTTCCAAAAAAGAAAAGGATGTGGGGTAGAGCATACTATTCATGTTATTCTGTAAGTTGTTCCTTATTTTTTAAAAAATGTTAAAATGTATTTTGTATGACCTTCCAAAGCTCACTGTGTCTACATAACACTCAGTTGTGTAACGCACCCTACGTGCTGCTTATACGTTGCTTATGTTGTAGCTGGGGGATGAGGAGGAGAGGGAGACTTCTTCTCATTTCATGTCCTCCTCTGTGATGTGGCATAAATGTGTGTGCATGTGGGATGTGTGTATAACTTTTATAACTTACTGTTCTTATCATATGATCTGAGCTGTTAAGCCTAGGAATCTGTTCTATGGAAAGAATTATACATATGCACAAAGATTTAGCTGTGGTGTTTTAATAATTGTATTTTTAGTGAAAAATTACAAACCTATTCCCCAAAATAGACAGTTAAATGTTGATATACCTATATAGTAGCATACCATTGAGCGGAAAACACTGGTGGGATTATACAAAATGGTTATAGTGGTTATCTTTAGGTTACTTAAATGTTTTATGTGTGTTCTATTGTATCTGATTTTCTTACTAAAATATGTATCATGTTTATACTAAGAAAAATTAAATTGATTTGCAACTCTACAGAGTTGTAATATGAAAGCAAATTATATGATATTCATTGAGAGTTTGATATACTCACCAAATTTAGATTTAAAAATATTAAAATAATTGTTTATAGATAAAAAAATTTCAAGTCCAAGGCTGTTATTCAGTAGGCAGAAGGCATATGGTTAAAAAATTTGACTTACAGTGTTTCAGAATTAATAATTATAATATCTAAAGCTATAATTGAGTCAATTTTTGCATCTTATTTTTTTATTTTCTCCTTTCAGTTATAAATATATTTTATTTAATACTTATTCTTTTTTCTCCTATGTAGTATTACAAATTTAGAAAATTCTTGGACAGTGTAGAAGTCATTAAGTATTATCAATACATCATTTTCATTGAGGAAAAATACAGATTTTAAAATATCAATATTTTAACAGTTTTCTATTTTATAATTTTTTTCAGGCATAGATGTGCCAGAGATCAATGAGGAACAGAGCAAAGTTTATAACAATGCCTTGATAAATTGGTACCATCCAGGAAAGGAGAAAGCTGATAGCTATGTTCTTGAATATCGGAAGATCAATAGAGATGATGAAATGTTGTCATGGAATGAGATAGAAGTGCATGGCATGAGTAAAGTTGTTTCAGAACTTGAAAGCAATTGTAATTATGCTTTTAGAGTGAGAGCCTACAAGGGTTCAATCTGTAGTCCTTGCAGCAGAGAATTGATTCTTCATACTCCTCCAGCTCCAGGTATTGTGAATATTAGAAATTAAAAAAGCATAGCATTGGAAGAGACCTTGATAAAGTAAACTAATCAATGTCTCCGTGTAGACCTGCATTAAACCAGCTCTTGTTTTAAAAAGATTCCAGAAAAGTAGCTTCCGTACCCAGCTAGGATTTAGAAATGAACCAAATACTTGAATTTCACCTTGTATGCTGAGAACAGGATTAGATTTTAGCTGACATCAGAGAAAAACATGAAAGGAAGACATTTGGGTGAGCAGGGCTATTATGTTGGGATTAAAATACCATAAATGCTAACTTTAAAGTTTTGAGTTGGGCATAGTGGCTCACGCCTGTAATCCTAGCAGTCTGGGAGGCCGAGGTGGGAGGATTGCTTAAGCTCAGGAGTTCGAGACCAGCTTGAGCAAGAGCAAGACTCCCTCTCTACTAAAAATAGAAAAATTAGCCATGTGTGGTGGCATGCACCTGTAGTCCCAGCTACTTTGAGAGGCTGAGGCAGGAAGATCACTTAAGCCCAGCAGTTTGAGGTTGCAGTGAGCTATGATGACACCACTATACTCTAGCCCAGGTGACAGAGCGAAACTCTGTCTCAAAAAAAAAAAAAAGTTTTGAATGGTATAATTCTATATTTTTTGGTCAGTTATAGAAGTCTCTAAAACATGGGAGGTAGGCACATATTTTTAAAATTTGTTGGCATAATATTCTAAATTATAATTTTGATTTAACCTACTTCTGATTTGCCTGGATTTTCTAACTTGGTGAGTCTCAGCACATGGGGATGGGAGGCATGCATTAGAACCACATGGACATCTTCTTCTCCCCACACTCAAGGCTCCTCATGCCCAGCCACCCTCTCTCTCCTAACAAGTTACAAACCACTGATACTGCGTACAGAGTGCCTAAAGATTTTTACACAATGAGGGCCGGGCGCGGTGGCTCACGCCTGTAATCCTAGCACTCTGGGAGGCCGAGGCGGGCGGATCGCTCGAGGTCAGGAGTTCAAAACCAGCCTCAGCAAGAGCGAGACCCCGTCTCTACTAAAAAAATAGAAAGAAATTAATTGGACAACTAAAAATATATAGAAAAAATTAGCCGGGCATGGTGGCGCGTGCCTGTAGTCCAAGCTATTCGGGAGGCTGAGGCAGAAGGATTGCTTGAGCCTGGGAGTTTGAGGTTGCTGTGAGCTAAGCTGATGCCACAGCACTCTAGCCCGGGCAACAAAGTAAGACTCTGCCTCAAAAAAAAAAAAAAGGTTTTTACCTTTTGAGAATGACAAACTTCTTATAGGTCAGTTGATGTTCACTATGTCTCCACGAATGAGGGACATTTAGAAGCAAAGTTGTTCTCAGTCTGCTTAGCAGGGAAACATTCTCCCTGTCAGTCACTGCTTTAGAGACACCTTCAGTTGGTTTGTAGATCCTATTGCTCCCTCCTTATTTTTAGTGGCGTATGTACCCATACTTTCTGCACTCTGCCCTTCCTTCCCTTTTTGTTCAAAATAGAAGAGGACTATTTGTTTTTCATGCACATTGTGACTTTAAAAAAAAGTAATATAAATATGTGGTTGGCTAAAATTTTTTTTTGAATTTTAATAAAATCCAGTAGAGAGCTTTAGGATGAATTTGCAAGTATTAAATAAATATTTTATGCTTAGTACTATTTCCTCTTTCTTTTCTAGTCTCTCTGAAAGTAGAAGAAAAAGGAACCTAGAGGTAGCTGCTGTTTTCAGTAACATAGTGGAAAGGGAAGGAGAAAAGGAAATGTGAAGGGTTTTCCTTTTTTCTGAGAGAAGCAGTACAAATAGGGTGACCCTTTAAATTTTTTGTGCAAACTGGGAGACTTGAGATTCAAAGGCAGCGCAATAATTATGCCAGAACAGTAGGCATTACCAAGAAGAGTGGTCAGTCTATACGTAGGGATTAACTTTAGTTTGCTAGCAGCCATTTTTTAAAATTGTGATATAATATAGATAAAATTTACCATCTTGACCATTTTTAAGTGTGGCATTAAGCACATTCACAGTATTATTCAGTATCTCCACTCACATCTCCAGAACTTTTTCACCATCCCAAACTGAAACTATATCCTGTAAACAATAACTCCCAACCCCCTCCCCTGAAAACTTGGTAACTTTTATTTTCTGTCCCTGTGAATTTGCCTATTTTAGGTACTTCATATAAGTGGAATAATGCAATATTTGTTCTTTTGTATCTGGCTTATTTCAAGGTTCATCCATGTTATATAGCATGTATCAGAATTTCTTTCCTTTTTAAGGCTGCATAATAATCTATTGTATATAAATATCTCACATTTTCTATATCTATTCGTGTTTGGATTGATTCCCCGTTGGCTAGTAGCCCATGTTATGCACAATGATTTAAGTTGATAGAGACTTACGGGGAGGGGTGATACTTCCGTTCTGCAGATGGCAAAATTAAAGTTTAGGTCAAACTCTAGTTAAATGGTTAAGCAAAGATTCCAACCCAAGTCTCTCTGAACCCAAAGGCTTTTCTCTCTTTTCTTTTAACATCGTACCATGTTTCTCATGTCTGTTGTTTTACTGTGTTGGTTGATAAGGCAAAGGCCTTATTAAAATAGCTAAAATTTTCCATATTTACAAAATGTGGGATAAATATTTAAGAAAATGTATAGATATTTATGAAAATGTATGACCCCTTATTTTTAAGGATAAAAGAACAGATCTAATAGTATAAATATCTATGATAGATTCGCTATGTCTATTCTAATTAATAAATTTTCACATACGATTAAAATATTTTCTTCTGCTTTTGAGAGTTCTGAAGATTTTCAGGTATAGAGAATATGCTGGAAATTATTGCTGAATTTCGGTTTGTCATAGTTATCCGATAATGATACCTCACTAATCCCTTCTCTTTCCAGTAATTTCTATTTGAAAATCTATCAAATTTAACCTTAGGTTATAGAAATGCTAATAAATAATGTTCAGACTGATTTTAATTTTAAGCTCTATTTAGTTTTCAGTTTCCTCTTTGATGAAAAATGCGGCTATAATAATGAACACCTCTTGCTGAACTTGAAGAGAGACCGGGTGGAGAGTAGAGCTGGCTTTAACCTTCTCCTTGCTGCAGAACGCATCCAAGTGGGTTATTATACAAGCTTAGACTACATCATTGGAGACGTTGGAATTACAAAAGGGAAACACTTTTGGGCCTTCCGTGTGGAACCATATTCGTACCTGGTAAAAGCAGGAGTTGCTTCTAGCGATAAACTACAAGAATGGCTCCGTTCTCCCCGGGATGCAGTTAGTCCAAGGTAGATTCTTTTCTTGATCTTGGTAATTCTTTTAAAAGTAAATATAGTTGTGTAGCAAGGTAAGCCTGAAAATAGACTTGAATTTATTTATTACATTTGGATTATACATTTCTTAGATTCAGTCTCATGTTTATGTGGTTGATTAAGAAAAGGAGTCAGACCCAGCCGCAGGATTGTGTGCCTGTAGTCCCAGGTACTCAGGAGGCTGAGGCAGGAGGATCACCCGAGCCTAGGCATTTGAGGCCCAGCCTATGCAACATAGCGAGACCCCCATCTCTAAAAGAGAAAAGAAAAGGAAAAATAGTCAGGTTGTTGTGTAATCACATATTGAATAATGAGATTTAGCAGTTAATTTTTAATGCCATGAGGAAATAAGTCTGTTTTGGATACCTGTTGATTGTGATACAGCTTCACAGTTTAACTTTTAAAGTCATTTACATGTTACCTAAACTATATGATAAAAATTACTCACATATCCAATATAGTACCTCTAGGTGCCATACTTCACAACTGATATTAAGTTGTTCTTTTGTTATGGGACACAGTTTCTTTAAACTTTCCCACAAGTCCTTTACAAAACTGGATCATGGTAGACATGTTTCCACAGCAAAGAATTCCAGCTTCTTGAGAGAGTAACTGAAGGAGATGGTACAGTTTAGTTCTTTTAGATGGAGTAAATTGAACTAGCCTAGACAAATAATTCTTGACCTTTTATGGGAACAGTATCCCAGGTTAACAGTCTGAATGATAGGAAAAACTTTTTGAACAAAGATGAGAAATTTACATAACATCAAAAATTTTAATAGAGAAATGGTTAACTAAACATAGTGGCATGTCCACTTGATGGAATATTAGTATTAATGTTTAAAAAGTTTATTACATGAGAAATATTGTAAGTGAAAAAACCTGATTAAAATTGTTGAAGCAGTATGAACCCAAATACATAAAAAGCAAGCTATACATATTGAAAAAAATGGAACATGCATCACAATTTTCTATAAGTGTTTACTGTTTTATAATAGAGGGGTGAAAAAACTTTATAATTGTTTACATCATAGATCTATGTAGAAATCCTAACCAGGAAATAGAATTCTTAGGAGGGTAATGAAACATACTCTTTTATTTTGCATTATTTTGCAGTGCCCATTAATTTTACTTAGACTGGTAAATTCCTTGGGTTAGTGCATATATCTTGTGTTTTTATTTTCTTATACAGTCAAATGTCACTTAGCAACAGGGATATGTTCTGAGGAATGTGTCATTAGGTGATTTCATCGTGTGAACATCATAGAGTGTACGACACAAACTCAGATGATATAGTCTACTACACACCTAGGCTATATGGTATAGCTTATTGCTCCTAGCCACAAAACTGTGTAGCGTGTTACTGTACTGAATACTGTAGGCAATTGTAACACTGTGGTAAGTATTTGTGTATCTAAATATAGGAAACGTACAGTAAAAATACAGTATAAAAGATAAAAAACGGTATACCTGTATAGGGCACTTAGCATGAATCAAGCTTGTAGGACTGGATGTTGCTCTGGGTCAGTCAGTGAGTGTGTGGTGATTGAATGTGAACATTGGGCATTACTGTACATCTACACTAGTATAGACTGTATATTTAGGCTATACTAAATTTATGAAAAAATATTTTTCTTCAATAATAAATCAACCTTAGCTTATTATAACTTTAAGATTTTTTAAAAAAACATTTGACTCTTTTGTAACAACTTAGCTTAAAACTCTTTTTGTAATAACTTAGCTTAAAACTCAAACACATTGCACAGCTGTTCAAAAATATTTTCTTTGTAGGCTTATTCTTCCATAAGCTTTTTTCTATTTTTAAAATTTAATTTTTTTTTTTTACTTTTTAAACTTTTTAAAAACTAAGGCAGAAACACACACGTTAGCCCAGGCCTACACAGGATCAGGATCATCAGTATCACTGTTTTTCCACCTCCACATCTTGTCCTACTGGGAGGTCTTCATGGGGCAATAAACACTGGGAGCTGTCATCTCCTATGGCAACAATGTCTTCTTCTGGAATAACACTCGAAGGACCTGCCTGAGACTGTTTTACAGTTAATAAGTAGAAGGAGTACACTTTAAAATAATGATAAAAAGCATAGTATAGTAAATACATAAACCAGTATCAGTTGTTTATCATCATAATCAAATATTATGTACTGTACGTAATTGTATGTGTAACACAGTAGGTTTGTTTATACCAGCATCAGCACAAACATGTGAATAGTGCATGACATTAGAGCATTACAACGGCTAGGACATCACAAAGTGATAGGAATTTTTCAGCTCCATTATAATTTTATGGTAACGCTGTTGCATATGTGGTCTGTCATTGACTGGAATATCGTTAAGGGGCGCATGACTGTCTATGATTTTGTGCCATAAATGTCTAATCTTTGACCAGTTACTTCCCTCCCTTTTCGGTAGGCCAAAGTTATTCATAATGACTTTTAGATTCTAACTTTTATCTAGTTAAAAGTAATGTTTTATGACAGAATTTGGGGCTGAGTCTGTGGTATAAATCTAAATGGCAATGTGTAGTCTTTGTTTTTTATTTCGTTGTAATAAAAAGCTTTTGATACAAAAATTATTTTAACTTTAAATCAATGTATATTATCTTGAAAATGTTTTGAAGATACTTGAAGCCCTGTAGATAAAGATACAGATACTTTGTTTTTGTGTGTTACGTTTTAGGTATGAGCAAGACAGTGGCCATGACAGTGGAAGTGAGGACACCTGTTTTGATTCTTCGCAGCCCTTTACATTAGTCACCATAGGCATGAAGAAATTTTTTATACCCAAGTCACCTACTTCTAATGAACCTGAAAATAGAGTTCTTCCCATGCCAACAAGTATAGGGATTTTCCTTGACTATGATAAAGGCAGAGTGAGTTTCTATGATATGGATCACATGAGATGCCTGTATGAGCGCCAGGTGGACTGCTCGCATACGATGTACCCAGCATTCGCATTAATGGGCAGTGGAGGAATTCAACTTGAAGAACCCATCACAGCAAAATATCTGGAATACCAAGAGGACATATAGTTTAAACATCTGATGTGACTTAGGAAAATTGTGAGCAAAACAATGCCTTAGTTGTTAACCTTCATAATTAATTATATGTCACTAAGTATTCTGTCACCACACTCATCATTGTGTATGATTCTTCTTAAAACACAGAAAACCTAAACAGCCTTGTCTCTTCCATGTCATTGTTCTGCCTTTTACAAATAAGGGGAGTGAAGACGTTCTTTTCTAGTTCATACTGAAATGATTAACTTTGCAACTGGATTGTCTTTCTCTTTATGCACGGGAAATCTAATTTATTTATGTCAGCTGGTGGTGGTGATAATTACATTCCTTTTTCTTCTGGGCAGGGTTGGGATACAAAGTATTTATTATGCTTCTTTTATGTTTGCTTTTTCATTTTTATATCATGTTTATGTCCTAAGAGAAGATATTTTTTAAACGCCTTATGGATAGAAATTAGTACTAAGCAGTGTGTCTCACATTTGTTTTTAATAGGAAAACAAAGTTTAGATAGGTAAAAAGAAAAAGGCCATAATAATGGTAGTATATTTAAGTGAAAAATTATGTATTTTAAAATGTGTAACTATTAAAAGTATATTGCCTGGGAAATTGAATACTACTGTTTTGTTTTGAAGACCACAAACTGTATTATTAACGACATTTTTCGGAGTTCCCTTAGCTATAACATCCATAAACCAGAATGGTTCATGGTTTCTTGCAAGAAACATGGTTTTGTGTTTATGGTTATAGTTTCTTGCAGGAAATACAAGTTTTTGCCTGACACATGAACAGTTTATATAATTTTTTTCAGAAAAATTTATCTTTAGTTTTTCTTACTCTATGAAAATATTCGTGCTTATATCAAAGACTTATTTTTAGAAATATTAGTGAAGATGGACTGATACTGAAATCATATTTGTTCTTTTGCCCTCTTATTATGTCTTGTGATTTTCATTTTTTGGCACAAATATTACATATCAGATTTTTCTGGTTTATGTTTACACGTTTGAAAAATTCATGATATATTTTTTAGTAGCATTAAGTATATTATAAAACATTTTATAATATATTTTTAGTTTATTTATTTACTTGTTCAGTTGTATGGCATGTTCTGTGGTTCATTGATAGTAAGCATTTGTAATATAAGCTAGTAAAATAAATTAAGAATAATAAAGATAATTATATACCCTTTTAAAAGCTGAAATTTCTTTTAATTTGAAGAATTTCATTTTATATAAATTGTATGTTTTATCTTTGGAAGCTGTTCTTTTAGGTAGGTGGTTTTTATTTAAACTGCTTATTTCTTTCAAGTTAAAATGTTCAGAAACTATACTGTTATGCATTTTAGCAGTAATAATTTATAGAGTGCTTTTGACATGTTTTAACAGAATGAAACTCTTGGCCTGGTGGTGTTTTTTTTTTAATAGAAATATGCTATTCAGGCTGGTAGCATTACATTAGCTTTCTCCCCCGAACCCAAGTAGAAAATAGCATGGAGAATTTCCATGTTGTTTAGTCATCTTTCTTACTTTCCCGTCTACAAGTAGCACTTTATGACTTAGCCTAAACTCATTAAATATTCAGTGTTATGTGGATCATTGTGCAATAAAGCTGCTAAAGGGACATGTGCAGTTAAGTGTGATACTCTCCAGCCTGTGAAAGGACATAATCATGTAGACATTTTTAAATATAAAATTTTAACAGGAATAGGAAAGGTGTTTCAAACATTGCACAGTTGTATATAAATTGTTTAACTGAATTTCTTTCATTTTTAATAAAAATTAAAAAGAAATCAAGTGTAATTATTCAAATCTGTACTCCAGGACTTTTTGGTATATGTATATGGAAAACTGAAACAAATTATGAAAAGATATTTAGCTGCACATATTAGAACTAAAGTTTTATATGAAATTATTTTGGACATTTATTAGCTTTAATTCCTGTGAAAGTGATTCTTAGAAAAAGCTTGACATGAAGCTAATTTATTTCAATTGATTGATCAATTTGTCTCAGATGAGTGGATCTTTAGCTCTCATTCATACTCATGGGTTATGGGGCTCTGGTAGTTGTCAGTTGTGGATCACAGTGAATTGTTACTAACGCTTGATGGGTCTTAAATTTTTTTTTAATTAGTAAGAGTAGATTCAAGGCAATTCCTGTGATATTTAATAATAACTTAATTCTCATATTTACAATTGCTTTCATGAAGGTAGTGGGAGCCAGAGCTGTTGCCTTTGGGGAATTGAACACAATCTGGGCTTGTTAAATCTGTTCCCGTAGCCCATAGTCTGAGCAGGCCCTTGAAGTATGTCCCCTGGTCCGCTGTGGGAATAAAGTCAATCATATTGCTACAGAAAGGAATTGAGAACTAATACTACAGGCAAGAATACTCTTAAGAAATTATGTTCTACCAGATAGATTTGTATTTATTTTAAAGGAGTTTAATTTGCTTGTTTCTGGGAATATCCTGAGAATTGGAGTTTTTCGTGGGACTCTTTTGCTTTAAAAAATGAAGGTTTAAGTTTGATTTGGAACTATTTCATTCCAAAAGTTTTTAACTCCTGCTATCTATGAGACATTGTGCTGTGTACTGGGTATAAAGTGAACAAGACAGCCTAGCTAGGTTCCTGTTTTCATGGAGTTTAACTTCTAGCAAGCAGAGATGAAGAGATGATAAAAGCGGAATGGGTTAGAGAGTGCTTGAGGTGGGAGCTAGCATTAGATCTGGTGGCCAGGGAAGTCCCTCTAAGGAGGGTAATGTGAGTTTGACACCTGATTGCTGAAGAGCTGGCCATGCAAAGACCTGAGCGAAGGGCATTTCAGGTAGAAGGAACAAGAAATACTTGGGATGGTGAATTGTTCAGCTTTCTGGCAGGAAATAGAATTTACCCCAGATGGTTCAAGTGAAAAGTTGATGAAAGGATTGCTTAGAAATATAGGCAGCAGTAAAGAAAGAAACAGACAGTGGTGAGGCACTTGAAAGACTAACAATAATCTGAAGCCATTAATGCCTCTAGAGCAAGAAGGACCAGAGGAGGAAATAGTGTTACTTAGATCTCAGTGAGAGGTAGAACTTCAGGGAAGGAGCTGAGGTTGCCATGGGAAGCAGTTATTGCTGGAGGTGAGGTGCCATCCTCCGTCTATCTGCTGGTGCTGTTTATTGACTAAACCCGCTGGAAGCCAGCCAGCTAGGGCTCTCTAGAGATACAGACAGCAGGGGTCATCTTCCTGGGGCAGAAAAGGGAAAGAATAGAGCCAAGGGGGTGGTGTAAATGGGAAATAACTAGCACAGGTATGAAGGAGTGAAGGAGTTTAGTGTATTTGAGGGAAAAAAGGAGGCTGTTGGTTATGGTGCTGATTGCCCCAATAAGGGTTTTTATAACGTTCTGCCATGTTTGAACACATACACATAAAGGGGACTGTTTTGAAGACTTAGAAAGCTACGCAACTTTTTCATTTCAGCTTTCTGGTATTTCTCTTCCCAGTTGGCCATTCCATGCTGAGATCATCTGTGAGACTATTGCAGTTGCTTCTTCTCTTGATCTCTTATCCGAAATCCTTTTGGATTAGAGAAAAATAATTGTATAATGATTTAAAAAAGGGTATCTTTAAAGTTCTGGCTAGACTCTTGCCTGCATGTAGAAGTAAGATTGTAGGATATTGTCAATTTCAATATCAATTGAAAATAAATTGAAATGTGCTCTACATGAATTACAGACTATAATCTGGCTGGATAATTTAAAAATATTTCTAAATAAAATTATTTATTTCCTGTCATTTTTTTAACCTGAACTCAATGGGTAGTTTATTTTTTTAAATGCCACCACTGCTCGCTTTTGGAAGACCTTAAAAAGTTTACATTGGCATGTGGTTCACATGCAGTCTGAATCTATACTGATTGGCCAGATTATATGACAGTTAATGGAGCTCTGCTTTCCTTTCTTCTTAATCTCCCAGCTCTTGATCACCTAAGACAAGAGTCTTCTAAGTGCAAAGCTAATATTATTTAGAATAGTATACCTGTCTTGCGATCTTAAGACAATTGGAACAATATTTTTTTTCATTTTCTTTCCTATATAGGTTGGTGAACACTATTAGCTGCTATAAAAGTATTTTATAATCCCTTCAAAATAATGTGTATATATAGCATCTGTATATCTCCAAAATAATAAGTGCAAGAGTTTATAATTCAAATAATGATAAAAGACTCAAAAAAACCCCAAAAAACCAGACTTCCAATCCTCCACCTCCACCCCTATCCAGCTTCTCAGAGTCAGTGACATTAACTCTTGTTTCTTCTTTATTTCTTTCTGTATTAATATTATTCATTTTCTACTAACAATATTAGGTGTTATTTATCAACATCATGGAATTTTAAAGGATTTTAATATCTAAGTAAGTATCATTTCATATCACCCAAGTAGATGTATTATAACTACATTTCTTTTACAACCTTTTTTCCTCTCTTGGGGTTAATAATTGACTATTTCACTTAGTTTTCTTTGAATCTCTATAAGCTGTTTTACAGGTTCCAAAAGCTCTATAAAATATTTTTAATAAGGTATTTCCACAGGGTCAAACATGGTTTGGTGAGGGGACCTCAAAAATTTCATGGAAAGATGGAATTAAAAGATAAAAATAACAAAAAAGAGATAAACCTTATTTCTCAACCTTAGGCCCATCAAGTTTGAGAAAATTTTGTAAACAATGTTACCAGCCATTTAGTCCATCCCTAAAGAACTAAGGGTCCTGGGAATTTAACTGTGTCAATTCTGTCTTTTTTACATTATTGACTGAAGATAAGTGGGTGCCCCTTAAAGATTTTTTAAGATTAAGAAACAAAAAGAAGTCAAAGGAGCCAAATCAGGACTGTAAAATGAATGTGTAATGATTTCCCATTGAAACTTTTGTGAAATTGATCTTATTTGATGAGAGGAGTGAGCAGGAGCATTGTGGAGGAGAAGAACTCTTGGGCATTTTTCTGCTAAAGCTTTGGCTTTCTCAAAACACTCTCATAATAAGCATGTGTTATCATTCTTTGGCCTCCAGAATGTCAACAAGCAACGTGCCTTGAACATCTCAAAAAGCTTTTCCAATGACCTTTGCTGTTGACGGGTCCACTTTTACTTTGACTGGACCATTCCCACCTCATGGTAGCCATTGCATTGTGCTTTGTCTTCAGAATTGTACTGGTAAAACCATGTTTCATCTCCTGTTAAAATTCTTCGAAAAAAATTCTTCAGGATCTTGACCGACTTGTTTAAAATTTCCACTGAAAGTTCTTGTCTGCAGCTGATCTTGGTGCAATGGTTTTGGCACCCGAGTGGAAAGTTTGCTCAACTTCAATTTTTCAGTCAGGATTGTGTAAGCTGAACCAGTTGAGTTGTCTATGGTGTTGTCTATTGTTTCTGCTGTTAAATATCAGTCCTCTCCAATTAGGGCACAAACAAGATGAATTTTTTTCCTCACAAATTGATGTGGATGGTCTTCAACTGCAGGCTGTATCTTGAACATTGTCCCGTCCCTTCTGAAAACACGTTATCCATTTGTAAACTGCTGATTTCTTTGAGGCTTTGTCCCTGTAAGCTTTTCATAAAGTGTCAATGATTTCACTCTTCTTCCATCCAGACTTCACGATACACTTAATGTTTGTTCTTGCTCCAATTTCAGCAGAATTCATGTTGCTCTGTTAGGGGCCCTTTTCAAACCGATGCCTTATCCTTTTTAGTGACTCAAACTAGATCTTGTTCAGACATGTTATAACAAGTTAGTATGTATTTATCTTGGTACAAAAATTTTTGAACTCCATTAATAGCTTTTTCATAATATGCATTTTCCATGAACTTTTTGAAGACTTGTCATATTTGTTTTTTCTGGTTAGTTTCTCGTAGAGCTCTTGTCTTCCTAATTCTGTATGGACTGGTTGGTCCTGGCCCTGCTACATATCTCTTGGTGCTTCCCTTTGCCTTCATCCTAGGAATAATCCTTCCCTCTCCTCTAAATTCAATCTCATTTCCTGGATCCCATGTCTTTGTTTTAGTTGGCTTATGTCTTCATTTTAGTAGAGCATATTTTCTAGTGAATGTCTTGAGAGAAAGCTTAGGGAAGGTAGAGTTTTTGAAATTTTACATGTCCTAAAAGTTCTTAGCTCTAACCTCCCACTTAACAGTTCAAAATTGTTTTCCTATTTTGCAAGGCATTGTTCTATTACCTACCAGCACCCAGTCTTGTTAGTGAAGTCCGATGCCATTTTAATTCTTGATTCTTTGAATGTGACCTGTTTTTCTTTTCTGGAAGCTTTTACATTCTATCTCTGGTGTTTTGAGATTTTATAATATTTCTTAGTGTGGGTTGTTTTTCCCCATTCCATGTTTTGAGCATTTGGTCATTCCCTTCAGTTCTGCAAAGTTTTCTTGTATTATGTATTTGGTGATTTTCTACCCACATTTTGGAACTCTCCTACTAGTCAGATATTAGACTGCTTCATGCTCTTTTCCATTTTGATAGCATCCTCCCCGCAAGTCAGTATTGTAGGTCTTTTCTCTGGGGATATTCATTTTCTCTGAAAGAAAATCCTTCAGTCTTCTGTCTGAGTAGTGGTCCTCAGGAATTGGACTAGGGCCTAGGCTGAGGTTCCCCCATCCCATAAATAGACTCTTATTTTCTTAAACTCCCCTACATACTTAGTGTTCCTGAGTGAGGAACTTTTCCCATTTTCTTCAGAAACTCTACCTCCTATCTTCTTTGGAAGTTATGAGTGTTGGTAGTAGTGAGTCAAGGAGTGAGGAAAGGTGGAAGAGAGGACAATCACCCAATAATGTAGGGTGGAGCTGGGAGAGTGGAGGAGGGGGACTGCTCCATATCAGTCTCTGTTGGCTCTACTTTCAGAACATACCCAGAATCTAACTTCTCCCCCCTCCACCGTCATCACTAACATTCTATCTTGATCACCGTAATAGCTTCCTAACAGGTCTCCTTTCTTCAGCCTTGTATTAGTTGGATAGCTAAGTTCTACCCTTAACAGACCCTGAAAACTTTGAACTTAAACAAAATTTATTTCTTGCTCTCACAAAATCTATTGTAGAGCAGTAAAGGCACTTCCCCACTGAAGATGTAGGCATCCAGGCTCCCTGCATTTTGTGACAGCACATTAGCCCATGGTTTCTAAAGTTGCTACAGCAGGAAAAGAGCGTGGAGGAGTCCCAACAGCTGCTAATGTCCCAGCGCGTCATTTCTCTTCATGCTTTTTGTCTACAACTAATCACATGCTGCTAACTCACAGGCATGGGAGTGTTACCTTGTGAGGACCCAGGAAGAAGAGAACCAGATATGGTTGAGCACTAACAATTTCTACCTCAGGCTCACTGTTAATTTCTATTTTCAGGTTAAAAACCAGTGATCTTTCTAAAAATACATAAGTCATTTCATATCATTCCTGCTATTCCAGATATCCACATAATCTCTCACCACCTTTATCTTTTTTATATGTCACTTCCTCAATGAGAACAATCTAGCTACTGTATTTAAATTACACCTCCCTGTCCCTATCATAGTTCCCATTTCCTGCTTTGTTTTTCATAGGACTTCAATTTCATGTTTGTCTACATCCTCTGAAATGTAAGCTCCACAAGGG
>VBSM01002608.1:52508798-52521801 GCA_008086735.1 Cheirogaleus medius | reverse complement strand
CCAGGAAAATACAAGAGGTGCTATATCACCATTGTTTCTTATAGCTGAATAGTTAACCCAGTTTTTATCACTCCTGAATCCCAGCATCTTGAATCTCTCTTGGTTTTCAGCCTGTGACTCACCTCTACCTTTGTGTGGTACATGGGTACTGGCAGCTCCTGAGCCTGTCTGAGGATCTATGTGGGTAAACTGGTTTGCTTCTCACAGGTTTCTCCCTCTGCAAGCTTTCAGATGTGCCTGCCATTCCCCTATCTGCTCTTTTCTTTATTGTTTACGGTTATAGATGTCTCTTGGTTGCATTGTAGTTGAAGTTTACTTTCAGTTTCTTGTTCATTTTTGTTTTGGGGTGATTTTCAAGAGGAAGAAGGAGGTAGATAGGATTTTGCCATCTTGAAACTGCAAAAGAGTATTTCTGGAATGATTTTAACTAGAAGTTATAACATCTAATACTTATTTATTGGATCCATAATAATTAGTATTTTTTCTAGATCGTTATTTTATAACACCGTAGGAAATAGCTCCTTGGCTCTTAAAAAAGCAATAACAAGGTTTTGTTGTTGTTTTGAATGATGGAACTATAGTATAAGGTGTAGATGTTCCTTATTTTTGGCAGAGGTATTTTCTTGGAAAATCACTTATAAATTGTACTTATTGTATTTGAGTGGATTCAATATTTGATAAACTGAGAGTTTTAAGGTGCCATATAACAACTTAATTTGCTTTCATCATTTTGATTCCTTTTTTTACACCAACTTCAAAAGTGTAATTTATATACAATAACATGCAATTAAGTGTAGTTTGAGATTGGATACACACACCTGTGTCATCACCATCGTCTACAACTGATAGAATATATCCATCACCCCAAAATGTTCCCTCGTGACCCTTTCCAGTCCATACCTACCCCCCATTTTGATTCTTTATACCCTAGATCAGGGGTCCTCAAACTTTTTAAACAGGGGGCCAGTTTACTGTTCCTCAGACTGTTGGAGGGCCAGACTGTAGTTTAAAAAAAACTATGAACCAATTCCTATGCACACTGCACATATCTTATTTTGAAGTAAAAAAACAAACGGGCAAAAACACCCGCATGTGGCCCGCAGGCCATAGTTTGAGGATGCCTGCCCTAGATGGTCTCTCCATTTTTAAAGCAAAGCACATCCGTACTATACAAAAACATTTGTAGTTTGGAAATTATTTTCCTAGTAAAAGTTCTTAGGTTACCAGTTCTGCCCACCCATAACTTTGATGTGCAAGCATTTGAATTCCTTCTTGCAGTAAACCTAACATGTCTTAAAGTGTTGGGAGACAGGGAATTCTAAAAACATCCTTAAGTTGTAAAGTTGTACATTGTAGTATGTGTCTGAAAGATTGATCTCAGTAGCTTACAGGTTTTGGGAAAAGGAAAGAACTCCATGAGCAAATAAGTTTGGGTGATATTCAACTAAGCAAAGTTAGATATTTATTTTATTAATATTTTTAACTGCAGGAATTCTCACAGCATTTATTGCCTATTTGACTTTGAATCTAACAGAATATTCTATGGAACACATTGTGAAAATAGTAGTAATAGTTAGTATAGATTTTTGGAAACTAAGTGGTTTGGGTTTATATCTGAGGTTTGTCAATTAATACATGTGGAATCTTAGACAAGTTATTAACCTGTGAGCTCCATCTTATCTATAAAATAGTTCTAGTGCTATGTACTTTAAATTAGATAATGCACTCAAAGTATTTAACACAGCATCTAGTATATAGTAAGTTACTCACTATATGGTGGCTTCATGTATACATTCTGCTTTTAAATAGCATTTCTAAAAATGGGATTTCACTCTATAAAGATAACTTTTACAAATGATGAGAATACATTTGCACAGAAAATTGTACTAAGGAAATTCTAAGTAATATATTCAATTGCTATTATTTGTTTATCATGCCTCAAACAAAGCTGAAGACTTATAAGAATAATTAATTGGAGGTATAATTCAGTCTGTCAGATAAAATCCAGTTTTCTGTGAGATCAAGATAATATAGTCCAGGTGTGTTTCTCCCAATTTTCTGTGAGATTAAGATAATACGGTCCAGGTGTGTTTCTTCACTATTATGTAACAATTAACAAAAGCTCATAAAATGCAAAAGAAAAGGATTTGAATAGTCTGAGTCAATATCAGTTTCCAAAGTAAACTCAGATCATGACAGATTTCTCTGGTGGCTTCTGGAAACTGCTGGAAGTCTTGCTAATTAAAAAGCAGTATGTTGTACAGAGCAGTGCTTCTTAAACATTAACATGCATAGACATCAGCTGGGGATCTTGTTAAAATGCTGACTCTGTTTCAGGAGGTCTGAGTTGGGGCTGAGAGTCTGCATCTTTAACAAGCTCCAGGTGAAGCCTAACCTGCTGATTTACAGATCACACTGAGCTGGGCTTTAGCGAAGAGACCTATTCCTTTGTGCAAGTGTGCATGGGGAGCCGGGATAGGAGGCATGAGAGCACAAATTAGCTTACAGGGAGAATTTAGCAGGTTCAACCGGTTTGGGAACGATCATCTGAGGTAGCCCTCCAGATATTTACAGGTAAGGTCAAAATGATCTCTTAAAGAAGTTTTGAATCAGCTTGGGCTCTTGGACAAACATTTAACTGATACTCCCAAGATAATGTGTCATAAGGAAGAGAGTTTGGCCTCCCCAAATTAAGTGCAGGGGTTGTAGGGCACTTCAACCATGTAAAACAAGCCAGCAATCTCAGCATGAGTCTTCCAGAATGTGTCTGAATAGAATTTGGTTGATCCTGACCCTTTGTCCTTGATGATACTGGAATGAGTTAATTGCAAAATATGTCCACGATTAGCTGAATGATTTGGTAGGATGGTTGATTGATTGACTGGTTGGTTGATTGACTGGTTGGTTGATTGATGGGGTCTAGCTATGTTGCCTAGGCTGGAGTGCAGTGGCTACTCACAGGCACAGTCATAGCTCACTGCTGCCTCCAACTCCTGGACTCAAGAGATCCTCCTGCCTCAGTCTCTTGAGTAGCTGGGACTTACGGGGGCATACCACCTGTAAATTATTATTTATTACATCAAAAGTTTACCATTTGTTGAGTGCTGTATTCTGGGAGCTATGCTAATTGCTTTATGGAAATCTTATTTTAATTCCTGTAACAATCTTAAGAGAAGTGTATCATTTGTCAACCTAAAAGGAAGAGGCAAATATAAAGAGTTTACTTGAGTCGAAGTGAGGACAGTTGCCTGGACCACTCAGACCCAAGTAACCTTGGATATGAGCTCTCGCCTTTGTTATAAGCAGGTTTTTAAAGGCAAAAAGGGGGGACAGGAAGTGGGCTGACACAAAGTTGTTTGTCAGGAATTCTCATTGGTTTACAGATAACACTGATTAGTGATTGGCTATCCATTGCTAAACTATAGGATGTGGGTTATGGTGTCTGCTGCTAGATTATTAGGTTAATTTATACCTACTTGTGGCAATAGCAAGCAGTTTCAAGAGGTGAATACATAGCTCAAAGAAGGGAGTAGGACTTGATTGCTGTCTCATTTTGATGTCTCTCTGGGCCTGGTAATTTAAAAGGACTCACATTCCTCAGATAAAATATGTTTTCTCACATTATACCCATTTTACAGGTGAGGAGACTAAGAATCAAAGAGATTAATAACCTGTCTAGGGTCTCAAAGCTTATAAGTGGCAGAGTTGGGAATCGAATCCACAGTTTTTCCCCAAATCTATACTTTGACCCATTATTCAACCTTCCCATTAAAGTTATTTAAGTATTGAGGAATATTTGCCAAATATAACAATAGTTTATAAAATCATTTCTATCATTAACTCTTAGAAGACAAGTTTTTAATGACTCGGGGGCATGGAGTTTCCTTGTTGGATTGTTAAGTTTTCTAGTCTTTATTTTTATAAATAATGCTTCAAAGAATGTCTTGGGTATAGAGATTTCAAAGAGGCCAATCCAGGAGAAATGTGCCTGTACATGTTTTGTTTCCTCATCTGTGATGGGAAAAACCCTTATCTTGTGGGTGAAAAACAAGCTTGAATTTGAATGTTTTTCTGCTTTCAGCCAGGGCATGCCCTCTTCCAACACAGGTTCGCTTCACACCTTTGTCACTTGCCCTGCCTCGGAAAGTCTTTGAGTTTTCCAAGGCTCACATAGTTTTGAAGAGATGTGCAGTAGTCCCCCCTTCTCCTGGGGGGATACATTCCAGGATCCCCAGTAGATGCCTTGGAGAGCACTGAAACCAACTGCCCTCAGTCAGAGCATGTTTCTGTTCATGTCTTCCACCCACAAATTTAATTAATGCCTTTTCCATCTTAGCTAAGCATTGTGGCCACAACTTTTGTAGTTTGAGGTGCAACAGTAAAACTAGCGTGAATTTCTTTCTCTTTTTTCTCCCCCCTACAATTTCACAGGCAGAGATTCATTCTTACTGTAGATCTTGGCAACCTCAGCATACATTTTTTTTTTCTTATTAAGTCTAGAATTCTCACCTTTTCACTTAAAAGAAGCACTTTTTGGCTTCTCTTTGGCAAATCTGATTTGCCAGCATCACTACTCTGGGCTTTGGGGCCCTTGTTAAGTAATTAAGGATGACTTGAACACAAGCACTACCTATCATACCAGACAGTAGATCTGATAACCTGGATTTGGTGACTAAGAGACTAAGCTACTAAGCGATGAAGGAGCATGTACAGCGTGGAGATGCTGGACAAAGGGGTGATTCACATCCTCAGCAGGATGGAGTGGGATGGCATGAGATTTCACCACGCTGCTCAGAATGGCATGCAATTTAAAACTTATGAATTGTTTATTTCTAGAATTTTCCATTTAATATTTTTGGACTGAAGTTGACAGCAGGTAACTGACACCGTGGATAAGAGGGGGGACTACTGTATGGTGAATTGAGAAGATGAGAAATTTCCAATCTTTTCGATATCTTTAGTAGACTCAGTTTTTAAGTATTTACAAAGAAAACCTGTGACATTGGAAATGCAAATGATTTGACAAAGATTCTGGTGATCAGAAATCATCTTCAATCACAATTGAAGGCAGTTTTCAGATTTAGATGATAGATTTGAAAATGAATGAAGTTATTAGATTTGAGTTAGGAAAGTCCCATTATCTACAAAGCATAGGATTATTCTTGGTAGCACCTTGTCTAGTCGTTAGTAAAGATGTGTGTACTTCTATGACACTGCCTCCAAATTTGTCTTTATTATCAGCTTTGTCTATTACACCCTTCACTTTTTTACTTTACCCTAAAATATAAATTGCTTAAGAAAGGATTTTAATTTAATGTGTGAATACTCTCATTTAAGTTCCATTTGAGATAATTGCCCTAAGTCCCCCAAAGATTTTTTGCTTCATCAGTTTTAATTTAACCAAAAGCCACAATAACCTCTCTCCAGAATTCTTAGACATAACAGCCTTCAAGGTTGGTTTGAAGCTGTCCACAATTCATTTGTGTGTAGTTTGAAAACTAAAATTATTTTATGCTTTAAAAGGCTATTTATGAAACTACAGAGATTTCCAGTCTACATTAACCTTCTGTCGCTATGTCCATATTCCATTCATGTATAGTTTGAGTTAGAGTCAATAGAAATGAAACAAGCATTGATTTTAAAAGAAATAATCACATTGAACGTGTTCTGAACTATTTTGTTAATGGAGAGAAATGAAACAAGGTTTAATTATTTAATTCAGTTATGTCAGTTTTTAAATTTATTTAGGAATTAACTTGACTCATCTAGACTCAATTTCTGGACTTTGTTTACTATTACCACATTATGATAACCCATGAGTTGGATCCTTTTTTCCCAAGTGGCCATTTTTCAAAGGATATTTCGAAGTTTTTTCAATGTAGATTCCCTGTGAAGAAGAACATTAGATGACCTTTGGCATTTAGATGATTGTTGACCTGGAGCTAGACATCTGAGAAGTCTCAATTAGCATTAATAGAAAAGATGGATGCAATATGACAAAGTAATTCAATCTGAAGGATTAAGTTCTTACATGTGCTAGTAAAATATTAACTGGTATTAGGCTGGCTCTCTTGGCCTCCTATACTAAGAGATTAGATCGCAAATATGAGGAAATTTGATATTTAAAGATTGTGTCTCTTATAAACAGATGAGTTAAGTCTTTGGAGGAGGATTAGAGCATCTAGAGCCTCGCATTTTTCTTGTACTGACATTCTGGGAGAGAATTCTGAGTCATTTTAAACCATCTGTGTTTGTTTTTGGGGTTTTAGGATTTTGTAATTCCAGTATATTAATCGACTAACACTACCAACATTGTGGAGCCCTAACTCTTACACGGTCCCAATCCCTTAGGTGTTTTTTTTGTACACGACTTCATCTATTTGCCAGAGGTTTCGTGATTTACTGTCTCCAGGCTCGACCTCCTCTGTGCCTCAAATCCACGTATACAACCACCTACTTTGTTGCACAGACACTCGGATGTCTCAGTGGTACCTCAAAACTTAACTGCTGTTTCCTGGGTCTCTTGACCCTTGCTGTCCCCAACCGGGCAATTCATTTTAAAAGAAGAGCTATTAAAAATCTTTTAAAAGTTAGAATAGGGGGTTGAAGAGATAATTTTGATAGAAGGTCCTTCTGTATCCTCAATCACTTATCAAAGTACACCAGAAAATTGTGTCAGCAATTCACCGTGCCGCTTTGGAAAGCCTAACAAGTCCTAGATAAAGAATAACAGGTTCTCTGGTAAATTCTCTCTCTTCCCCCCACCTCCATCAGTGTCGTCTAAATTCTGGCTCAGTTGCTTCTCTGGGTTTTGCCAACAACTTCTCATTTGGCATTCTTTTTGGATCCACTGCCTAGCGATTGCAAAGAACTTTGGAGCAAGGTAGCTCTGCAATTTACAAAGGAGTAACATTGTCAGTTTCATAACCCCTCAGAGCCTTAGTTTCCTGATCTGCACAATGGGAAAAATACCTATCTTATAGGGTTTTTGGGGATTAGTTGAAGTTATATATGCCTGACATATAAAGTACTCAGTGAATGTTAATTCCCTCCCATCTATATAAACTGAGAATAAACTTTACAAAGTCCAAGTTTCTCTAGAAGCCGCTGAGTATCTTTACAATTCTCTCACCAGGTGGAATTTACTCCTTGGGCTCCATCAATAATATGAGCCTCTTTTTTGATCTTGTTAGATTGAGGAAGTGTTGTTTTTTGGTTTCTTGTTCTCTGGTAGTAAGTATCTTGTTCATATAGAGTATGTCCAAAGTAAAAAAAAAAAAAAAAGGATTTCTTTCCTGGCAATTTAACAATTTTATTTTTTGAGTTACACCAGTATCTTGGATCAGATGAGAAAAAGTTGCCCTTCAAATGTCATTATTTCTATTAACAATGACCTTGGAACTGCTTTTTGAGGTGTGTTCTCTCTGCAGCTTGCTTGGCCTAGTTTCTGGCAGATAGTAAGTGGTCAGCAACTACCAGGCCTAATCGGCCTGTCAGTACAGCTGTCGTCACATCAGCATTAACACCTAAATCATGATGACTCTTCACCGCAGGCTGGGGGCCCCAGAAGTACCAGACACAGCCTCAGGATCAGGTTTGCTTGAGTGCTTCCATTAGCACCCACGACGACTACTGCCGTCAGCGACTCCAGGAAAATGCTACGGGCTGGGCTCTGCTACTCTGTCGCGCCAGAACTGCACTGTGGTGTGTAGCAGAGTGCAGCTGGAGTGGAATCTTTATTTGGGACATTTGAGTGGATAAGAAGAGAACTAAAACAATGACCAGCAGCAGTGTTAACAGATTCCTAAATAGTGACTCTCACTAAGGCTTAGGCAGCTTAAAATTTTCCAGTACTCTTCCTCCAGTAGTAGAATTCCAAAATGATTTACTGAGGATTGCAAGCCAATTACTATTTCATTTGTGCAAATGCAGCTGCATTTTACAAGCTACAATTAAGAGTATACAGAATTAACAAGTGTAAAATCATCTTGGAACATACCACAGCTTTCTGATCACAGCTCATATTACCAGCTAAGTTTCAAATGTCTCTAAAGTCATAAATACAGGAATAGACTATCTCAGGAGCTATCAAGTCTTGCTCCATGAGTAGAATGCCAAGAGGTCTCCCCACATCCTTTTTTCCTTTAGTTTACATAATTCTTCCTAGTTGCAGCTTATACCTAGAGTGGTGAAGGTCCATATAACTAGGCCTTCTCCTTTACTAAGTGGCAATGTGAAAATCTCATTTACTAGTCTTTGAAATATTGAGATCTTAAGAAGGATTTTGTTTTTAAATAAATTAGCTGAAAATCCTCTCAAAATGATATCAGCTAGGTGTGTTGGCTCACGCCTGTAATCCTAGCACTTTCGGAGGCTGAGGCAGGAGGATCACTTGAGGCCAGGAGTTGGAGGTTGCTGTGAGGTATGATGATGCCACAGCACTTAGCCTGGGTGACTGGGTGACAGAGGAAGATTTATTACCTTTTTTTTTTTTTTGAGACAATCAAAAGTGACTTCATCTCACCTCATCCAATTCAGTGGAAAAGTCTGAACCTAGAGGAAAAATTACACCACAAATATATATATAACATTAAATCCATTTGTAGGAAAAAGTTACACTGAAGTAGTAGAGCATATTTTTTGGCCTGTGTAGAGATTTTGTATAGATAGAATGTATCAAAGCTGTAAACATAGTTAAGACAACCCAATAGAATAATGAGCAAAAGACTTAGATAACTACATCACAAAAGAGAAAATCCAAAGACCAATAAACATTCAGAAGCATGCAAAATAAGATCACATTGAGATATTGTTAACATCAGGTTGGCAAAATTAAAGTCTAACAATGGCAAGTATTTTCAAGAATATGGATCAATAAGAACTTGTACATTGCTGGTGGTAGTGTAGATTGGTATAGCCGTTTTTGGAAAATAGTAAATTTGAAGATTTGCGTATCAAATGATCTAGCGCTTTTACTCACGGGTATATGTCCTAGAGAGTTTCAGACTCATATTCATTTGAATACATGTACAAGAAAGCTCATATTCTCAACCTAGAAACAACTGAGATGTCCATCAAAAATAGAATGAAGAAATAAGAAACATTTATACAATGGAATACTATAGAGGCTGCTGACGATTAGCTACAAACACAAGCAACAAAGTGAACGAAACTCAGAAATGTGCAGAAGAAGAAAGGTGCGTTGTCTGTGTGATATTTATATCAAGTTCAAAAATAGGTAATATTTAAATTTGCTAGGACATAAACCCCACAAGGGGAAGAATCTTTATTATTATTGCCTAGAATAGAGCCTGGCACATATTAAATGCTAGATGAATATTTGTTGAATGACCTTAACTGTATTGTTTAGGAATGTGTATGTGGGTGTAAAAATTATTTTTAAAAAACCCATTACCATAAAAGTCAGGATAGTGTTACCTTTAGGGATGGGGGGGGGGCGGAAGTTGTGGCTGGGAAAACACTAACTGGGAAGTGTCTTCTGGGGTGCTGGTAATTTCTTGACCTGGGAGGTGATTATAGGTGTGTCCACTTCAATTTATTCCATAAACCATAAATTTGCTTTATGTGCTTTCCTGTATGTAATGTTCACAATGAATTAGCTAATACAAAAGACTTCTAGTTGATTTGGTTTCATTTTTATGTACTGATTTTGGAGCATAGGTGAGAGGAAGGTGCATATAAAGCCTTTGGAAAAATCACATGGCAACTGTTCTCACTGGGACTGTATGTGACTATGTGACAAGGGTGACCACAGAGCTTTTCATTGCACCAGGGGCTTGGTAGTGGCTTAGGCAATAAAAAGACCTGGATTTGATTTATTTCCCCCTTCACCACTTACTATGTAACATGGGAAACCTAGAACTAGGCATTTCCTCAGCTGGGAAATATGGCTCATAGAAGCCACCTCATAGGGTTGTAGTGATTAAATGAGGATTAAATCAGATAAACCATGGATGGCATTTTCACTGTCAGAGCCTCAGTACCTGTGGTGCTTTTGTGTGAGTTAGAAAAGGCACCCTCTTCCTGCAAGACACTGCTGTGATGGGTGCACAGCTTGGAGAGCAGATGACCTCACTCTGTCAATTTACAAAGGCACCCCTTCTGGACAGAGGCGTGCCTGAGTTTGGGGCCTCATCTCACTCTGCTGAGCTGAATACTTCTGTGCAGTAAATAAACGCCAGAACTCTGCCACAGCCTTGGCAATTGGCATATATATAGTAAATGTTTCATGTAATTGCCATCATATAGGTCCAGATTCCTAAAGATGAGCTATGTACTAGGAATCAGCTGAGCTGCCAAGGTGGAAATAGAGCCTCGATTCTTCCTGTTGATACCAGCTTAAGGGATCATTTTCTGTTGATTCTATTGTGTTTTTAAACACAACTGCAAAGAGTAACGTTTTGGAAATCGTCGGCTCTGGTGTCAGAGCTGGATCTGAGTAGTAACTCTAAGTTAAGTTTCCTCATCTTTAAAAGAGGAGTTGAACTGGAACTGTGGTTTATGCACCGTGGTGGGTGCAAGCCAGGGGTTCTTCAGGGTTAGCAGAGTAAGATACGATGGAGGGAGGTGGGGGTGGTGTGAATGGGTGAGGCTGGGGGTCCTCTCCCTCAACCCCTCGAACTAAAGAGATTATCTTTTAATTTTTCAAAAAAATTCGAGATTCTGCATAAGAGCTCATTTGAAGATAAGATTTCACTAGACCCTGGTTTCTGAAGCTCCTTTGCTCTGACATTCTCTGACTCTTAAGGCTTCTGGGTGACAGCATAATGTAGAGATTAACACATGAGTTTTGGTGTCAACTCTGCTCCACTCACTTCTCCATTCAACTGAAATGACCTTGAGCAAGTCATAGCCTCATGGAATTCAGTGTTGCTGTGAAGGTAACATGAGCGATACATTTAGCAGGAAAAACAATGCTCAAAAAATGTTAACAGTTTTAATTGGGAATTGCATAAATCCCTGTATCATAAATCTGACTTTCCATAAACCTTATATTACTCTCCCAAGATGGGATTTTCCCAAAGAGCAATATGACCCTGCTCAATGGTTTGCTGGGTTACCTGTATTTGTGTAATTTTAGACATGGGGGAGGGCCTGCTACCCTGGCTAAATGAGATGATGGTCCCCAAGCACTGAGGAAATACTAAGACTCTGTTTTCCTGTGGTTCCACTAATGAAGCTTAATTAACAAATTTCCCATCTTCCCTCCTTCCCTACTACAGAATGAGTCTATGTTTAAACTAGTCTGGAAATGTCAGGGAGATTACCTCTCTCCTTTTGAAATTCACAGTGTCTGGGGTGAAATTCATTCATGAATAAAAATAGTTTTGTTCTGATGGCTGGTTGACAGGCAAATGACAGCAGAGGCTGAGGGTTTTCGGCTTTGCTTACAGAATCATTCACATTGAAAATCACAAGGTGTAACTGCCCAGGCAAAAAGCAAAATTAAGCAACTACTCTTGCAGGTTTTTAAAAATAGTTGGAGGGCAAGTCTTCCACAACCCCCAAGTGAATTCCAGATGCCATTTTATTTTAGATACTCTTTGGATTCTTTCACTGGACAAATCCCCTAATAAGGCAACAATAAAAATTTGTTAGGTGTATGTAAGTGGAGAGTAGATTCTAAATGAGGATGTTGCCCCCTAGTGCTGAAATGTAGCCCAGCCAGGAGCACCCCCACAAAACACAGCTGAATACTAACTATTGAGCTTTCCATGTTTGCCCCAAAGGCCTGGATTATTGCCCTGATTTTATTGTGGATGCTCAAAAGAATTAATGGTATTACATAGTGTTAGGCAAATCTGCAACTAACAATGACCATTGATTGCCCTTTTGAGTACTAATTGGAAAACTCCCAAAAGACTGATTTTATGTAAGTATGGGGAGAAGTGGTGGCATCCTGAGAAGCAGCAGCTCATTTCGATGAAGAGTTTTGGTTCACGAAGGTTTTCTTTCACATTCGTGGTGAGCAGTTGCTCACTTTATTGCATGAATCTTGCCACCGGGATAGAGAGCCTATTGTCTTTCACAAAACATAATCTTCTTATACCTTTTATGTGGGTTCTATTAAATAGTGCCAGGGTTATATTCTGTTTACGATTCAGTTTTAAAATTTGGCAATCCTGTGCGCTTATTCCAGGTGCCAGGCGAATGGCTTATTTGGGCTTTGTTATCAGGGAGAGAAAGTATGTTAAAATGGCTCTTTCCTCTGACAGCCTTTATTGGTTAGGGTCCAACTAGGAGAAAGAAAAACCACACAGTAATTTAAAAAGGAATTAAAGTATTAACTATTACCAGGGATTGAAGTAACAGGGAGAAGGCTAGTAAGAAGGAAGGAGAACTTTAAGGAACACAGGAGTAGCAGTTGTGGGGAACAGTCACCGGCCCTCACTAAGGCTGAGAGAGAGCACAGCAAGGTAGGGACAAATCTCACAGAGCCACCCCCACCCCCCACCACCTCTACCCCCTGTCAAGTCGCCCAGCTGACATCCAGACCTCACTGGGGAGGGCGTGGCCACGGTGCTGAGAAGGTGGAACTTGCTAGAAACAGGCCTTCTGGGAGGCCAAGGGAAGCTGTTCAGAGGGAGGTACTATGCCTTGGAGCCAAAGAGGATGTCAGAGAAATCTGCCTCCAGGGACCTGCTGTGGACTGCAGGCTGCCAGCTGCCACATGCTGCCTCGTGCCGCACAAGCCAAGAGTTGTGGAAGCTGCGTGTACTCAGGAGCTTACTGAGAGGAACACACCAGAATCTGGAAGAAAATGCTTTTTCCTTCTCCAGTGTTCCTTCCATATCCTCTACTGACAAAGCCTAACATTGTGCCAGCTGGCAAAAGAAAAATTTAAGTTGCTTCTCTTTTATTATAGAGCAGGCAATGAAGGGTGGATTTGGACCCAAGAGTTAATACACTGATGACTGAACACTCTATTTTCTATACTTTTCAATACTAGAAACATGCCACTTTTTTTTTTTTTTTTTTTTTT
>VBSM01002608.1:52485735-52508698 GCA_008086735.1 Cheirogaleus medius | reverse complement strand
GGCCTCCCAGAGTGCTAGGATTACAGGTGTGAGCCACTGCGCCCGGCCTCTCTTTTCTTTTTGTCATAATTTCTTATAGTTTTGTTACTTCTAGGCAAAGAAATTGAGACTTAATTTTCTCTTTTTTTTCCCCTTCCAGTTTAAGGTGACAGTTTAGGCCATTGATTGTAGGCCTTCTTTTCTAATAAGAGCTCTTAATGCTACAAATTTCTCTAAACACTGCTTTAGCTACTTCCCATAAATTTCAACATATGTTTGATTTTCAGTTAAAAATATTTTTTAATTTCCCTTGTGATTTCTTCTTTTACCCATGTGCTATTTAAAAGTGATTCCTGAATTTTCAACTACTTGGAAATTTTTCAGTATCTTTCTTTTATTGGTTTCTAGTTTAATTACAGTGTGATAAGAGAATATACTCTATAACTTTAATCCTTTCTGTTTACTGAGACTTGTTTTATGGTTTTGAGTATGGTTTATCTTGGCGAATGTTTCATGTTCACTTGAAAAGAATGTTGTTGGGCGAAGTATACTATAAATTTTAATTAGATCATGTTGGTTGATGGTGGTATTCAAGTCTTTATGGGCTCACTGCTTTTCTATCTCCTTGCTGTGTGAATTACTAAGAGGGGAGTGTTGAAATCTTCAAGTCTGATTTGGGTTACTTTATTTTGCCTTTCCTTTCAATTTCATATTTTCAGCATGGTGCAATGTCAGAAAACATAGGTTCTGATTCCAGAGTTTTAGGGTAGGGTCTCTTTTTTAAAAAATTTTTTTTCTTTTTCTTTCTTTTTTTTTTTTTTAAAGCTTCAGTCCCAGCTGTGGGCTGGGGAACACGCAGCCTAGGGTAGATCTGATAATCTGCTTTTCCAGCAAGCTCCTTAGTAATGCCGCTGCTGTTGGTTGCCTGAGCACATTTGGAGTAGCAAAGTTCCAATCTACTGTTTCCAATTTTTCTGATAAGAATCACTTGGTTATTAAAATACAAATTATTGGGCCGCATTGCAGGCGTACAAATCAGCATTTCCAGGGAGGGGCCTTGGAAGGCTAGATGTCTACTGAGTACCTGTCCATTCGTATCAGGTAAGTTTTCGGTGGGTAGGACAATGGGTTGGGGGGTAACTATGCAGCTTAACTCTCACAAGCACCCAGCTTCCATTGATTATTTTCTTGATTACTCAGCCACCAGGTTTCCTTTGGCATAGAGATAACTATTCTCAGTTTATCACACTTTATTTGTTTGGTTTTGGACATTCTGAAGTTCATCTGTTTTCCTGTGAGGGATGTGTGTAAACCATGATGCTAGGCAGGCAAGGCATAGTTAACCAAAGCCCATCTGAAATTCAGACTCTAAACACCCCTCCTTTGTCGCACATGTAACTGTGAGGCATCAATGGTTTTCAAACTACGCCTTGCCCAGTGCTTGGGGACCAGCTGGGCCACTGGGGAACTGGAATGAATGAGGACCAATTAACCTGGAAACTGGAATATTCTGCTCTATCTCTGATATATATTGAGTGTTCCTACATGATTTTGACTGAATATGCCCTTCTATTAAAAACAGATACCAACAAAAATAACAATGGTAAAAATTTTAGAACCTGTGCCTTAGCTGATTAAAATACTACTCCTGAGGAATCTCCCTTTCTCTCTCTTGTGTCCACACGAGATCAGAGTGTAAGCCTGGCACCAGGAGAGACTCTTGAGATGTTGGCTCTTCTGTGTTGCTCAGTTGCATGTGGTCTATTTTCCAGGCTCCCAACTCCTTTATTATAAATCACGGAAAACTCTATAAGATATGATAACCGAGGCCCTCCAGACAATTGATGTGGTCCATTCGGTGGTATCATTTCCTACTCATTCCTCCTGTGACTTCAATTTTCTTCTTTAATTCCCCTTCTCCATTCTCCTTTGCTTACTCCTAGAATACACCATTGCAAAGCTTTCTATACTTGCTATTTCTACTTCTTTTCTTCCCACTGTCTCTTGAACATATTTCCTTCTGGCTTTCATCCCCTTTATTCAGGGATGGATGCAGGTTTTGGGGGCCTGAAGATTATATAACTTATTGGGGATGGCCATGAAACTTAATATGTGGAATGAGAAAATAAATCATAACAAATTACAAACTTAAAGCCGATAAAGGTCAGACACATTACAAAATCCCCCAAAATAACATTTTCTATTAAAAATGGTTAGCTGCCTACTCACTACTTGGATATCTAATGGGAATCTCAAAAAAATTAATGTGTTCAAAATGAAACCCAATCCCAAACCTGTCTTCCCATCTTAGCAAAAGCTTCTACTCAGGGGGTCAGTCTAAAACCTAGGTGCCATCTCTTGATTTCTCTTTGCCTATCATCCCACGTCAGTCCACTGCCAAGCGCATCAGTCCACCTTCAAACTGTAGTCTGAATCTGACCATTTCCACCCTCTGCCCCACAGCCACTGTGATCCAAGACCATCACCATGTATTGCTGGAACTATTGTAAGTGCTCCTGGCTGGTTCCCTGTTTCTATCCTTGTCCCCTTACATTTTTCTTTCATTCCCTGCTCAGAACTCGCTAACGCTTCCCGTCGCAGATCATATTCCAAACTCTTACCATGACTTAGAAGGTGCCACATCAGTGGTTCTCAAAGTATGGTCCCCAGGCCAGCAACATCATCATCACCCAGGAATTTGTGAGAAATGCAAACTCTCAGGCCCCACTTACTGAAGCAGAAACTCAGGGTGGCCAGCGATCTGTGTTTTCACCATCCATGTGTGGGTGATTCTGAGGCAGGCTAAAATTTGAGAAGTGTAGGTCCAAGGTACCTGTCCTGTAGCTGGTTCTCTGACCTCATCTCCTACCAGCCCGCCTCACTCTCAGGACTCCCGTCCCACTGGCCTGGCTGCTTCTTGAACAGGGCAAATGAAATAAATCCTCAGAGCTTTTGCGCTTGTGGGTCCTCGACAGCTCACTCCTTTGCTTCATGCAGAGCTCTTGCTCAAGCCACTCTTCAGAGCGCTTCCCCTGGCCACCCTTCCTCAAATCACACTCCCTTCCCTGGTTTTTCTTTGTAGCCCTGTCGCCACCTTTCACATTTTATGTCTTTATTATCTCTCTAAACTCTATGAGGTTAGGGATTTTGCCTGTCCCCTTCCAGACAGCTTAGGGATTTTGTCTGTCCTCTCCTCGGCACTTGGAACACTGCCCGGCACATAGCAGAGCTCAGGAAGCGCTTGCTGAGTGAATTACTGACCTGATGGTATTTAGTTGGTGGAGGAGCCACTTCTTACCTCCCTCCCTGCCCTTTTCCCTGGTAAGGATCTCTCGATTATTTCTAGTTCCTTTATTAAATTGACCTTTGTGGATCCTGGCCCAGTTTAGCAGCCTATCCACTCTCCCCTCCTCCCCATATCTGTGGATCTGAGAGTGGAGGTATGAAGGGGAAGGCTCCGGCTGCAGTGGTCGGTTGGCCTTTTTCTTTTGCCTTTACGGGCGGCTCTGCCCCTGTTGCTGACTTTGGGCAGGAGGTTGTGCTCTGAGCATTAGTTCCCTACAGTTGTGAAATAGAGACAAGTCTCCTCACAACTAAAATAGAGGTAAGTTGAAGATTAAATGCACGTAAGTCACTTTCACAGTGCCTGACACTGGTAGGTGCTAAATACTACTTTTTAAAAAGAATTTAGTGATCTTGGTTTCTGAACAATGATGCTGTCCCGAGGAGGCAGTGGGAATGGACTGAGTATCTCTGGGTTGGTGGGAGATGGTTTAGAAGGAGGAAGAACTTTATCTGCTTAGCAAGCTCATTTTAAAGCAGTACTACGAAGCAGTTCTTTTTCTGAAGTGTTCAGCATGTGGTGGCTTTGCAAGCTTTTTACTTTTCGTTTTTCAAAAAACTTTCTTGCCTTTGAGGTGCTAATTTATTTGTCCCCAACCAACTCTGTTTTCCTTGTTAAAGCCCAGCAAGGTTAATCCACACTGTATGCTTGTATCAAAGCATCACATGTATCCTACAAAGATATACAACTATTATGTGCCCAAAATAATTCAAAATTAAAAGAACAAAACCCCCAAAACCCGACAGGGCATGCAAATGCAGAGAAGGGCAGGCACTGGCTGTGGTGAAGTGGGAAGCCCCCCGCTGGGGCAGTTACCCATCGTGTGGGGAGCTCCTTTGAAATGGAGCGTTTGTGAAATTCTGGAGTGGCTCCAATGGCCGAGGCAGAGAATGGAAGAAGGACATCTGTTCAGAGAGTCTATATCTGTGATCGAGTGTCTTCGCCAGGCCTCCTCAGGCCGGCCTTCAGCCAAGCGGGCAGGTTACACCTTAGCAAGCAACCTACTCTAGAATCTAGGCAGGTTTCCTTGCCAGCCCTGTTCAGATGTGCCTGTGAGGAGAACGCCAACCTTGGCACGACTAGAAGGGTAGAAGTGTGTATCTGCCCCTTCCCAGTCTTCCCTGTTGAGGGTACTCACCTCCCTCTTCAGTTTCAGTTCTCCTTCCACTGGGTCCTTGAAAAACATCCCCCCCCCCAAAAGGTGATAGTTTCAAACGACTTTAGTCTGATATCCTTGCCCCTATTTGCATAAGAAACCAAAGGCCTTTGAGATCTTAACGAATTAAATTTCAAAGGCTGAATTTCAGGGAAGGAAATAAGGGAAATTATCTCTGCTGGAGCCTTTCTAGGGTCCCTCAAATTACAGTGTGGGTAGGTATCTGCTTCTGTGTGGCCATCGTCCCTCAGACGTGCAGGTATTGAATTGATTTCCTTTGCTCTTTGTAAAAATCTAGATTTCTGTTGTTTTTATTTTTATCAAAATAATGATTTCGTGTTTTATTTTGTGATTATTTCCAAACTTACCACAAAAAACCCAAACAAACCAATGCCATAAAATTGTCAAAACATTAGCTTTATTAAAGGCAGAGCTATTATTGAATGATTCTCCTGTTGTTTGTTTTCCCCGTGGCTTGCTAGGACTTTGGTAACTTTTAGGAAACCCCAGATCCCAGAGTTACAGTAAGTTGTTCGATAGTTCAGATATGCTATTTCAGCCCCTGGATAGCACTTCCCTCCTTATTTTGCTCAGTGTAAAACTGTAGAAATGAGGGCAGACATTTCCTGGATCCTCTACAATTTCTAGCAGTTCTATGGCCGTTGATAAATGCTGACTTTTTTTTTTTTTAACCAGTATAGCATTAAAATTTTCCTCTTAGGTCAGCATAGAATTCCAAATATCTGCTGAGACTGGAGCTGACAATCCTTTCAAGGCAAGTAGTTGGTGAAGCTTATAAATATAGATTATCCACCATCTGTCTCCTGTCTTTATTTATTAAGGATATTAACCCTTTGCTATATATATATTACAAGTGTTCCCCCTAGGCCCCCACCAGTTTCTTGTTTAGTTTTTGACTTTTTCTTTCTCTTTATTTCTTTATTCCTTTTTTTCCCCCCAAAATGGGGGTCCTGCGATTTTGACCAGGCTGGTCTCAAACTTCCAGGCTCAAATGATTCTTCTGCCTCAGCCTTCTTAGTACCTGGGATTACAGGCACGTGGCATTGTGCCCAGCTCTGACTTTCTTTTTGATAGTATATTTTGTCCCCCAAATGCTTTATGTTTTTATATGGTAAATCCTTTAATCTTTTAAATTTACGATCTGGCCTCTGGCATACACTAATCTGTTTTCTCTCTGTAGAACAGAATCTGTAAAAAGGAAAATTTCCGATGCCAGAGACCATATGAGGTCATTCTGGTGGTTTAGGCATCTTCAGCCCTGTTGGACTTGGAAGGCAGGTCAGACTTATTCGGGGCCCTTGGGATAATGAGTTTTGCTACTGGATATCCCAACATGTAAATCAAGCTCTTTTTCCAAACTGGGGTTGATTTATGAGGATTGTACAGTTAGTCTGGCTTCTCCAATCTAGGCTTTCTACAGCCTCAGCAGAATCAGCTGAGCTTTCCAAGCCTGCCTTTTGTGAGCAAACGAGCAGCTCTGGGAAAAAGATTGGCAGCATCCAGGCTGCTGGTGATCTTGCCATCACCCGCTGATCCTTGACGGCTGAGAGCCGCTGGGAGCAATGCTGCCCATAAAAGTCAAAACTGAAGAGTGGTTGGTCCGAGTGCAGTGGTGTTTACAACTAATTGATCACAACCAGTTACAGATTCCTTTATTCCTTCTCCACTCCCACTGCTCCACTTGACCAGCCTTTAAAAAAAAAAAACAAAACTGAGGGGAAACTGTCAGCCTTATCTTACTTGAACCCTGGGCACTTGGACACTACTGATTTCTTCTTCTTTAAAAACTTTTCTTCCTCAACCTCAACAAAACAATGATCATCCCTGTATATTCCCCTTTGAAAGGATATTTTTTTTTCCCTTTTATTTCATCATATAATGGGGGTACAAATATTGTTAGGGTTACATCCATTGCCCCTACCACCCCTCCCCCCCCACTTGCCAGAGCTTCAAGCTAGTTGAAAGGATATTTTTTAATTTACTTGTAGTCAGAATAGGCAGACGATTATTTTCATTTAACGTTGTAATCCGTGTGTCTTTCCATATTCCTACGTGGTTATTTTCACTGGCCACGTATTATTCTATTAGTTGGATAAGATGATAATTTCCTTCATCTTTTTATTTTAGCCTGAGTTTTCCCTGAGAATAGACTTTAGTCAAGGATTTGGGTGTAAGAAATTGATTTGGAAGGTGATCCTAGGAAGCAACGGGAGGGAGTGAGGAATGAGACAAGAAAAGGAAGAACACCTTTCAGGCTGCATCGTTTTTTTCTTTTTTCTTTTTTTTTTTTTTTTGCAGTCCCACCAACACCGTATACGAGTACAGTTAAAAGCCACCTTGATGGGAATGTAAGGATTTTATCACAGGGTAGTCGGTGGGACCCTGCTGCAGTTGTTCCCAGGCTGTAAGGATATTCATCCGCTCCCTCATAGACTGGTCATCTGGATTCCCCTCGCCTTTGGCTAATATTTCTACTGGTCCAAGTTGGTCGCCTAATGGGAAGACCAGATCTCCTCCCACCGCCCCCACCGAGTCCGGTTTTCTGGTGATGTTGCCCTTGCAAGGCTGCGGAAGCACCTAGAGGCTCCCCAGTGAATTACTTATGTTCCCGGACACATTTCTCCTTCCTGCTCCCGTTATGAAGTAGCAGCCTTGTCTCCTTGTCATAACCATGGTCAGCCACCTCTGCTAGTATATTAGCTCCTACAGAAGATCCCCAAATGATCAGGAAGCAGTGGTAACTTTAGGTTTCGTAGAATTCTTTACTCTGTCCCCTGTTATGTATATTCCACTTCCTGATCCTAAATGTAATGTTTCCCTCGGACTGGGCATTCGTGTTGTGGTGGCCCCACCTTGGGAGTTGGTGATCTGACCATACCCAGCTTCTGAATGGGCAGCTCTGGTCGCACGGTGTCTTGATTTCCTGTGGTCGGCCATTCAGTCTCTAGCAACATGTTAGAAGCTCCTTTTCAAGTGGTGAAAAAGGATTTGCTTTCCTGTGATTTTATTTTTCCTGTTGAGCTTTTTCAGAGACTCCAAGTAATAAGCTATTTATTTGAGAGGTGGTTGCAGGAAGTACTATGAGGGAGTGGGGAGTAAAGCAAGGAAAACCGCTAATGAGCGACGGACAACGAGACCTCCACCCTCCCAGGCACTACTGATAAGTTACGTGGAACGTAGCTCTGATTGTCCCACTGAGGGCAGGAAGCTGGGATTACATCCACCAAGTCCCCTTCACTGGGCATCCACTCCTCGGCGCTTCTCCTGGCACTTTGGCCCATTGCACACAGCCGGCCAGCAACTCCCACGGCCAGATGACCCCCTCGGGCATAGAGATGCCAGAAGCCAGCAGTGGGAGAGGGAACCACCTACGTGTGACCTTCAAGTGGGCTGAGGGCATAAGCACAGTGTACCCATAGCATCTGCTTTATGTTTTCTCTATTTCTACCAATGCTTACTGCTTTTAACAACGAATAAAACAGAGTCCTGCCTCAGAAGGGAACTAGAAAGGGCACAGGCAACATTACAGTAGAAACATAACAGAACCACAGTGTTTATGGGACCCCTACAATACAGAAACTACACTCAGTTCCCCAAGTTCTCATAAATACCTGAAATGTCGGGGTTTTCTCAGGTCAGGGTACTGAGGAAGTGAGTTGGTAGTGTTATTAGATACCTTGGAGATAAATGCCTCCATATGCATGTGAAATTCCACAGTATGGTGCTTTGTCACACACTTGGTCTTAATGGAAATGTATCATATCCAGTATTTTGCTACAAAGCATGTTTTGGAAGGTGGGACATGGAGGCTCATCAAAACGGAAAACTTGCCTCTCTGTAGTGAATACATGACTGAAGGGTGAACTCTGAAACTAGCAGAAGGGATGCCACGTACTTCTCTCTCCTCTAAGCTCCTGCGTCTCTTCATGAACTGTCTTGTTTGCTGCTCTGGTGGTTTGAAAATCTGGGCAGTTTTCTTAAGTGGGAGTTTTTTGTTTGGCTGAAGCTAGGGAAAGGAAGGTGAGCAAAGTTGAAGAGTAGTTGCTTCCGGATGGCAGGAGTAGGAGAATTACAAAATACTAGGCCACCAATCAACCTTCCTGTCCCTTCTGGCCATGTCCTTGTCTCCCCCTGAACCGGTCAGGTGCTCTCCTTTAAGGTCGCATGGTGCCAGGGAAAGTGCTGTTTTCCCTATGAGGTCGTTTGTTGTAGACTGCGCTCCCCGCTCTATAGGAAAGGGTCGGAGAGCACACCTGGCTTCCAGCCACTCCATCTTTCAACCAACTTTCAACCAACTCCTCTTTCTCCAGCCCCTTGACCTACCCTTGCCTTTGATACCAAGTGCCTCTAGACGAGCAGGTTCTCAGCGGCTCTGCAGACTGAATTAACATGCTTCTCAGTAGCGTTGCTCTCTGCGGGCACTTGGGTGGGAATGCCATTGCTCTGTAAACACTACCATTCCTTCATTTTCTGCAGCGAGTTTGTATCCCTTGTCTGCTGTTGTCTCCTCTCCTGTTCTCTTTGTCCTGTGAGTGATGCCTTTTTTTATCTTGTCATTGTCATTTTGAGTGTTAGAAGGGAGAAGAATACATGTGGTCAATCTGTCATGATTAATTTGAAATTTACCTGCACTTTTCATGGAGAAAAGACCCCAAAATGAGAAACTGTCTAAAACCCAGAAGGCATTTCCCCCCAATTTCTGACAGGTAAAAAGGGAGGGAAATGAGAAGACTGGGCAGTCTTTCTTTTGTCTTGTCATCTTTTCTCAGGATGCAGAGAAAACTGGGGTACAAAGTCAATGCTTGAAAAAGAGTCATTTTAGGAAGGGCTCTCTGTTTGTGAGATGTTCATGATGTTGTGAGGGTGTGTGTGGGTGTGGAAATGAGAACACATTGAAATCAAATTTGCATAATGTGATTTTGACATGTTTAATATTTTTAGAAATTTATAATTTTATATGAGCTTGGTAAGGGTATTATTTTTTAGAAAACCTTTCAATTTGAAAATCAGTAAAAATGTTAACATTAGGCTTTAGTTCAGGCTTTTGCATGTTATTGACAGGTGTTCGGTTGGACTCACAGGTTCAAGTTCCTGGGAAAGAGCAAGAGATGCTTTATCACGGGCTTTGTCCAAAGTCACACCCGCCACTGGGGCTGTTGTGTTCTCGCTGGCGTCTGCTGACACTCTGTGAATTGGGAAACTCCTCCCTGCCTGTTTTTAGGAGTTTTCTCTGGGAAGTTCAAATTTGCTCCTTCTCTCTGAAGGAGCTTTTCTTTTTTGTTCAGTCTTTCTTTCTTTCTTTCTTAAAAAAAAAAAAAAAACTCTTATTTTTTTTCCAGCTTTATTGAAGTATGATTGACAAATAAAAATTGTTTACATTTCAGGTATACAATGTGATTTGTGATAGACATGTATGTTATGAGACAATTGCCACCATCAAGCTAATTAACATACCCAGCACCTGACATAGTTCCTTTTTCTTTTTTTTGTGGTGAGAACACTTGAGATCCACTTTTTTAGCAAATTTCGAGGATACAATACAGCATATTAACTGTAGTCACTATGGTGCACGTCAGATCTCTAGAACTTATCTTGCAGTTTCCGTCAACGAAGGGCACAGAAACCATTAATTTGTTCATGTTATTCCTTTAAGGAGACATAGACATCAACAGTGGCATGGGATCAAGAGCTCCGGTTGACGGCTCCCAGACTGACTGTGGGTGTCCGGCAGGTCTGGGCCTTGGGAGATCTAAGGATGTGAAGTTTTGGAAGGTTCTTTTTCCCTGTTCTTGCTACTGGGTTCGTGCTCCTGCTTCTTGCCAGTAGGTGGCAAGCTAGGCCTGGGAAAAACAGCAAGAAATCGAGCGTTGTGTGGAGTTGGCTTTGCTCTTGAAAGGCCATTTCCCCCCAAGACATACTGGGCTGTAAGAGTTCTAGAGAGTAGAGTGGTGGTTACCAGAGGCTGGGAAGGGTAGTGGTGCGGGGTGGAAAAGAGGGATTGGTTAATGCGTACAAAATACAGCCAGATAGAAGGAATAATATCTAGTGTTCAGTAGCACAATAGGGCAACTCAGCTAATAATAATTTATTGAATATTTCAAAATAACTAAAAGAGTACAATCGGAATGTTCCTAACACAAAGAAATGGCAAATGCTTGAGGTGATGGATACCCCAATTACCCTGATTTGATCATTACACATTGTATGCCTGTATCAGAATATTACATATGGCCTATAAATATGTACAACTATCATGTATCCGTAATAACTAAAAATTTAAAGTTAAAAAAAAAAAAGAATTCCCTGTAGAAAGCAAAGAGTTTCCTTGTAGGAATCTCCTCAGGCTAGACAGAGAGTCATCTTAGTATTTAAAAAAAACTAGTGTGTGTGTATAGCTATCTCTAACACACATACAAACACACACTCCTAAATCTTTCATATGAAACCTGAGCTCTTGCACGCCGGTGGTTTCAGGCATGCAGTTCATGAGATGGAGTTCCAGACTGATCAACAAAACTACTGTGGAAGGGTTGACTGGGCTCAGATTAGAGGCAAGGCTTTATTAATAGAATAGTACAGACCAAAAATATAGGAAATGAGGTCAAAGGCAAAGAGACTGGAGTCAAAGCTGGGGACTGTGGTCAATGAAGGCAGGTTAGCCAGGCGGGAAGGAGAAACAAACACAGCAGTGTGGACGCACGAGCTGGGCAGGGCTGGGCAGGAAAGGCTGTGTGTGTGGGTGTCCCTGGTCCCAGTCCTCACAACCCCATCAGCCCTGAGCCTGCAGCCTGCTTCTTGGCAGATGTGTCTAGTGAGTTGGTTAAGGGCACAGGTTTTGGAGTCAGAGAGACTTGGGCCCAATTCTAGCTCTACCGCCTCTTAGGATTGTGACCTGGGGCATAGTACACGATTGTCCCTGAGCCTTTGATTCTCGTCTTCCAGATGTGGTGATAGCACTTTGCTCGAGGGTTGTCATCAAAGTCAAATGAAAAGGGCTTCTTACTGTGCCTGGAACCAAATGGGTGCTGAACAAACGGTATCTTCTAGTATAATTATTCATTTAATAAAGAATAGTAAAAAGGAAAAATAAAAGAGAGGTGTCTTATACATATAATCTTTGGTTATAAGTGGGAAAACAGCACTCAAAGTGCCTGTCCTACCCTCGAAGGGTGAGTCCTATCTTCTTAAAGATGGTGTGGTATATCTTTATTTGTTTGGAATGGGTGGGAATATTCTGAGCACATCTCAGTAGCCCATGAGGTACATCCTCTAAGTTGGTGAATGCAGGCAGCCTGAGCACAGAATACCTCGAATGTAGCAATTAAAACACTATTTTGCTTATAGGAGGTACATCTTTGGTATTTACTATTAATTTCTGTTTTATTTCTATTCTAATAGTAGCAACACATTATTTTCTAGCCCAGACATGTTTATCCTCATTTAGGAAGAAAAGAGAGGAATATGTTCAGAGCATTCCCAGGTATACCTTTAAATAAAATAAGAAATCCACATAGTAGAGGGCAGACATGAGGAAAAAGGACAGTACCCCCCTCCTCCTGCTTGGCTTCCCACTCAATCCCTCTCTTCTAGGGTGAACATCACCCTTCAGACCCACACACCAACCTAAACTGTGAGAAGGCTTGGAAATCTCAGTGGGTGGGATTTCCTTTGTGTGCAAGTGTATCGAGTGTCATGGCCAGCTTTCAAATCATGTGTTCGGATGGAGGCATTCTGGTGTTTAAATCCCACACCTCTATAACTTTATTATGTTCCAACTTATTGGTGCTCTTTAATTTAGAGCAGACACTGATGGTCAACCTTAAGTTTACGTACATAAGGAGCACCTGTGGTCATCTTCTCCCAAGTCTTATGTTAGAGCTCTGCTGGATAGACCAGGTGGGCGTAAATGAGACTGCGAGGGAGACTTCTACCCCCAACACCAGCCAGTCATGGCCCACAGGGGCGAGCTCTACTCCACGGCCGCAAGAGCCTCCTGAATCTAGACAACAGAGGTGTGTGGTTTGATCTTTGAGAGGCTTAACGATAAATGTGTAGGAGGTGAGTGCCAGGCCTTACTTGAAAGTGACCATTAGAGCCACCACCCCATTCTAGACATGTCAGTTGTGTCATTATTTATATAAAGGCCACCACCCTCAGTTAAAACACACGATTTTACATTTTCTATTTACTTTTAAAATGTGATCATATTGAATCAGTTCTGTGAAAACGTCACTTCACATCTATAATATTTATGGTTTGAGAAGAAGGCAATTGCTGATTTGATGTAAGAGGAGCTTAGGGAGGATTTATGAAAGTGGCGTTTCCTTTGTTCTTTGGATCAAAAACTCAAACAGCAAGTTTCTGAGAGACTAAAACATTCGTAAGTAACCACCTGTCTAGCTTTGGTGTAGAACCCCCTAAAGCCAAAGAAGAACTTGATCTGAAACATTGATCCCCAAGTTTTCTATCACTAAACACCCTTTCTCTTGTTCTCTTTGCCACTAGGACCTCAATGGCAAGCTATGTTTATGAAATTATTTTTCATTTCCTTTTCTATTTATTCAAATATCCATAACTGATTATGCAGGTAAATAGCAAAAAGCATTAAATATACTTGTCTAATGTGCTGGTTATATTTTAGCATCTCTGTGTCTGTGTGGTTGATGTCTATTAAGATTTTTGTTTTACAAAAAGATTGCTCCTATTAATCTCTAAGGGGTTCAGGAACCACCATGTTCAGTAGAGCCTATATTCTCTCTGTTCCTCTCGCCCTCCCTCCCTCCATTGCAAATAACCTGCAGTATCTATCAATACTTGAGTAACTAAAACAATAGTTTGGATGCATGACCATAGGTTTGAAATTGAGATTATCCTGAAAATTCTTGGATACATGATCTTGTTAACAAACTTCATAATTTTCATGACAGTATCAAGATTTGCAGAATCTTAATTGTAAGCCCTATTAATTTATTAATAAAAATAATAATTATTGCTAGTAGTATTGAGAATTTACTCAGACATTGGGCTAAGTATTTTACATGTATTAATCTTATAACTCACAACAATACTGTGAAGTGTATGATAGCTTAATTTTCCTGATGAGGAAACTGAGGCCTCAGTTCACCTGCAAGGAAGAAGAAGAAGTGGAATCCAGTTCTCTGGGACTGTGGAGGTCATGCTCTGACCATGCCCCATGCCATGGTATTGCTCCTTCAGAAATGGAACCGGAGAAATCTCAGGGGAAATTGATTTACTTTGGAGCTTATTTCCTTCTAAAAAGATTAAGAAGGGAAACAGCCATTTGTAATAAGTGTTCTTAACTTTTGGATCTGATTTCCCCTCACCACTCCCGCTTCTTGGTCTGTCAAAACAGTGCATTGAGGCCGGCAAGAGCCTGTGGATGGGAAACCGGTTGCTGTAACCAAGCAGGATCTTCCTGGCGTGGCTGTTGGATTTTCCATCTGCTAATATTTGAGGAGAAACATATTTTTCCACAAAAACCTCTGGGAAGCAGCTTAGTGCTATTTGGTTTGGCTTCAAGTGTTCTCCACTGGATAATATTTGAGAAGAAAAATATTTTCCTTCGAAAACCTCTAGGTAGCAGCTTAGTGTTATTTAGGTTTGGCTTCATATATTCCCCTTTATTTGTCTACAAACTTGCAGTAACTGTTTTCCAATCTCTACTGATATCACAGGATTAGGGATATATATATATATATATATAATTTTTTTTTTAACATTAGTGCTTCTTCACTGGACAAGCATAACTATTTTTCCTCCCAGAGAGGATCGATTCAATCTCACGTCCCTTAACAAAATTAATTTGCTACTCAGAGAACAAGGTCAGAAAAGCAATACTGAAACCTGGATGATCCCACACACTCATGAAATGACTCTTCTTTGGATTAAAATGTCTTCTTATTTTAGGCGTATTCATCTTCTGCAGCCCATCTATGTTGGTCCGGGTAAGGAATGAAGTTAGGTGATCTTGCTGCCTGAAGAATTGAGTTTGGCTGTCTGCTCTCACACAGCCCAATTTATTCTCCTTCTTCATGAACATCCATTCTGTTTTAAGGGACTCTGGGTCCTTTGTGCATGAGAATGGCAAATTGAAGGGTCAGGGAAGAAATTGTGGGAGGAAATAGAAAGGAGAGAGGTGGATGTTATCTAAGAGCAGTAGAGAAATTAATGCTTATTTCTTATAACCCATCACTTCCTGGAGCCAACTGGGCTTATTTTTTAAAATAGGAAGTAAAAGAGTTTCAAATGACTTTGACCTTATGAGAGTTGCATGCTTCCTTTTACCGAATGAATGAACTAATTCTTGGTTCAGGGAGCTGTTCTGGAAACGAGAATTTGCCAAATGGTACCTAAAAAGTCAATCTAACCAGCATTGTTCCCAACCAGAGAGAGCTGGAGAAAAGTCCAGGCTCTATGTAAGGCAATTGCTTTTATTGATTTGTTATTTTTTTCCTTGCTGTTTTTGCTTGTGGATCCTGGTTATTAAATTTAGGGACAGATGATGGACCTAGCTCATGGCTTTAAAATCACATTATGAATTTCACTGCCAGTCAAGACAAGAGTACATTAATTGTGATAGAGCTGTAAGAATAGTTATTCTACTTCTAGCGTCAAGTGCTCATTTAGGTTTTAGAAAAATTACCAAGCGCCCTTTCCATATTCTCTGCAAAGTTACTTCTTTTAGGGGTATGGTAGGTCTTTTGATCCTCGTTCCCCCCACAAGACTTCAAACCAAGAGAAGCAGAAAAAAAATCTACGGAGCAACAAGATAGCCCCGGTGGCATGAACTGGGGCTTCATTTGCATAGTCTGTGGCTTCATTTGCATAGACATAGAAATGGAAGCTCATGTTCCTTAAGCATGAAAACAATCAGCAGCTTCAAGAACTGTACCTTTCCTGTGACTTTTTTGCATTTCGTGTACCCAACCTGATTGTCAGACTTTCTCATCACTGCCGTTTTGGGCAGGTTAGGTGGGAATCATTGGTTGCCTGAGAACATGCCACTAACATTTTGTGAGGTGCAGTGTGCTGTACTTGGAGCCCAAAGATGATTTTCACCCACCTCGAGCACAACCTGTACTTTACTTCTCTGGTTATGGTGTTGACTTTGTAGAGATCCACCCACATCCTCCTTCTGTCTGCCTCAGGATGAGTGTTCCCAAGGGCAGGGCCGTGAGCAGGGCTGTGGGTACAGTGTGTTCACACAGAGTGGTGTGGAGACCAGTGGCTCTGAAGAGACTGACCACGTGGCCTTGGTTTCCAACTGGGCCAAGCGATTTACACAATTTTGTAGTAATTGATACCACAGCTCAAAACATCATTGAAAAATACCTGTGAGTGAAAAAGGAAATAGGGAAAGACTTTTGCATTTTAGGGGCCTTAGGGAAATTGATAGAAGAATTCAAATATCATACTTTAATAGAATTTTTGATGCCACATCTAGGTAACAAATACGTCTTAATGAAACTCCCATCACTCAAGACTTAGGAGTTGCTTTTTAAAATTTTTATTTTGCCTTCTGTGAATTGCTTTTAAAGGCAGAGAATATAAACAAAGCAAGAGAATGTGTCTCCCTGATGTTAAATCATCTGGATAAAAAATAAAACAAATCAAATGGGCAGCAAAAGTTTGGTCTGTTTCAGGACAGATATGGTCTTTTTACTTCTGTGATTTTCTTTCATTGCTGGCCAACTACTGAGTTCATTGTTCTTCAGGGAACGCTGAAAGTGGTGCTGATTTGAGTTGACTTGGTCTTCATATGTTTTTATTTGTCTTTCACTGAAGGGAGAGAATATAAAAAGCAAGGTAAGAGGTAGGGAAGTTTATCACTAGAGTGTTTTTGAATTTTAAAATAAAACAAAAAGGAATCTATGACTTCACTGGGAAAATGCAGAAACAATTCTATGCGTATACACAGGTCTATCCCGTGGCTTTCCTCTATGCTGGACTGCCCGGACAGAGGCATCCTTCATGGAAATTCTGAGGCCCATGGTAGAGCAACTAAGCTTTAGATGTACATGGATGTAAGTTGCATTCAGGCTTAAGGCTTGAGGGGATTTCAGAGACAAAGTGACTCACTCAAGGTCATATAACAAACTAGCCAGCCCAAGCAAACTGGCTTAGCACCGTATCTTTTCCGCCTTGGGGAAACTGCTTCGCCTAGGTTAGGATCAGTATCGTAGTCAAGAAGAAATCTTTTCTGAAAGTGCTGTGTGGAGAGCAGTTGCTGGGAGCCGAGGATTTAGAGAAAAATTCAGCAAGGTCTGATGGTAAGGGAGTTATAATTTGGTATAGAGAGGGAATAATAATAATAATAATACAAAATAATGACAAGAAAAGTGTCAGATCAAAGATACAGACAAAAACAATTGTGGTGCCTAGCAGATAGTAGGTATTTGGTAAATCTTGGTTGAATGAATGCTGAATTTAGGTCGTCATTGAAATATGACCCCATCATAGGTTGAGTTCACTGCGAGGGAAGGCCTGGCAGAGGAGGCTTTAAAGGAAAAGTAAGATTTGGCTAAATGGGGAATGAGAGAATCCCATCACAGGAAATATACATACATCCATTACAATGTGACTTTTCAGCATAGTTAAAATATAGGAAAATTCAGGCCATTTCGCTTAAGGGGCACTTATTTATCATGGGGACAATTTAGAGCAACTTACTGTTTGGAAATAGATTTTTAAAGAAGCTTTGATGCTGAAGTGGATGATAACACTTGCTCCAGGTGAACATTCAGATGTTCACAGCAAGCAAATTTGGAAACCAGAAGTAGAGAATGTTTTAGCGCTGAGTGACCAGGCAAGGCCAGTGCTAATCGAAAAGCCGAGTGACATTAAGTGTTCACAACTGAAATGGTAATAAAACTGGCTAACTCGTATGGAACATTGACTGTGCAGATGCTGTGCTACCTTCACTTGTTTCATAACTGCAACAACCCTCAGAATGACGTTTCATTACTTCCCTGTTTTCTAGGCGCTGAAGTTAAGACCCAGGGAGTTTAAATTGTCCAAGGGGCACATAGTAGTAGAAGTAGGACTTGAACTCAGCCAGGTATTTCTGTCCCCAAAGCCCATGTTCTCAACCACTTCCCTGTCCATCCTCCCGCAGGACAGCCAGTAGAAATAAAGAGTCTTACAGCCATCATCTAGTCAGGGCCAGACCATGCAGTCTTCTGCTAGTTGGGCTGGCATCAAGACCTTTCTCAGTGATTTGTTGATAGGATACACTTACTTTTCCTAATTTCAGGTCTGATGTTCCTAAGAAAGCACAGTCTCAAAAAAATATAGTCAGGTCGCAAGTGAACTTACTCTTTTCCCTTTATTTGAATTCCAAATAAGTCCTCTCTATTAGCGCATTTATTAGCACGTTTGATGCAAGGGAACAAGCCATTTGCTTCTGCTGCGCTGGCGGTTTTATTAAAAATCATCTGGCTTTTGAAAATAATTGCTAAGTGGGCCATTTACATTTAATCTCTATTCTTCTCACCAAAATGATTTTTCCCATTGTATTTTATTTTAATTCTTTTAAATTGAAAACCACTAAACATTCATTCAGACTTCGAAATTGTTACACTGGTGTCTCTCTCGAAAGGCCACTGCAAGAAGGGCCTGGACTATTGCTGTGGTTCCCAGGCTTGTCTGCTCCTAAAAGGACCTGCAGTCCTTGCTAGAAACACACACGCCCAGGCCCCTGGACACTCAGATTCAGTAAGTGTAGAGCGAGGCCCAGGAATCCTTGTTTGTAACAAGTGCCCAGGTGACCCCGTGCTCAGGCAAGTGTGGAAACCCTGCGAGGGGCGAGGCTGTGCTGGAGGCATCCCAGGAACAGTGGGGCTCGGGTGAGGACCTCTGTTTTCTTTTCTTTCACTTTCTTAAAAATGCTGCCATTTTCTGAGGCCAATCCTCAACTTGAAACCTGGTCCGCATTCCTGCTGTAGGCCAGAAGTACTTTAATAGTCAACCTCGGCAGCTAGTTGGAGGCAGGCACTCCTTCATAGCTATCTGGGGGGTTCTTCCCAGCCCGGGACGAGGTCTTTCTGCTGCCACTGCTGCGTTTCCCTTGGCCTTTTGGGGCCCCTTGGTGCTACCTGGCCCTCTGCATCTCCCAGGAGAACGCAGCTCGGCCAGTAAGCAGCCACAGCTGGAGGTACAGCCTCCGGGGTCTACCCCTCCTTCGTTCAGCCTTTGTGGGCTTGGACAGCCTGGCGGTGGGGGTGTTAATTCTCCTTATAGAGGGCCTCTCTTCCTCTGTTCATGGTGTCATAATCTCTGCCTGGTCTCCAGGACTGCAGCTCTGTGTGGCTGTGACAGCTGGAACCTGGTCCTACGCCGGGAGTCTTGTGTTCCTCAAGAGTCTGGGGCCACGTGGCTTAGGCCTACTCATGCTCCGCAGGGGAGGCCTGTGTCCTCCCCTCCCCTGCTTGTTTTCATGAGCCAGCAGGTGGGAATTGTGAACTCCATGATGTGAACTTGGAGCCGGCTTGGGTTGCGCCGTTTCAGTTCAATGTCGTTTACTGACCTGGTATGGCGGCTAGGCTGTAGGGATGACCAAGACATGGCCTTGTCCTTAAAGGGCTGAGGAGCAGAGATAAAAAGCCTGGGCTTTGAGGGCAGGCAGTCCTGAGTTTGGATGTCTGCTCTTTCTAGCTGTGTGATCTTGAGTAATTTATTTGCCCTCTCTGAGCCCCCGTTTCCTTAGTTGCGTACAGGAATAAGGAAAGTAACTACCTTGTGGGGTTATTGTGAGAATTAAATGACAGAGGCAGGTAAGGCATTTTAAGCCCTGCCTGGCATACAGGTGGGACTTGATGAATGGGGATTATTAACGTCAGCATGACCTGCAGACGCTGGCCTTCAGCGCCTCCCTCTGTGCAAACTCCACAAGGTCAGACTGGAGCTTAGAAGCCTGGCTTTGGCTAAGCAGGGTTACTTGTCTTTCCCTGTCCCAGAGTCCCTTTCATCTCTGAAGGACTGCCTTGGAGGCTCTTTCCCTTGAACTTTCTTCATCCTTGTAGGATAGACGTCATTTACTGTAAAGAGAGTCCTTCACATTTATTTTGGTAATTGTTAGCAAAGCTGAATTTTTTTTAGCCTCAATGCTGAATGTCACTCATGACATTTAGGAAAAAATATCAGGCACTCGAGGTCTCTGGTAAGTGGTGTTCTGATTTGGTTTACCAGCAAAGCAGAAGCATCGATGTAACTTACCCCAGGAGAGGAGGGGACATGATTCCCAGCTTCCCAACATGGACCACTAACTGCTATCACCAGAACATGGTTGCCCAGGGTTTCACTACTACCTGGTATGCTAACATCCTCTACCTCCCTGTTTCTACCTGTGCTTCCGCTATTAGAGCACCGGACACTTTGCTCTGAGTTGTTTCATAATAAAGTCCAGTTGGCAGCAAGGTAGTGCTAGACACTGGATATGGTTGAAACCAAGATGGGCTCAGGTGGGCAGAACTAGGTTTCAGAGCCCAGGCTGACCTTCGAGGGAGGGCGGGCACCGCAGCCTGGCTGCGCAGAGGTCCAGTCAGGCAGGAGATGGTGGCAGGGCAGGTGCTTGGTGGTCTCTGGCCCTGTGTGACCTGGCTCCAGGCCCCCTCTGGCACTGCTCACTGCCACATTCACCTGACTTTGTGCTCCGGCCCTGTCAGCTTTCTCTTAGTCTCTCTGATATTTCTTGTTCTCTTGGCCTCGGAATATTGACACGTGGTTCCTTGGGCCTGAGCCCTTTGCCTTCCTTCCCTCCTACCCCCTTCTCTTGGCTTTCTCAGGGTCCACAGGTCAGAACCCCTATTATACGAGCTCCTCACACCACGTGCTTTTTCCTTCTTGGCATTTAGACTAGTTGGTAAGTATGTGTTTGTTTGGTTATTGATTTGTGTCTGAATACCATGAGGGCAAAGCTGGTATCAGTTTCACTTACCATGGCAGATAGCGGAGTGTGTGGTGCACAGAAGGCATTCAGTAAGCATTTGCTGAATTTGAACAAACTGGTGGGAAGAAAGAATAATCCCCTCAGCAGGTATGGTCCCCACGATGGCAGCGACCCTCGTTCACGTGCCTGCCCCTGTGCACCAGCCGACCACATGCCGGCCAGGGTTTGTCATAGCGTCTTTGACATCGGTGGGCTAAACTGGAGAAGGGTGTGTTGTAGAGCTGTGGTCCCCAACCCCGGGCCACGGCCTGTTAAGAAACAGGCTCCGCATCACCGCCTCAGCTTCGTGCCGCCCTCCTCCTCCCACGACACCTCCGTCATGCCAGTCCCTCGAAAAATTGTCTTCCCTGAAACTGGCTCCTGGTGCCAAAAAGGTTGGGGACCTCTTTAAAGGGAAAATATACCAAGTTGAAAACATTTTGTTTGAGATGCTCTTGCAGACACCCCGTGAACTCCCTGTGAGACTTGTTAGTTTAAAAGTTTCACAGATGGAAGAACTAAGGCTCAGAAAAACAAGATAAAACGGCAAGAGCATTTTATCAAATTTCAAATGGGATGATTCCAGAAGAGTGCTTTGATCCCATGTCCTTTTTATCTCTGAGTTGTGGTAAAGGACCAGCATCCTGAAGCTAGAGGGGCTGCACCCCAGCACCCCAGAGCTAGACCTTTGAAAAGGCTGTCATTCTTCCTCCAGTACCCAGGAGGGCAGGATCTTTCCTGGGGTGCGTTGCCCAGAAGCAGACCTGGAGACAGGGGTCCACGTGCAGGAGACTTACTAATGAAATGCTTCCAGGAGAAACCAGTAAGGAGGTGGGAAGGCAAGACGGGAATAGGAAGGAGTCAAGCAAGAGTGACATTTCAGAGAAGTTTCATCCTCTGCTTGATTTCACAAAGAAATCAGAGTACAGTAGAAACGATGCCTCAGGGTTTGTCCCCACTCAAAGCAAGGGGGCTGGGCTTTCACACTCCTGTCCCCGTCACCCATGGCAAAGGGCCTCCCCGGGCGCTTCTGATGCCAGTAGCCGCACCCACCTTGTAAGAGAGGCCCAGGTGGAGTCTGTTGAGGCCAGAGAAGCCAGAAGCCAGGGGAGGGGCTCTTGTGCAGTGAGAGGACTCTGAGGATCTAGGGGAAGGAGCCCCAACAGCGTTCACTACAAGACTGTAACCAAGCAGGTAAGAAATGATGCTGAAATGTTGCAGACAGATCCCAAATGGAATCACATTTTCTCATTAAATGAATTTTAATAATAGGTACTATTTATTTAGGGCCTACTCTATACCAGGCATTTTGTAAATGCTTTACACACATTATCTCATTTAATCCTTACAACATCCCTATAATAATGTTACTGTAATTATTATCTTTCTTTTATGGATGAGAAAACTGCAGTTTTGAAGAATGTAAGTGGCTTGCCCCAGTTCTCACAGAAGCAGCAGAGCCAGTAATCAGACCTAGGCTTGTATGACTCTAAAACTCCATGCTTTCTAAGCCAAATGTTAAGCGGTTATTACTTTCTCTGGCAAATTCGGAAGGACATGAAGGGGCATAAGCAAACCTATAGGGGACAAGCTTGACTCCAGCATCTTACTCCTCTGAGGGCTTTGCAGGCCCCCAGCTGTCCACTCTCCGTGAGGTTCTGGTTTTAGATAAACAGGAAGAGCAGGATAGAGGAGGCCTGGCGGGAGATGAGCTGGGTCACACAACTCCACTCGAGGTGGCATCTTCATGCATCCCTCCTTTCTCCCTCCTTCCGCTGCCATCCTGGTAGATCCTTCTGGTGGGTCTCACCAGCTGGGACTGAGAGCCATTCTTCAACTTCCAAATGGAAAAGAGACTTTACTTTTTATCACGCTCACACTTTCAGCAAAAATCCAGATTATCCAGGAGAATTCCAGAAATATTGGGCAAGTTTTCTTTGAGAAGCCACGGCATGTACTGGAAAGAACTAGAGGCTTTGGAGCACGGCGGTCTCTGCAAATCCATGAACTTCTCAGGTTCCTTCCCACCTGGGACAAAGTTCTTGTTGGAGTCCAGTAAGATGATGCAGCAAAGGGCACAGAGCAGACCCTGGCACCAGGCAGGGGCTCAGAAACTGCTAGCTATTATTTTGGGATATGATTTAGGAATTTTGTTTAGGGAGGATGTTTGCTAGGGTTGCCCTAGCAAGAGTATCACGGACTGGGTGACTTAAAGAACAGAAGTTTATTTTCTCACAGTTCTAGAGGCTGGAAGTCCAACATCAAGGTGTCAGTAGGGTTGGTTTCTCCTGAGGGTTCTCTCCTTGGTTGGTAGATGGCCTTTTTCTCCCTGTGTCTTCACATGGTCTTCCCTCTGTACGTGTCTGTGTCCTAATAGCATATCGTTATTATTTTTCTTTAGAGACAGGGTCATTCACTCTGTTGCCCAGGCTGGGGTACAGTGGCCCAATCATAGCTCACTGCAACCTCAAACTCTCCTGGGCTCAACTGACCCTCCTGCCTCAGCCTCCTGAGTAGC
>VBSM01002608.1:52468141-52481530 GCA_008086735.1 Cheirogaleus medius | reverse complement strand
GCTTAGGACATCTGCAAAGCTGGGGCAAAGAGATGAAAAGTCAACTTTTTTGAATATTCCTAGAAAAGTCTAGAAAGATACTTCAAATATAAGCATCCAACACATTTTGTTTTATTTTGAAAAAATTATTTAGTAATTTTTATAAAGGGGAATTATATCATATTATTAGTGTATAGGCCTTTAGAGATCTTGGTCCAGCTGCGACCTTCTCCTTCTCTCCTGGAGAGAGGAGTGAGAACATCTAAAAGGGATTGCTGACTGCAGAACTCATTCGGTCAGGACAACTGGCCTCTCTGGATTCTTTTAAGAGACAGAGAGGAGAGAACCATGTCTAGAAGCTAAGTTTTAATGCAACTAGTAAACCTGGCTCACTCGGTACTGCCATGTCTGACTAATCCACATCAACTCCTTCTTGGGGATGGAGAGATCAAATAGGGAGCTATCAAGGACATTGCAAGGAGAACAGAGATAAGCCTTGGACTTTCCCTACAGCAAACCTGTGACATCGCAGATTGCTTGGTCCCATCCCACGGTTTTTAATTCTATAAATTTGGTTTGGGATTTTTAAAGCCCTATCACTTTTGTAACCCTCAGTTCAAATGTGTTCACCTGTTAGAGTTTGCCTTCCTGTACAGAGCAATGAAGTACCAGAGGTGGCTGGAAGCTGGAGGCTGCCTTCATGTGCTATAGGAAGTCAGAGAGAGGTCAAAGTTTTATTTGATGTTTAAGAAAGAATTACCTTTGTCTTGACTCTGCTTTTAAGGGCGACAGTGTCAGGTTAATTTAGTTAATAGAGTAATTTTGTATGATAACAACAGTATGTATTAAAAAACCTTCTGTTTCTTATTCTAGTAATTTGTTTTCTTATTTTTTTCATAGAGACTATACTTTAAAAAAACACCATATTCTTTATCACATATCTCAAGACTTGCATACTTTAATAATTATTATACTATTACTACACATAGATTTTATAGACTAGGGGAACAGTACGCTATTTAACTAACAATTATTAAATTTATTTTAGTATCTGTTTGACTATGTAATTGCCAGTCTTTTCTAGGTGTTTGGCACTATGTTTGTTGTTATCATACATTCATTTTTTTTTATTGGGAGGGGGATAGGGTCTTGCTCTATTGTTGGGGTGGAGTGCAGTGGTGTCATCATAGCTCACTGCAACCTCAAAGTCCTGCCTCAGCTTCCCGAGAAGCTAGGACTACTGGCACATGCCACCACACCTGGCTAATTTTTCTATTTTTTATAGAGATGGGGTCTCACTATGTTGCTCAGGCTGGTCTTGAACTCCTCAAGCAAGCCTCCCACCTCAGCCTCCCAAAGTGCTAGGATTATAGGTGTGAGCCACCACTCACGGCCTTCATATATTCATCTTTGGTCACCTGCCAGTATCTTACCAACTCCTTGTTGGTCTCCAGTTGTATAACATAAAGAAAAGCTTAATTGAGGTGGAAGGAAATTTAGGTTATTATTTATTGTTTAGTTACACTCATGTGCCAGGGAAATTGATCAGTACTGTTGCCTTTACATAGTACAGTGTTTGGGGACTTGCACCATAGAATAAGATTTCTAGATGGCAACAGGTAGACTTAGATGAACTGATGGAACCCTTTCTCCCTCACTGTCACTGCTGCCTACCATGGTATTTTAGGTTGCAGACACAGTGAATGGAGCGGAGGTGTCTGCATGGAGAGGGAAAAGGAGTTGCATGAGTGGAGAGTGCCAATCTCTGGCTTCCTCTGTGAAGGGATCCAAGCGAGGGTGAGGCAACGTGCTGCACAGACGAGTCTGCCACGCCTTCTAATCCTACTCTCTTGATCCCTTCTCTCCTGTCTCTAAACTGGCACAGGCTCTGATTTTACCAACCTTAGCACTCAAGATTATGATCTTCCAGGGGCAGCAGTGAATGCTGCCCTTCCCTCTGAAGCAGCGGTCTTGCATTGGCATCAGATGCTCACCATGGGTGATAGGAGTCTGTTTCCTCCAGTGACTTCTGGGCCTGGGGTGGGGACAGGTGCTGGTGTTGTGGATGGCAGCATGGCAGCCACTTCATGACCAAACTGTCCATGCACACGCGCTCCTCTCACAATCACAGCTCAGTCCCGCCTTTGACATTTAGATGACAGCGGTCACCTTGCAGCTAGAGCACAGCAAGGGCCTCATTTAGAAAGCGATTCATTTGCAGTTCCTTCCCATCACCTTTCATCTAGTTAGTGTGATATTTGTTTCTCTGGCAGATAATCCGAAACGGAGGAAACTTGGAATTAATATTTATTAATTCCTGAGTACAAAGGCACTATGTGTTCATTATAAAAATCCGAATATCACAAACATCTATAGTGGAAAAAAGGAAAGCTCCTTATAATATCCCACCCCATGCCACCAGCAGAGATTTCAGGTGTTTTCAGTTTGGAGGGGTCCCCACATTTGGTTTTCTTTGCCAGCCTTCACATTGGCTCTCAAAGTGTGATATATGAAATACTAATGGGGCACAGAAGAGATGATTTTAGGTGCTAGAGGGATGAACATAATTTATTTTGGTATTCTGCATTTATTTTCAGGTATATCAGAAAGACATATTCACATATTGAACTCAAAATTTCATGGATATTATTACTTTTCTTATAATGACTTCATTAATGTAAAAAACATTGGTTGATTTTAAGAAAAAAGTAATTAATAGCGCAAATGCTATACAAAATATAGCAACAATTGTGAAGGCAGTACCATAATGCCTGAAGGTGAAAATTTTTATATACATATTATTATTTTAAGTGAAATCATTTCATTGAATTATTCTATAATTTTCATAAACCATATTGGGCATGCTTCTATCTCATAATATATTTCATTCTTTTAAATATGTATATGGAATTCTATTGCATAGATGTGCCAAGAATTACTTAATTAGCACTATATAATGGTCATATGGTTATTCCCAATTTTTTTGCTATCATAATCAGTGCTGTTGTGAACATGGGCCATGTACATGTATTTTTGTGCATTCATACAAGTGTTTCTACAGGACTAGTTCCTAGAAATGAGAGTGATAGGTTAAAGAACATACACATTTATTATTTTTTTGGAAATTGCCAATTTCCCTTCAAAGGTGTCGTTATGATTTATATTCCTACCAACAGTACACGAGAGTGTCTATTTCTCTACATTTGACCAACACCAAACATGATCAGTCTTTTTAATCCTTTTTAGATTGAAAAAATGGTATATTGTTTTAACTCATTTTTAAAAATTATTGATGTGGAAAATCTTCTTACATGCTTACATGGGCAGTTCTATTTCTTTTGTGAATTGCTAGTTTATATCCTTTGCTCCTTTTGCTTTTAGGTAGTTCAAGTTTTCTTTTAGATCTCTCAATAGAGGTTTATAATTTTATTCATAAAACTTCAGTCCATTTATCGTTATCCTTAGTCCCAAAGAACCCCTTTTAATGTCCCTAAGCACATTGTAGATGATTGTAATTCGGGTGGAACTAGAAAAGGCATCAGTAGATGGTCCTCACTGAACTAGATGGTCCTCACTGGATGAATTTATCTGGATGTGGTTATCATATTTCAAGGAATTTCTGCATTTTTTGAACTCCCGAATCAAGATTTTATCAATGTACCAAGAGGTGACAGGTCTCTAGAACTGCTTTACTCAAACTCCATTCATAAGAGACTATTGAATAGACTAGGGCATCAAATAAAAAACCCTACTATAATAAAGTACTAATACATATTAATAAATAAGATACTGCAAACATGCAAACAAACACTTATTGAGCGCCAGGCAAGGTATTAAATGTGGAGGATACAAAGGGGACTAAGAAGTGATTTTACTTTCAAAGAGCTAATCATACAACAGAGTAATTACAATAGCATACTGTAGGTGTCATGCTATGGTATGCAGGGCAGGGTGGGAGTACAGTGCAGAGGTTCTTGCCTATGGTGATGGACAGGATGGTGGTCAGGAAGGCTTCAGAGAAGAAGTGTCTCTGAGGCAGAGCCATGGTGACATGGGAGGGAAACCCCTGAACAAAGGCAGGGATGTGAGAAATAGCATGGATGTTCCAGGGAGCCTGGAGGGGCTTCAGGATGATTGGGGAATGGGTGAGCTCACTGGGGGCCAGCTGGGATCAGACTGTGAAGAGTCTTTTATGCCATCAAGGAGTTTAGACTTTTTCCTGCAGCAATGGGGAGCCATTGGCAGTATCCAACAGGGGAGTAATGTGAGAAATATGTGCATTTTAGAGGGGCCACTCTGACTCCAGGTGGAGAATCGAGTGCTGTCAGGACATAGCATGGATGGGCTGCTGCAATGAGGGGGTGAGGGATGGAGCAGGGCCCAGAGTCTTTGTCTAGCTGGGTGATAATGATATTTAACCTGCTTGGGGAAGTGGAAAAGAGAGCAGATTTTGTGGAAAAGACAGTAAAGTTGAATGTGAGGTGTCCAGGTAGAGAGCTCCAACAGTTGGCTATATATGCCAAACTTGCACAGTCACTGATTCATACTGTGAATATTTAAGTGTGTGCATGTGCCCTGCACCTTAGATTAAACAAGGTGCTTCCAAAACCCCTCAGCCACGTATTTACAGACAATTCTTTTGCTATTTGTAGCCATTTTTTAGGTGGCTAATGTCCTTTAAATTTTTCCTTTTTCCAAATTTTATTCTCAACCTTGTATATTTACTTTGCTGTATATTTACTTTGTATACAATATACCTTGTATATTTACTTTGCTGGTCATGAACCGACCAATACAGTTACAGAATAGACAGAAAAGTAAATTTATTTATTAAGCTACTTACTTTTATATCAGAAATTCATGGTTACATCGGATTGTTTCAGATACATCACCTGGAATGAGCATGTGTGCTTTTTCACTTAGAGGCTTTTATCACAGATGATTATAAACTGCACTACAAATGTTCAGAGTTGATCTAACTGTTAAGAGGTGTTATAAAAAACAGGCATCTACCTAAATGCCTAAGCGAACTCCATGTATTATTTTTATTATAAATAGTAACATTAATGATGAAATCTACCATTTATTATGTACTTGTTATCTACTTGGTCTATAAGGGACACTGCATTTAGCTACACCTACACACCATCTAATTCATACAACAACCCTGAGGGGTATAGATTGTGGTGGAAAAATTCCCCCTCATACCTCTCCAGAAGCTCCTTCATGGGATTTTTCTTGGGCTCCTTTTCCTTTGGACATCCCTTAATTACTGATGTTTCCCAGGTCATGGCTCTTTTCTTTCTGTGTACGCACCCTCTCTGCACAATGTCATTTGTCACATGCCTTCACTCACCAATTGTATGCCGACGATTCTAACACCCACGTGCTCTGCCCACGTTGCTGTTTCTGAGCTCCACACGTTAGCCCAATGCCCACTGGTTTCCTACAGGTGGTTGTGTCATTGACACCTCAAATTTTGCACATTCACAATTGAGCTCATTGTCCTTCCTAAATAGGCACGGCCTCCAGGAGTCCCTGTTTTAGGAATGACACTACCATGTGAGCCAGGAACCTGGGAGTCGCTCTTCCCTTCTTCTACTTTCTTACTCCTTGCTTCCCATGTGTTCTGCTTCCCAGGTTCTGCTGATTCTGGTTCCTAACTCTTCTCTCGAATACACCCTCTCCTCTCTGTCCCCACTGCCAGGGCCTTAGTTCAGGTCCTTAACCTTTGTTTCCTCATTTATAGCAACAGACTCCCAATTGACTTCCTTTCCCAGAGTCTCTTTTTCCCTCCAATTCCTTCTCTATACACTAGTGAAGTTGAGCCTTCTACATACAAAACTCTGATTCATCTTTTCTTCTCCTGCTCAGCCTTTACCCATGGTTCTCACAATTCACTCCAGACACATTAGGGTAACAAGTAAGGCCTTGTTTCCACCTCATTATCGGCCAGGCTCTTTCCTACCGGTCACTTTTCAGCCACATCAAACTTCTTGCATTTGCCTATCCTGCTGTGCTCTCTCATCCTCGGGGTCTCTGTACATTCTGCCCTCCATGCCTGGAACATTCTCCTACCCCCGGATTGCTGCCTGTTCCCCTACTCCTTTCATGCTCAGCCCAGGTTGGGTGTCTGCTGAAAGCCACCCTCTGTGTTCCATGAGGTGTCCTCTGTGCTCTCAGAGCTCCCTCTGCTTCTCACCATCAAGGCGTCCTGCCATGCTCTCTTGAAATGATCACCTGTCCTGCCATGCTCTGAACTCCACAAAGGCAGGGAGGGAGTATGTCTTGGTCATCACTGCAGCCCTAGCAACCATTTAACTTCCTGGCATATAGTAGGCGCTCAATAATTACCGAACAAATATATTAATGAATGAATGAGAGAATCCAATAGCCGAGGTTAAAGCCAGATCAGCCTGCCTCTGAAATACATATTCTTTCTACTCTCTGGCTTATTTAGAATCTTCTACTTTACAATCTTGGTCTGAGCAGAATAACAACAAGGGTTTGAGAGGGATGGAAATGATATTACTATGTGATGTTACATCTGAGAATGCAGCGTTAGATGCATTGGCCCAGCATTAGATGCTGCTACATTCCACTTGGTAAAGAAGAACTGGATATAGCCTTTAACCCAGAACTGGATATATCCTTAACCCCAGAACTAGATATATAACTGGATATAGCTCTAAACCCAGGCGCAGACCTTTCAGAGGAATCACATCTGAACCTCACCTTCTGGCTAGGCAGTAGAATGAGTATAGAGTCTAGGTATTTTCAGGTCTATTATAGAAGGACTTGGAATATAAAAATTAATACCTTATGCCCATCTCTTAAAGTAAAAGGGGATAATGTTTATTAGAGAATGAAAGTCATGTGAGCAGCCTGGGAGATGGACTAGGAAATAGTGTTGCAGCTGCATTTTGAACCAATTAGAAGCTAGAAATAGAAATCAGAGGAGGAGCTGCTAACAGACTCTCACAGTAATCCAAGCATGAGTTCTCTAGAGCATGGGACTGATTTTCAGAGGGAACAGTAGCTGTTTCCAACTTCAGTACGCTGAGTGATGAGCAACTTGGTGCTACTCAACTCCTGACTATGCTGTGCTCTGGTAGGAACTGGCACAACCGAAAGCATTGGTCCTTCTCTGACTATACCAGGACCCTTCACTGCTTGGTCTTTTCTTGCCCTTTCCTTTCTCCTCTCCTCCCAGCCAGACACACTTTGTATAGAGAGCTTGCAGGCATTGGTATTTATTTATATTCTTTGGTCATTTATAGCACTCCTGCATTTTGGTAGCAGAGACACATTCTTTAGACACATTCATTCCTCGGTGGACAGTGAGCTGCTTTTTTGCATTTGTTGATTTGTTCATCTTTGTATCCTCAGTGCCTAGCCCAGTGTTAAATGGAACTGAAGCAAAAGGTTAATCCAGACAGGCTGATTTACAACAAACAAAAGACTATACTGACAAGTTAGAATGAAATGAGTCATCGTTTCAGTCACAATATTTGGAACACATAGGTAAAGCCTAAAAATACTTTGGTAAGTGCAAATGTAGTGAGACACAAATTATATAATAAGCCATTTGGAGTTCCTGAAGGTTGTGTCTAAATGATACTGCAGAATATAGGGAGATCAGTGAGAGAAGAAATGTGATAAGACAAGTACACAACTAAATGTCAAATAAATTATGTAGACAATAGTTGCTCCAAATTCCAGGGTGACATCATTTTGGATTATACTTGCAGTAAAGAATTTAAGCAGGGTCAGGAAGAGTGGATAAGATTGGAGTAAGGAATGGAGGTTGGTGACAAAAAGGTATCTGAGATTAGTAGTAAGAACAAATGTTTTATGCTGTCTTAACCTTAATCAGGAGTCCAGGACCAAGAATATAAACAGGCCAAGCAGTTTTGAAAGGCTAAGGAAAGGTAGAAACAATGTACTAAAATTGGATGGACTGTCTCTTTTTAACTTTTCAGAGCAAGAAATTAGAAAGTTGAGCATTCCTAAAATGAAAACTGACTCGAGTGCTCTAACATAAGGTATCTGGCAATTAATACTTTCTCAAGAGACCGTCCCTTTTTCCTATCCAGTTTTTGGCTCTTTGTAATAGCTCAAGTGTATCAATACAGGCTGCACTTTTCCTATTTGAGTCTGGCAGAATTCCATATTTGGAATTCCAATATTTAGTAATTCCAATATTTGTGATATATGGGCCTATTATTTATCATATTCATTATACTTTTTTAAAATAACTTTCTGTAAGTAACTTAATAGAGAAAAAATCAGTAAATTTTTAAAGCAGGAGAATGGATCACATTTAGCAGCCCTGAGCCTGATCCCCTGAGCTGGGTCCCCTTGTCAGTTGGTTTGGAACCACAAGGTGTTCTTGCTGAGCCTTGAGCTACTGTTTTGGCTCAGCCTGTGTGCGCAGGTGTGATGCAGAAAGACCCCAAGAAATGGGTCATTCCTTCCCTTTTATCATTTTCTATTCCTCACTGATGGCTCCTGTCAACCTTGGGGTCAAAAACACAAGTGTGTCTCAGTGTCCCTTCAGAAGGGGACAAACAAAACAAAATTACCAGTCAGTGCTGGTGTTTTTTACAGCTTCAATTTTTCCTTTATATTTCATAACAGCATTAACCCCTGTTGCTTTTTAAAGCCTCCCCTTTCAAAAAGAAGAGCCATTTCTCCACCTTCCCTATGGAGCACCCAGTTCTCTCAGCACACAATAAGTTAACAAATAGGTTTTCTGCCCTTGGTTATATATAACAAATAGGGTTTCTGCCCTTCTCTGAGAAGTGGTTCCATAAGCATCCCAAATCAAATCCACAGCACTTAGTTCTGTTATAGGATGATCCACTGATTTGAAATCAAAATCTAATTCAGTGGCTCTCCAACTTTGGGGAGCATCAGAGTCACCCGGGGAAGGGGGCATACTAAAACACAGATGGATGGCCCCACCCCCTGAGTTTCTGATTCAGTAGGTCTGGAGTGGGGCAGACAATTTGCATTTCTAACAAATTCTCAGGCTCTGCTGCTGCTGCTCTGGGCATCAGACTTTAAGAATCACTAATCTGATACTCAGATCTCTGCTTGTCTTAGAGACAAGTTCAGAATGGTTTATGGTGATGATGCTTCACTAAATTTAAGACTTGACTAACTCTGGAATGTATTGTTGTTGTTATGTTTTTTGGAGACAGAGTCTTACTCTGTTGCCCAGGAGGGCTGGAGTGCAATGGTGTTATCAAAGCTCACTGCAACCTGGAACTCTTAGGGTCAAGCGATCCTCTGGCCTCAGCCTCCTGAGTAGCTGGGACTATAGGCCCATGCTACCATGCCATTTTTGTAGAGATGGTGTTTCATTTTGCTGCCTAGGCTGGTCTTGACCTCCTGGCCTCAAGCGATCCTCCCACCTCGGCCTCCCAAAGTGCTAGTTCCCAAAAGGCTAGATTATAGGCATGAGCCACCGTGCCCAGCCGTTGCATATATTGGTGTTGTCTTCAAGTTTGAAAGACTCTAAACTTCTATGTAGTCCTGTGTTGGCTCTTATGGATAAAAGACAATGCTAGTGATCCAGCTGAAAGGTCTTCAGCAACTGTGCAGGTTTTGGTACTATTTCCTGGTATCTACCAGAAAGAGGCACCACCACAAAATTATGTCCCCTGCTAGTCTTGGATCAGCAATTGGAGTCTGTATCTGAATGAAGGTAAAGGATTCATAAGTAATATGTGGAAGCCAACTGACTAAGAGTTGTATATGAATTTGAAATTTGATCAAGCTGACTTGGTAATGACAGACAACCAAATGGGACTGCTCTAATCCTACGTATGACACTTAGTAGAGATTGAAGTGACCGAAACTATTAACCAGAAATAGCTACCGGGATTACTTTGTGTAACCAAGGACCAATGATAGGCGAGAAATTGACTCAGCTAAAGGTGGCATTGGAAAGAGAATTTGACTTAAGACAAAACAAAACAACAGAACCTATAAAGTTGTAGGACTAGTAAGTCTATCATTAATTAGGTATATTGGAATATTATCTAAAGCAAATACATAATCTAGATATAATTGGAGGTCTTTTTAATGGTCCTGAATGATTCTTTTTAACTTATAAAAGTGAAATGTATATTCTAATAAGTGTAAAATATAAAATGAAAGCCCCAACCTCACCTCATCCCAAATACCATACCTAGAGAAAGGGGGGTTGTTTGTTCTCTTTTAAAAAATTTAATTCCCCAAATCAACATAAAGATTCAGGGATTCTGCTAATGTCGGAGTGAAGGTTTGTGCTGTCTTGTTTTAGGGAAGGCGAGAGCTGTCCCCTGCTTTGGGGACGGGCAGCACACGGTGCCCTGCAGACTTTGCGAGGTGCTCAAGGAGAGGCTGGGTGCCCCCTGTCAGGGGCTGTGGGTGAGGACTTACCTCACCTTATTATCATGGAGAAAATCGCATTAACTAGGTCTCAAATGCGACCTGCCTTTACACCTGGCTTTTGGCCTCCCTCCTGTTTCACGGAAGAAGTGTTTCTGTTCCATCACAGACCAGCCGGTCTCCTTTCTCTCCAGACCCTGTTCCCTCTCACCTTCAAGGCTTTTGCTACTTCAGTTGTCCTCCCAGTCCTCTGCTTGCTTTCTGCCCTATTTCTCTGCTTTCCTGCTGAGCTGGACTTCTCACGGTAAATGTCCACTTTCTGCTCATTCTCATCTTTCACGAAGACTTTGACCCATTTCTAGCCTGGCTTCCACTCCACCACTCCATGCGACACTGAGTTGACACTTCTGCCTTCTTGTAGTATCCTTGTGCTTGTTATCTTCTGCTGAATAACAAATTACTCCCTAAATTTAGTAGCTCAAAATAACAGACATTTGTTCTCTCACACAGTTTCTGATGATCAGGAACCTAAGATCGGCTTGGTGGGGTGGTTCTGGCTCAGATTTCTCCTGAGGCTGGGACGGCAGCCATCTGAAGGCTGGAGAGGGTGAGAGGATCCAACAAGGCTCACTCCCATGGCTGTTGACTGGAGGCCTCCCAATTTTTGCCATGTGGGCCTCTTCATGGGGCTGCCTGGCTGTCCTCAAGACATGGCAGCTTGCTTCCCTTGGAGTGAGTGATCTGAGAGAGAGAGAGAGAAAGAGAGAGAAAGAGAGGGGGGAGGGAGGAAGGGAGGATGGATCAAGAAAGAAGCTATAATGACATTTTATGACATAGTTTCCTATGTCACACAGCATAATATCTGCTTAATTTTATTTATTAGAAGTGAGTCACTAAGTCCAGCCCACACTCAAGGGTAAGAAAATTAAGCTCCACCTGAAGAGAAGAGCATCAAAGAATTTGTGGACATATTTTTAAAACCACTCAGGCTTTGTCTCTTAATTTGGGTTACACTCCTCTTTCCTAGCTTTTCTCCTACTTTACTGGCAGCTCTTCATGTCTGCTGTGCTAGCCCACCCTTCATCTGCCCTGCCCTCATAGTGTTGAGTTTATCAAGACCCAGACCTGGGCCTTGTCTCTTCCCTCTTTCTTTCTTCCCCCTCCACAATGCTTTCTCCTTCTACTGACTTCAAATGCTATCCATTTGACAGTACTCCCAACTTTCTATCTTCAGTTCTGGCCTCTTTAGATATTTGGAAATATATATCTTTTTACTTTTCCACTTGGAAAGAGTTTACATTTCTGAATCTTAACTTTGGTCTTCAAAACCTGCTTCTCCTTTAGTTTTCCTCATTTCTACAAACATAACACCTCAGTCCACTGTTGCTAAAGCCAGAAGTCTAAGCATCATTTTTTATTTCTCCCTTTTCCTACCACCACTATATTCTTTCATTTTAGACATATTTATTGGATTATTTCTCCTCCTTATCCTCTTCTCCTTTCTTCCTTTTTCTCTTCCTCAAGCAAAAAAGAAAAATTTTTAAAAATTCATGACCTAAATGAAATTATTTTTATAATATTTACATTCCTTTTCAATTTTTATCCTGTATTATTATAAATCACTTTGTCATAGTTTACATATAATTTTTTGTTCCACATATTCTTCTTCTGGTTAAACAAAAAAATATAATTTATTGTCTCATATGGTTAAAAGCACCAAGGGCAGTGGCTGACTCTAGGACTCCAGGATGAGTCTCTCTCTCTCCATCTCTCCCCTCTGCTTTTCTTCTGCTGATTCCAATCTTAGGCAGGCTCTTCCCACATGCAGATGGTCCCCAGATGCTCTAGGATTAATCCTCCCAGATAGGTGAGATGTAATTTGTTTTCAATTTCTTATTGCATTGTGGTCTTTCTAGGCTCAATTATGTTTTAGAAAATATTGTTGGTAAATTTTAGTGAGGTTTTGTTGGTGACAGACTTACTCAAGTTTATCTAAAAAAAATGCCTTTATAGTTAGTTGAATCAGTTATAGATTGTTGCATGCATGCTCTCTCTATATATAAACAAATAATACAGCGTTGGAATATTATTCCACTAGCCCCCACCTTCTATTGTTGCTGTCCAGAAGTCTGCGGTCAGTCTAATTGTCATTTATTTTTAGGTAATCTGTCTTTCCTCTCTGGCTGTTTTTAGGTGTTTGGCCTTTGTTTTCTTGCATTTCCACTCATTTCCAATGAGGGATGAGGATGGAAATAAAGTGGTGAATCAGTAGGTATAGGCTCAGGTTAGGTGGGGCAGCAAGGTCAAGGAGAAATCTTTTTCAGGATAAGTCAGGTGAAATCTTTGACCTTGAAGGTGTTGAAATTTTCTGAGCTGATGCAGTGAACTATTGGAGGTTATTGAAGTAGAGGCTCAGCTTGATTGAGGACTAATGATCAACTTTTTAAAATCATGTTTGAGTGCCATTACTAGGAAATCATCACAGTGTGTACTTTTTTAAAATTGCTTTGTCTAAACTTGTGTTGTTTATTTCACTCTAATTTGCATTGTTTCTGTAAGGGTTGCACCTTTTTTTAATCTTTAGGATTCTTAAGGACATGAGTGGTTCATTATTCACATGAGTGGTTCATATTTCAAAGACCAGACTTCTAGAAACTCATTTCATGCATTTCTCCCCTAAGCTGTAAGGCATCACTAGATGATCCCTTTCTCAAATGTTTATAAAAAATATTATTCCTGGTCTTCCATAATTTTTAATAGATCAAAAATCTTCTTAACTTCCCCTAATATCTAACTTAATTTTTTCTGCTTCAATGTCATCTTTTAAATTATTGGCAGAAATAATCATATTCATGTTGCTCTTACATTAGCCCTTTATCTATTAAAAGACAATTACTAAGTTTCCCTTGAGCCTTTTCTTTTCTAGGTTAAATAAGCCCATTTCTTTGTATTTTTTTCATGGGGGAATGCTTTCTAATCATTTTCATTTTTTTTTTCCTCAAATTCTCAGTATCATACTTCAGTTGCCAA
>VBSM01002608.1:52432940-52468041 GCA_008086735.1 Cheirogaleus medius | reverse complement strand
TTAACTGAATTTTTATATATCACTGAGATGCTTAGCTGTGTCTTTGTTTACTTATTTTAGCTCCTGTTTATTCTGTCTGTGACTTGTCTAAAGTCAAAAAGGGAAAGGATGTTATGGCCTCCTTTCTATGCCTGTTTGTCCAGGACTCATGTGACAGCCCCTTAGTCTCAGCAATGCACCAGACCACTGGGTTCTCTGTACAGCGGTTACATTATTTCATTTCTCACCATCCTGAGCAACAGATCTGGGGAAAATTGAGGTTACCCTTGAATATTGGGGTCTTGAACAAATTGAAGCGTGGAACACTCTATAACACCCTTTCCTCACAAGAGATCTCTGAAGTGGCTGGGTTAATTCTGTTCCCTGTATTTCAGACTGCTTTCCACAGAGCATTAGTGACTTCAGTTCTTGAAGGGCACTGAGATTCTGGCATGAATACAATTTCATTAGCCCTGATTAACCAATGCATTCTCTATACTGATGACTTTAAAAGATAAAACCATGTATTATTTGAAATAATATGCAAACACTCCTCATTAGATTTATCGGAAAAATTACTGGCCCTGATAGCTCAAGTTCAGAACTGATAAATGTCCCTATATTTAGCAATGACACAGTCCTCCCTCTCCTCCAAGGGTTAAATTTCTTGCTGTAAACTCTGCTCTGAGTTACTGCTGTTTTAGCATCTTTGTATTTCTGGAACTCCATGTCTGACACTGCTGGTGAGATGATCTGCACACAGCTGGGAAAGAACATCTGCTTCGTAATTTGAACAACTTTCTTTTTTTGATGAGCTCAAGTTCCTCATTTCAGATAAGAGTGTTATTAATATTAATCTTTGGAATAATTCCTCTATTAGCAGAAGCTCATTATTGAGGGAGAAATGAGGGGCAGCATGTATGCATCATGATAGGATTTACGTTATTCACCTCTCTTTCTTAAAAAAAAAAAGACCTTATTTTTTTTAGAACAACTTCAGATTCACAGCAAAATTGAGCAGAAGGTACAGAGAGTTTCTATATACTCCTGTTCCCACACGTGCACAGTCTCTCCATTATCAACTCCCATTTGTTGATCCTACATTGACATGTCATTATCACCCAAAGTTTTTAGTTTACATTAGGGTTCACTCTTGGCATTGTACATTCTATGGGTTTTGAAAAATGTTCTATGACATGTATCTATCATTATACAGTTGTCCTTTGGTATCCTCAGGAAATTGGTTCTAGGACCACCCACAGATACCAGAATCTGTGCATGCCCAAGTCTGGCAGTCCACCCTGTGGAACCCACGTATATGAAAAGTCAGCCTTCCCTGTACATGAGTTTTACATCCCACAAACACTATTTTTGATTATATTTGGTTGCAGATGCTGAATCTTCCCATGCAAAGTTGACTGTATTTATTGGAAAAAAACCATGTGTAAGTGTACCCCACAGTTCAAACCCATGTTGTTCACAGGTCAACTGTAGTATTATATAGAATAACTTCACCACCCTAAAAATCTTCTGTATTCTACCTGTTTATCTCTCTCTTCCCTCTAATCCTTGGCAACTACTGATCTTTTTACTATCTCCTTGGTTTTGTCTTTTCCAGAATATCACATATCTGGAATCATAAATATGTTGCCTTTTCAGATTGACTTCTTTTAATCAGTTACAGGGGTTTAAGTTTCCTCTTTGTCTTTTCATGACTTTCTACCACATGCTTATTTATCTATTCATCTCTCCTGAAGCATATTTTGGTTGCTTTCAAGTTTTGGCAATTATGAATATAGCTGCTGCAAACATGTGTGTTCAGGTTTTTATATAAACATAAGTCTTCAACTCATTTGTGTAATTACCAAGGGCTTTGACTGCTGGATCACTGCATCCCTTTTTAAGTCCCATTTTCTTCCACTACAGGGGGCTAGAACATGTTGAGGACCTACTAAGTGTCAGAATTTTTAGTAGTGTTATCTCATCCTCATAACTATCTTGTAAGGTACTATTTTCTTTTTATGCATGAAGAAAAAGAAACAGATGCTTAGAAAAGTAAAGCAATTTGTTCGAGATATTCGAACAAATTGAAAATTTAAAGAGAAAAACGTCTAGTCTTCTATTTTGTCTGAAATCAATTAGAGCTGAAAGGGACCTTAGAGAGCTATGACCTTGAGCAGGCACACCTCTAACCTTTCTGGGGCCTAGGGCAGCAATATAAATGGAGGCCCATGTACCAATTGTCCAAATATTTAGAAGTGATAAATCAGGCTGTCAAACTGAAAGTAAGAGGTTCTATCCTCTTACCTTGACAAGACCACCTTCATACCAACCTGAAAGGCCAGATTTGAATCTGGAATTCTCTGTCCGCTCAGAGTTCAACACCAGAGTATGGTGGCATGGGAGAACTGGGCTGCAGCCACCCTACCCCTTCTCTTCCCTTAATCCTGCACTGCAAGGGGACTTGCAGCGGCAGGTGGATTAACCAGTATGCACGTGCAAACTCCATCCATACTATCTGCCAACAGCTGTCCTTTGGTCATCCTTCAGACCTAGGATACACACAATGGGTTGTGGATCTCCTTTGGAAGAATAGACTCAGGGAAGAGTTCTACAATGGCCCTGGAAATAGGACTGTGGACATTTGTGCAGGGGATTTGAGATTTCCAGGGGTCCAGAGCATGACTAGAAAGTATAGGATGTGGGCTCCTGGTGGGCAGGTTTCCTTGATCCCACAGCCTCTCTACTCACTGGAAAGGGAAGAGGGAAGAGTGTGGCCAAGGAGATCCATAGGGCGGCCCAGGCTCTTGTCCAGTTCTAAGGATGGAATTAGAAACAGCTACCCCAGTTCACAGTTGAGAAAACAGAGGCCAGAGAGGCAATAAATTACTCAAAGTCATATGGCTAGTTAGTGGCTGCACAAGGATATCTTGATTCCCTGCACTTTTCATAAGGTTGGCCTTATGAAGCTGGGTTGTTCTATATGTGCATTTATATAAACCTCCCAGGAATCCTTTTCACCAAAGAGCTTGAAAACCTGCCATGGGGTATCATTTCTACTCAGTCACAACCAGGTGCTCTTGAATGAGCAAACAACTATTCCCTGTTTTCGGTGATGTTAGAAAGCAATCAGTACCTCAGGAGATTTCTAAAGGCTAATTTGAAACTTTTGGAGACATCAATCACAAGAATAGTTCCCAGATAATTTCCAAATTACTTCCTATAGAGGTCAGTTTACTGATGTACTTGTATGAATCAACTGGCTCACCAAGAAACCACAATTAGAAATGTGATCAACATAAACTCAGTTGGAACAACTAGCAGATGTTTTCAATGATTTGCATATGAATCAGTCACCAGCTTTAGAATTTCAGCTTATTAAGCGTTGAGACTATTTTATACATTTTCCCTTCTGTTGAAATGTGCTGAAAGAAGCCTTCTGTTCATTAAAGGGTTATGTCATAAATGACAGTATTCAGGTTTTTACTCTGCTTAGGTAATTCCTGATATTATGTGCTTACACATTGATAAATATCTCTATAGATATCAGCATTTGAACAGCACTTTACTTCTTATAATGTACCTTTGATATGCTGCTTATTTTGATTCTTATAAATGCCCCTCGAGGTAATGTGGGCAAAGCTGTTATTTCACATTTTTCAGATGGGGACCCTGAGATGTGAAGAGGTGGCTCACACAGCTGGTGGGCGCAGAAGTGGAGTCTGACTCCAAATCCTGCGCACTCTGCATTATGCCACAGTGCTTCTTACTGTTGGAGGACCCTCGGCCTCTATGCAACCCCAGACTGGAGTGTCTTTACTTTCTGGGCATTTTATGGATGTCCCTGAGCCAGCATAACCAGCACAAATCTTGATGCAGAGACTTATGTTGTCCTGGGAGCCTCTCTACCCGAGCTCCCCACCTGGAAAATACTCTTTCATAATTACAAAATCCAGTAGATTCTGGGACCTTTTTTTTTTTAATAATCAGAAGTCAGTTAATAATAAAATAAGACACATGACACATACTATTTCACTTTTCTTTTCTGAGATAGGGTCTCAGTCTGTCACCTGGGCTAGAGTGCAGTGGCATCATCATAACTCACTGCGACCTCATACTCCTGGGCTCAAGTGATTCTCCTGGCTCAGCTTCCCAAGTAGTTAGGACTACAGGTGTGTGCCACAACACCCGGCTAATTTTTAAATTTTTTGTAGAGAGAGGGTCTAGCTATGTTGCCCAGGCTGGTCTTGAACTCCTGACCTCAAGTAATACTCCTGCTTTGGCCTCCTAAAGTGCTAGAATTACAGGCATGAGCAACTGCGCCTGGCCTACTATTTCATTATTAATTTGAATAAGTATTATTACATATCTTTTACAGTGTAAATAATTAAAATTTCATCTGTTGGTTTTTTCTTTTTCAAAGTTAGAGTGAAACTCTCTTTCTGACCTTATCTATGCCTGATGTGAGGCCAGCTCCTTTCAGCATTAATCTAATCTACACTGTTGTGAAAGTATACTGACAAGAAGCAGAGGGACAACTGAGAAGGCTAACTCTGTTGGATATATTGTTGGACCACCTTTACACCATTTTGGTTATTCTTTAATCCTCTTCTTGAAACACATCAATTTGTTAATGCCACAAGGATGTCACTACCTTGTAAACACTACCATAAAGAGAAAGGTGAACAATTTAAAGCAAGGTTTGGTCTCTCTATAAAGGAAACATTTTCTGACATACATTTAGGAAAATACAATGTTAAAAATTTAATTGTTTATATCAAGCGTCAGCAAGTTCTTTTCTGTATAGGGCCAGATAGTCCCTGCCATAACTATTCAACTCAGTTGGTGTGCTAAAGTAGACATTTTTCAAATGAGTGTGGCTGTGTTCCAATAAAACTTAATTTATAGGAACAGGCGGGTGGCTGCATTTGGCTCACAGGAGCCCTAGGAGGGTGGCTGTATTTGGCCCTAGGAGCTCTAACTTTTAGCTCCATTTCACCTTTCCAGATTTCTATTACTCTTTTTCTAGCTATATCACCCTATTGCAAAGCAAACTACTACCCACTTTCTAATCATTCCTCAACTTTTCTCATCTTGAGTCTTTGTCAGAGCTCCATTTCTTTGGGGATGCTCTTTTCCCTCTGTCTCTGCTTGTAGAAACTGTATTTCTCTGTCAAGGTGCATCTTCGATGCCTCCTCCTTTCGGAAATCAGCTTAGTTTCTTCTCCCCAACAGGCTGGCTCTCTCGGAAAAGTTATGATTTTTTCTTGCTGCTTTACGTCAGTATTTGGCTCACTTTACTTTGAGTTATGGGGCATTAATTTGGATTATGACTTAGCACTCCCGACAGATTTAAGTATTTTCAGGATGAGCTGTGGATGTTTGACATCTGTGTGTCCTTGGCACAGAGTAGGCATTCAAAAGAGGTCTGAGGAAGGACTGAATGTTTGAGTAAAGGTGGCAAGGGAAGAGGGCACCTCAGCCTCCAAGGGAGTATTTTGAGGTTCCAGAATGGCTGCTTCCATCCTTCAAGGTTCCAATGGAAAAGGAACAAGCACCCCTCTGTTTATTTCACTTACAAAGGGTTTAAGTTAGCAAACAGCTAAAACAGGCAGTCCTGATGGTGAAAGAGCTCTTGCTTTGCTTTTCAACCAAAACCCTTCCTTTTGTTGCCTGGTTAATATCTTTTTTTTCTAAAAGGACCCCTGACCCTGGGAGAAGAGGACATGACTCTTAGCGGCTGCCTGTTGTACCGTGATGGATGATTTTCATACCCCCAAGCTTGTCGTGCAGAACAATGGCGAGAATCGAGCACACACCATCTACCCCTTTCACCCTTAGCCCACACCCCATGGACCACTGAATGTTTGATGATGTTCTTCATGGATTCCTCCCCCTACCCACCCCTCTGTCTGGGAGAAAGTCTTTCTCTGTCCTGACTTTTCCTATCCCCATGGTACATGTGGACTTCCCCTCTTCAGAGTATATTCACGTCTAAGGGCTTTCACGTTGATTCAGTATGGCTTCTCAGAAAACCATGTTTTTGAGCAAAGTCAGTAAAATTGGGGGAAATAAGCCAGTTTTATAAGATTATTCTCCTTGTCCTTGACTCCTCCACCATCTACTTTCATTGTGCATCATGGAGCTCTTCAAGATGATTGGTCATTGGCCTATTTTTATTTCTTGTTAAGTTTGAACCATTGGGCTAATATTTATTTTATGGTTAATTTGTCTTTTCATTGTAAAGATGAATACTTTCCAAGAATGCAGTAGACTTGTTATTTCTAATTTGAGTTTGTGGCCTGCTTTGCCATTTATTTTTTTAAAGAGCTGTTTCAGTTGGAATCAGCTGGAATTTATGGACATGCTTTTCTATTTAGTTTTCTCATTTCTTGCAAGAAAGGCTAGAGAGGCAGTCATTTCTGTGCTATGAAAACTTCTGAAATTACACTATTCTTTTGAATTTATTTTCTGTGCTATACTGGAAGAGGTTTTTATTCTGTAGCTCTCAGTATTTTTTTTGAGGCATCGTTTATAAAGGTATATATCAGGGTTGTTCAGATAATGAATAGATTTTAAATGACCACTGGGTATGGTGACCTAGAATTACAGAATGAGAATTAGATTTGCTTTCTGGCTAATTTCTCTTATTTTCTTAAGTGAATAGAACTATAAGAAGGTAAGACATTTGTTTTCCTCAACAATCTTCTCTTTTTCTTCTCTCACTAAAATTATGAGGCAGTGTACTGCAGATTTAGGAGCTTGGGTGCTAATGTTAATGTCCCTAATTCAGATCCCAACATCATCATTTACTAACAGTGGGACCTTGGGAAATATGTGTAAACCTGTGACTTGGCTTTCTGATTTCTAAAATATGGGTTTATATGAGAGTCAAATATGGTAATGTACATAAAGATTTTGGCATAGTTCATGGACATATTAAAATACTTGTGGGTTCCACATATATAGATTCAACTGACTTCAGATCAAAATTATTAAAAAAAATTGCATCTGTATTGAACACCTACTGACTTTTCTTATAATTATTCCTTAAATAATATAGTATGACCACTATTTATACAGTATTTATATTATATTAGGTATTATAAGTAATCTTGAGGTGACTTAAAGTATAGAGGAAGATGTACACAGGTTATATGTAAATACTATGCCATGTTATCTTAGATACTTGAGCGTGGATTTTAGTATCTAGGAGAGGTGCTGAAACCAATCCTCCCCAGATATCAAAGGACAACTGTAATACTAATGCTATTGCTATTATTATTTATCTTTAAATTTTAAGAAATTAAAAAAATTTTAGAATATTATGGGGGTACAAACTTTTTGATTACATGAATTGCTTTTGTGCCATTTGAGTCCAAGTTATAAGTGTGCCTATCACCAAGATAGCATGTATTGTATCTGTTAAGTGTGAATTTACCCATCCACTTCTTCCCTCTCCCACCTGCTTGATTTCTGCTGAGTTTTACCACCATATATGCACATAAGTGTTGATTGATTAGTTCCAATTTAATAGTGAGTACATGTGGTGGTTTTTTTTCTATTCTTGGAATACTTCGCTTAGAAGAATGGTCTCCAGTTCCATTCAGGTTGTTACATAGGATATTGGTTCACCATTTTTTTTATGGCTGAGTAGTACTCCATAGTATACATATACCACATTTTATCACTCCACTCATGTATTAACGGGCATTTGGGTTATTTCCGCATCTTTGCAATTGTGAATTGTGCTGCTATAAACATTCAAATGCAAGTGTCTTATTTATAAGATGTCTTTTTTTCCTTTGGGTAAATACCCCTGAGTAGTAGGACTACTGGATCAAATGGTAGGTCTACTTTTAGTTCTTTAAGTATATCCATACTACTTTCCATAGAGGTTGTACTAGTTTGCAGTCCCACCAACAGTATGTAAGTGTTCCTTTCTCTTCACATCCATACCAGCATATGTTGTTCTGGGACTTTTTTGATAAAAGCCATTTTCACTGGTGTTAGGTGATACCTCATTGTGGTTTTGATTTGCATTTCCCTGATGCTTAGAGATGTTGAGCATTTTTTTCATGTGTTTCTTGGCCATTAGTCTATCTTCTTTTAAAAAGCTTCTGTTCATGTATTTTGACCACTTTTTAATAAGGTTGTTTAATATTTTCTTGCTGATTCACTTGAGTTCTTTGTAGATCCTGATTATTTGCCCTTTATCAGATGTATAGCGTGCAAATATTTTCTCCCACTCTGTAGGTTGTCTATTTGCTCTATTGGTTGTTTCCTTGGCTGTGCAGAAACTTCATAAATTCTTTGCCTAGGCCAATGTCTATAAGAGTTTTTCCAACATTTTCTTCTAGAATTCTTATAGTTTCTTGCTTTAGGTTTAAGTCTGTTATCCACTGTGAGTTGATTTTTGTGAGAGGTGAAAGGTGTGGACCTGTTTCAGTCTTCATGCGGCTATCCAGTTTTCCCAGAACCATTTATTGAATAAAGATTCTTTTCCCCAGTGTATGTTTTTGTCTGCTTTGTCAAAGATTAGATGGCTATATAAGGATGGTTTTATATCTGGGTTCTCAGTTCTGTTCCATTGATTTATGTCTCTGTTCTTGTGCTAGTGACATATTGTTTTAGTTACGATAGCCTTGTAGTATAGCTTGAAGTCTGGTAAATTGATGCCTCCCAATTTCTTTTTTGCTTAAGATTGCGTTTGCTATATGGGGTCTTCTCTGGTTCCATACATCTGTGAAAAGTGATGTTGGTATTTTAGTAGAGATAGCATTGAATCTGTAGATCACTTTGGGTAGTATAGACATTTGAACACTGTTGATTCTGCTAACCCATGAATATGGTATGGTTTTCCACCTGTTTACATCCTCTGCTATTTCCTTCCTCAGTGTTTCATAGTTCTTCCTGTTAGAGGCCTTTTACTTCCTTAGTTAAATACATTCCTATGTACTTTATTTTCTTTGTTGCTCTTGTGAAAGTTATTGAGTCTTTGATTTGGTTCTCAATTTGACTGTTGTTGGCATATAGGAATGCTACTGATTTCTGTACATTGATTTTGTAAACTGAGACTTTGCTGAATTTGTTTATCAATCTCAGTTGTCTCACAGTAGAATCTTTGTGGTTTTCTAGACCATATCATCAACGAAGAAAGATAGTTTGACCTCCTCTGCCCTGATTTGGATGCCCTTGATTTGCTTCTCTTGTTTGATTATTCTGGCTAGGACTTCCAGCACTATGTTGAATAGAAGCGGTGTTAGAGGGCAACCTTGTCTGGGTGGGGTGGTAAAGCCACAACCACTATGGAGAGATTGGAACACTCTTACATTGCTTGTGGGACTGCATATTAGTACAACACCTGTGGAAAGTAATTTGGGGATACCTCAAAGAGCTAAAAATAGAAATATCATTTGATCCAGCAATCCCACTACTAGGCATCTATCCAAAGTGGGGAAAACATTCTTTGAAAAATACATCTGCACTCAAATGTTTATAGCAGCACAATTTACAAGAGCAAACATGTGGGGTCTTCTTTATAAATTCTTTGCCTAGGCTGATATCTATAAGAGTTTTTCCAACCTCTTCTAGAATTCTTATAGTTTCATGCCATTGGTTTAAGTCTGTTATCCATCGTGAGTTGATTTTTGTGAGAGGTGAGAGGTATGGATCTTGTTTCAGTCTTCTACATGTGGCTATCCAATTTTCCCAGCACCATTTATTGAATAGGAATTCTTTTCCACAGTGTACATTTTTGTCTGTTTTTTCAAAGATCAGCTGACAAGATGAGGATGGTTTTTTATCTGGTTTCTCTGTTCTGATCCACATGTTTATGTCTCTGTTCTTGTGCCAATACCATGTTGTTTTGGTTACTACAACCTTGTTGAAATCTGGTAAAGTAACGTCTCCCAATTTGCTCTTATTGCTTAAGGTTGCTTTGGCTTTTCGGGGCCTTTTCTTGTTCTATACGAAGCATAGGACTATTTTTCCTAGATCTGCAAAAAATGACGTTGGTATTTTAATGGGGATTGTATTGCATCTGCAGATTACTTCAGGTAGTATAGATATTTTGACGATGTTGATTCTGCCAATCCATGAGCATGATATATTTGTCCATCTGTTTACATCCTCTGCAGTTTCCTTCCTTAGTGTTTTGTAGTTCTCCCTATAGAGGTCTTTCACCTCTTTAGTTAAATATATTCCTAGGTATCTTATTTTCTTTGTTGCTATTGTGAAAGGTATTGAGTTTTTGATTTGATTCTTAGCTTGATTGTTACTGGTGTATATGAATGCTAGTGATTTGTGTATGTTGATTTTGTAACCTGAGACTTTGCTGAATTTATCAATCCAGTAGTCTCTTGGCAGAATCCTTAGGGTTTTCTAAGTATAAGATCATATCATCAACAAAGAATGATAGTTCGACCTCTTCTTTTCCTATTTGGATACCCTTGATTTCCTTCTCTTGTCTCATAGCTCCAGCTAGGACTTCTAGCACAATGCTGAACAAAAGTGGTAATAGTGAGCAACCATGTCTGGTTCTAGTTCTAAGTGGGAATGCTTTCAATTTTTCCCCTTTCAGTATGATGTTGGCTGTGAGTTTGTCATATATGGCTTTTATAATTTGGAGATAACTTCCATCTCTGTCTATTTTGTTAAGTGCTCTTATCATAAGAGGATCCTGAATTTTGTCAAATGCTCTTTCTCTGTCTATTGAGAGGGTCATATGATCTTTGATTTTGCTTTTATTTATGTGGTGAATTACTTTTATGATATAATTATAAATGATTTCAGTATGTTGAACCACTCCTGCATCTCTATGATGAAACCTACTTGGTCATGATAGATTATTATTTTTTTTTATGTGCTTCTGAATTCTGTTTGCTAGGATTTTATTGAGAATTTTTGCATCTTTATTCATAAGGGATATTGGTCTATAGATTTTGTTGTTGTTTTTGTTGTGTCCTTTCCTAGCTTTGGTATCAAGGTGATATTGGCTTCATAAAACAAGTTGGGGAGGATTTCTTTTCATCTTGATGTCATGGAATAATTTCTGCACTATAGGTACCAGTTCTTGTTTGTAGGTCTGGTAAAATTTGGGTGTGAAACCATCTGGTCTGGAACTTTTTTTTGTTGGAGGATGTTTTATTGCTGCTTCAATTTCAATACTTGATATTGGCCTATTCAAAAACCCTGTTTCTTCCCGATTGAGCCTAGGGAGACTGTGTGTTTCTAATAATTTGTCCATTTCCTCCATGTTTTCAAATTTATGTGCATAGAAATTTTTGAAGTATTCAGTGATGATATTTTGTATTTCCATGGTATCAGTTGTGATTTCTCATTTTTCATTTTTGATTGAGCTTATTATTAATAATACTGTTTTGATTCTTGCTTTGATTTTGCCCAGATTTTCACATGAGCAAAAGTTATAGCCAGAGTCTTAGTCATGTGACAATATAGGCAAATAAAGAATAGAGTAGCGATACTATTGATAAAATTAGGTAGAATTATTCCCACATAAAAGTAGCAAATCTACTTGGATGACATTGTATAGGAATTGTACCTTTTCCCCCACTATGTTATAATTTTATTCACAAAATAATGATCAGGGGCATGGTAGATTACCACTTTCACAAAGCAAATAGCCATTGAGTGCTTAGAAACTGCTCTTCAGGAACACAGCCCTCCTTTCTTTTGAAGGACAGTGAAAAAGCATGGTATGTTTAAACTGGGGAATCTTTAGATGCTTTCTACATGATTCATGATGGAATCCTAAATTTAGTGTTTTCAGCCTTAAATCATGAAGCACAAGTTCAATGTTTTTATGACTAGAAATTTTGTAAATGCTCCTATGAATATTATTATTTTTAATGTCATTAATAATTCTTTGAAAATGAGTTTTTCATACAATTTTCCATTTTATGGAGGCAGCATAATTTTTTCTATAGTTGGCCACTGTCCCAACTTAGGCCCTTTTCTTAGACTTGAGGCTCTCTCCTTCCAAACAAGATATTATTATCCATCAAGACTTCATAAGCAATTAGGACAAGAAGTTATTCTTCTAGGTACAGTGAAGGAAAAGAGAGTCCTTGTGCTGGGTTGAGTGGAACATCCTAGGAAAAGGGAGAGTGCTATTGTACATTTTGTTTATGGTTGGAAAAAATGTGACTGCCTTAATGCTCTTCTAATAATTCTGAGAGAAAGAGAGAATACATAGTGAGAAACAGCCCTTGCATGTCAGGGTTTTGGTCTCTGGGAGAAGTGAAGTGGGTAGATTGACCACTTTGAAAATGAATGTAAAAATCTTTGTGAGACAAACCCCATTTCTTATTAAATTGTAAATTTTTAATGGAGTCCTACATTATAGTCTATTACTGAAACACACTTCCCCAGACTTCTACACTTTAAAATTGATCACGAGGAAAAGCCATCTGATTTGGTTTTCATGTCTGGAGGAGAGTGGATTTTCCAAAAATAACCATTGACTGCATGATGCCATTTTTCACTGGAAAGCAGCTGAAATGGATTTTTAACCTACTCTTTTCCTTATTTTTGGTTAAGAATTCAGGAAAAGTACAAATGTAAGCACAACTTAGCAAGTATTAGAAGCTCCAGGGGTTTGGGGGTGCCAAGCATTGGGTTTGGAAGTTGATTATTCTTGCTTTAAGGGATTATATCTACAATAACATGCTGCTTCTCTCCTTTGGAGTCTCTGAAACATTTGTCAGGTGTTCCAGCAGTTACCCATCCCTCCTTCACAGCGCACAGAGAAGCTTGCATTGTCTTCTCTGAGAATCACAGTGGCTCGTTAGTTAGCATGGTCATCTGTAATTTGCAGTACTATAGTAAATCTGAAGGCAGCAAGCACACACAAAATAGCTTATTAGTCTCTGAGACTCCCAAAGACCTTGGAAAACAGCCACAAGTAAGGGGAAAATGCTTCAGGGCTGAAAGGAAATAGCCTATGACCAAAACCTGCCTTCCCTTTCCTCCAAAGTAGGTGAGTTGTGCTATGTTCCCTGGCCTCCCTTGTAGGTAGCTTTGGTCACGTGACAAAGCCCTTTCTAATGGAATTAAAATGTAGTATACCACTTCCAGGCCTGGCCCACGAAATCACCTGTAACATTTGTTAGAACAGTTAGGTAAAAATCTACATCCCTGTCTTTGCTATCTGCTAATCTTAGTTTATTTCTCTGAAGTAAATAGGATAAGCCTACCCTATCTCCCACATGCCTCTTTAGGGGATTTTCTAACTCTAAATATCTATGATTTTATAACTGAGCCAGAATGTCCTTTCAAAATGACTTGGTAGTTGGAATTAAGGGCATCCAGGTTGATATTTATGGATACTTGATTATGCAGACAGTCCCTCACTTAGGATGATTCAACTTAACAATTTTTTGACTTTAGGATGGTGTGAAAGTGGTACACATTCAGCATATTTCGAATTTTGAAATTTGATCTTTTCCCGGGCTAGTGATATGCCCATACAATACTCTCTCGTGGTGCTGGCTACCTGAGTGGTGGACTACTTCTTTATAATTGAGAAAAGATGGAAAGAACAGGCTGTGAGTGGAGGAGAAGGCCATTCCTGAAGGAAGGAATAAGGTATGTAAAGGCCCTGGGAAAGAACCTTGAGGAATGGAAGAGATTCCACTGTGGCCTGAGAACAGCTGGCAAGCACGTTAGAGCTGGGGCAGCCGGATCACACAGGGCCCTGTAGCCATGGTAGGGAGGTTATTTTATCTCCGAAGCCATTAAAGGATTTATTTAAGTAGAAGAAATACATGATATTGCTCTGGCCTCTGTGTGGAGACTAGATGGGAAGAATTAAGAATGGCAGCATAGGGACAGGAGATTGTGGCAGTGGTTCAGGCGGCTTGGCCTTAGGATGTGGCGGTGGAGATGCAGAACAGTGGACTGAATCAGTCAGTGTGTCCATCTACCTATCAGGATTGGCAGAACTTGCTGAGGGATCAAATGCTGAATAGGCAGTTGGATACGTGAGTCTGGAGCTCAAAGGAAAGGTCTGAGTTGAGACAGAAATCTGGGGGTTGTTAAATTACATATATTACACTGTTTAGAGCCACATTAAGGGAAATGATCACCTAGGAAATTATGGAGAAGAGAGCTTAGAGAAACATCATGCTTTAGAACTCAGGTAAAGAGTAGCAGAGGAGATTGAGAAGGAGTAACCAGTAAGACAAGAGGAAATCTTGGGGCATATGGAAGCCAAGAGTAAAGAGTGTTTAAAGGAGGAAATTATCATCCTTGTTCAGTGCTGGCAAGAGGTAGAGTAAGATGAAGACACAGAGAGTGTTAGCTTTGGCAGCATGGAAGTACAGTTGGTGACCAGTGGAGGGGTTGGAGGGGCTAGTTCTGTGTTGGGATTATTTTACAATAGGTTTTAGGGTAAATGGGTTGACATTGTATGTGTAGACATCTCTTTTGAGGAGTTTAGCTATGATGAGACCAAGGTAAAACAGGGCTTTGAATAGGTGGGCTTTAAAAGAGCACGTTTGCATGTGATGGGGATGTCCCTCCAGAGAGGTGACAGCTGAAGAAGCCAAGCCCTTGGGAAGGTGAGAGGGAATTAGATCCAGAGCACAGGTGAGTGGATTGGCTTTGTGAAAAGCAGGGAAACTTTGTAACAGGAAGAAAGACAGACTTAGATATGTGAGGAGCCAAAAAGCTTTGGCAGTTTATCTATCTTTTGTCAACGAAGAATAAAGCAAGACCATCAGGTGAGGACATGGATGGGGGTGGGCATGGGAGATTTGAAAGAAAGCAGAAGGTATAAAATGATCAAAGCAGATAGTGGGAAAACAGGTCTACAAGAAAACAGAATAGGATCGCTGGTCTTCCTTGAGTGCACATATGCATTCGTTAAACTTCAGTATCTTGTAGAACGTAGGCTCCAGAGAGCAGAGGTCTCATCTGTCTTCTTTACCATTGCTTCATGGTGCCTGGACAAGGCCTGGTAAACAGTAGATGATCAAGAAATGTTTGTTGAATGTATGACTGAGTTTAGTTGGTAACTTTCTCTGGCAATATTTAGCTGTTCAGGTAAAGGTACCAAGAAGGTAGAGAGTAGAACTCATAGAGGACTGGGGTTTTCCTGGGCAAGGATGACAGAGAGCAGCCAGGGAGTTGAGGATGTTAGCAAGGGAGTGATTATAATGTTGGGCCATAGAGTCAAGGATGGAAGAGAACAAAAGGAAAGCTAATGGATAATTAGCTTGGATAATGGATAGTGAGAAAGTGGTTTGAGGTCATGAAGAGGTCAGAAAGATTGACAGTAGGGGTTCTTGAGAAAATTTTCTAAGAGAGTAAGAGGTTGTGGTTGCAGAATGTTAGGCTTGGAATTAGGATTTAAGAAGGAGAGCAGATACTGGTGATTACATAGTTCGGGGTGTAACCATGTGGGGGAATTGAGGCAGAGGGGAAGAGAAGCCAGTCATGATGAGGAGGTCAAAGAGATGACTGGCACTTTTTCTTTTCCCTTTAGCATCATCTAATACATCATGCTTATCATTCTGGTCCATGTGGAAAGAAGATGAACTTTATGATACAGTCATGAAAATATAAATGGAAATTTCCTACCCGTTTTACTTCCAACAAACACACGTAACCAAGCGTGACTGTCATGGATATAAGGATTTTTACATGGTCATTTGGAGAGCCAGAGGGTACTATTTGGTAGGGATTGGGTCCACGTGTACACAAAATTGAGTCGTTTGCAATATGAAATGTCTAGAGGGAAGGGCTGACTAGGCATAAATATATATTTAATCCCATTGAATGGTGGTTGATGAATTGTAGTGTTGAATATCTGAATAAGGTCTCATTTTGCCAAATATGGAGTAATAGACCTCTATTACTCTCACGTGGATTGTCACAGCAGTTATCACATTCTTGGGTTTTTAATTTGAAATGTTAAATGTGGGTGGAGGATGTGACAAGAAAATCACTAGAGAAGTTTGTGGAATCAAGAATGGAGGGGGCTATAGGGGTACAAACCTTTCTGTACCATTAGGATATAGGAAAACAGAAATTGGACAGCCACACGGGGTGCGTAGGCAGAGGGACCTGAGGCACAAGTCTGGATAAGTCACCATGGATAGGACGCAAAGAACAGTAAGACGTCATTTTCCTGTGTAGCTGCCAGTGGTGTGGACATAGCTGAGAAAAAGCAATGCACCTGGAGGCGGCTTAAGGTTAGGAGGAGTGGACCTGTCAACAGATGTCCTGTGGCCCTGAGGACTACAGGAATCCAGATACCTAAACAACTTATAACTCAGGAGGTGCCCACATAGCTTTATAATGACCAGGTTCACAATTTCTCCTTGTGCCCGAACATTGTATAAACTCCCTGGAGACCAGGGGGAGGAGAAAATCCAAAATTAGTGAAGAAAGTCCTGATTATAAAGTCCTGATTAATGAAGAAAACCCTGACTTGACTGAGATGATAATTTTTTTTTTCATCACTAAATTGGATGGGAGCTTGATACAGAGGTGAAGTTGATGTAATGAAAAATTATTTCACATTTCTTGCAAATTTGAGTGTGTGAATTGAAAAATTCATACCCATTACACAAGAGTTACTGTTTATTTTACTTATGATCTTGGTATTGCTGTTAACAAAGACTCAAATAACAGTGGCTTAAGGAGATACAAATTTACTTTTCTTTCATGTAACAGTTTGAATATAAGCAGTACAGGACTGATATGGTGGGTTCACAATATTAGGAGCCCAGTTTCCCCTTATCTCATTGCTAGGCCATCCTCAATGCATTTTTCCCATCTTGTGGTTTAAAATGGATGCTGTGGGTCCTGCCATCACAGCCACATTCTAGCCAGTGGGAAAGGGAGTAATGTGAAAGGGAGAACCTATAGGTTGCAAATATCACTTTCTGTCTCATCCCATTGGCCAGAACTTAGTTATATGGCACACACAGCTGCAAGGAAGGCTGAGAAATATAAACATGAGCTGGTCAGCCATAAACCAAGCTAAAATTTGGGGTAGATAGTGACTAAAGGAAAAAGAGAGAACAGATTTTGGGGAGACAGCCAGTAATATCTGGCACTTGGTACCACAGGTGCCTGGGAGACTTGATGAAGTCTTGGAAAAGAGGAGGCATGGAGAACATGAGTTATCCTTGCTCATCCATAGGTAGACTCTCCCTCCCTTTGGCCATTCAATTACTAACTCCCTAGACAAGCTCATGTCTGGCTCTAACTCAGTGGCTTCACATTAGTGCTAGTGATGGAAGCACAAGAAAAGCTACTCTTAAGTTCCTTTGCTGTCATTAATTTTTGGTAGCTTCTGGATAATAGATCTGTTTTATTCATATTATTGTTGACAATACAATCATAAAGCAATAATTTGTATAAGTATATATACACATTCTCGGTAGCCTCTCTACCTCCATGATCTGATTTGATCTGCACAGACTCATTATAAATATTGAAATATTACACATTTACAAGTCTCTCCACTTCCCTAAGTTTTCAGATTCATCAGCACATGCCAATTTTCTTGTTTCTCCAGTTATAACTTTTGGGACTTTGCTTATATGCCTCTGTTTATTTCACCTGGGATTCTTTTCTTTTCCTTCCTTTCATTTTTTCCCTTGGTTCTACACTATCTCCTAGGACTCTCTCTGAAGTCTTTTGTATCAAACATACTGAGCTTATTGTTTAGGTTTTCTCCTTCTCTTGGTTTGCCTGCTGTTCACCCTCCCCACCTTTTCTGCCTGGGTATCTTTCAAATATGGTCACTTCTCTGAAGCGGTCCCTGCACTTGTCCTTACCTCTGCAGTGGATGTCCTCTGCCTTTTGTTCTATACCCCTTGTTCACCCCAGTCACATTCTGTTTTTCTTTGTTTTTTTCTCCCTACTATGGAATATGTTCTTTATTTTTACTCACATCTTCTTTCTGAAGCACCTCTAGTTTCCACTGTCCTCTCTTTTATAAAGCCATACTAGGAGCGTCCCTGTATCTTTTTTGTGTCCAGGACCAGATGTGGTTATTTGATTGATTTATTCTTTCTTGCTCCTTGAAGGTGGTCTAGGGGCATCAGCTGCTCTGGCTGAATCTGGGCTTAATTTCTGGGCTCTGCATATCCAAGATGGTATAGTTTCCTAACTTTCCTGATAGCAGCCCCGGGTGCCCCCTGACTTCTGTTTGCAGCATCTTCACGCTATTCCCCCTACACTCAGAGCTGCTTAGCTGACAGCCTGTCCTTCGACGGTGTTCCTTTCACCACCGTTTCACTTCCAGGCTGTTGGACCGCTCACTCGCTCACTCCTGTGCCTATCTGGTGAGAGGGCAGCACACTCCTTCTTCTGTGCCACTGTTTTCTGCAGAACACTGGGGCTGTCCCCTTCTCTGGCATAGACTATACTTTAAGTCTTCTCATTTCAATGAGTCAGAAATTCCAAGGAAGTGGGACCTGAGCCAAATAATGTCAAAGTATAGACTGCCCTGCTCTTGCCTACTGCCATGACTACTATTCTGGGCCCCAGAACTGATGTAGCAGCCTTGGAAAAACATGCTTTGCTGGATGGTGAAACCTCTGCGGGTTTAACTGGGCTATTTTTGAACATAGGGGATGGAGTGAAGTTCTGACCTTTTACATTATTTTTTTCATGGCAGAAATGTGGAACCATGGTTTTCTTCAATCACTACGCACTTACTCAGTTTTGGATGTTGAGGGACAGTTTCTTTGTTCGTGATTGTGACTAACCAGGGACCAGATGGGATGTGCCTGGCTCTGCAGATGTCAATGGGGAAAGGTGACTGGAGGGAACCAGGGTGCTACAGTGGATGTTAGTGTAGATGGATAACACTACAATTGAAGGCCATTTTCCATCTTTTGATGCTGAGTATTACAGTCTTATGTCTTTTCCTTGTCCTTGGAACTTAGCTGTAACCCTTGGGATACGAGTTAAGAGAATAAAACCCTGATTTGATTGAGTTGACCCAGAACTGTCTGATTTAAGTCTCTTCCGAAAGGTGGAATGGGAAGTTTGAGGTAGAAAGTAAGGTCACATATAGAAAATAAAGTTGAGTTTTGTCATTGCCGAGTTTTATGGATTGGGAGTCTGTACCTCCTACACACATATAATGTTAATGCAGCCAGGAGCTTTGAGCACTCGCTGATGGTAGGGAATCCAGGTGGCGACTTTAGAAATGCAGGGGCGAGAGTGGGGATTTATCTTGGCTGCGGTTCTCCAAGCATGGATTTTTGGGTTTCGTTTCAGGATTCTGGTAATGTCCCTCCAGCCAACCAGTAATCAGGGTTTTATTTTTCTTTCTTTTTCTCATTTATAATGTGCATAATTTACATATATTTGCATTTTAATTTTTCTAACGGAAAGAATTGAATAAATATGCCATCTCTGCATATCACTAGAGCAGAAACACATTGAACTCCAGTGGTATGAATAAAGGTCGCTGTTGACATACTCCTTACTTTAGCCCAAAATAATTTTCTAAGCTGTGGGTGTGCTTTCCTTTTTGGCACTTGCATCAAATAGTTCTACTCTATATTTTCATTTTCCTTCTGCTGCTGAAAGATTCTAGACAAGGAGCCGAGGCCAAGTCCTTCATTTTACAGATACGAAAGGGGGCCGCAGAAGTGACTTATGCAAGACCACATTGTTAGTTAGAGATACAGGTGGTTGTGGAATCCAGACCCCGTAATTCCAGTGCTTTTCCTTCTTATGTCCTCATCTTACCTGTTCCCCCAGTTGTAGAGGGAGCTTCCTTCTTTTTGGAAGCTAACTTTTAGAGTATGTCTATGAGAAAAGTAGGAAAACTTGTTTTTTTAATTGTAGTTTAAAAATGTAACAGTTAAAAGTTTGGTGATAACGAAAGTACAACTGCAGATAACAGAGGTTGGGGTGCACTGAGTGAGGAAAGATAGGGAAAGGGTAGGACTACTGTCTTTATTTATTAATGGAATAATAAAGTTTAAATAAAATATGCAAAGTAACATACTTTTAATAACTACTATTGGAATATGTATTATATTAATATAAAAATATATTTATAATATTTATCTACATCTACATCCATATCATCAATCTATCTTTATATAACCTTGCAAGCTCAAGACTTTTTCATACAGGGCCTCTGGCAGCCTCCTTTTACTTCCCATTGGCCTGGGAGGGGTGATGTGTTCACTTTTCAGGGAATTGTTGGCAAGCAAAGAAGATCTCAGTGATTGTCAATGTTTATCCCTGAGTTGGGGGTGAAGTAGCCTTCCCCTAAGTCCCATGGTAGATAGGCAACTGAATAAAAATAGAGTTCTATTATGAAAGAAGAAAGGCAAAATGGATATTGGGTAGGCAATCAACTGTCTGCTAAATTTAATAACACTTTTAGCTTTAAAATCGAATTCATCACATATCAATGTCACCTTTCTTTTAGTTAGCTTTTGCTAGTATCTTTTCTTATCTTTTTACTCTCAATATTACCATATCATTTTATTTTATTATAATTGTCTCCCTTGTAAATAGCATATGGCTACATTTTATTTCATTTTCTTTTTTTTTTTTCCAATCAGAAATCTTTTAGTTAATATGATTGGTATATTTACATTTATTTGGATTATTGATCTAATTGGATTTAATTTCTGTTTGATTTTTTGCTATCTGTTGTGGTGGTTATTTTTTCCAGTCTACCTTCTTTCTGGCTCTCTGGATTTTTTTTTTTTTTACTTTTTATTTAAAAGATTTCAAAAATATGTAAAAATAAGAAAATATTATAATAAACCTCTATATTATCAATGTTTTGCCACATGTACTTTAACTCTTCTCTCTCTTTGCTGAGGATTTTAAAGCAAATCACAAATAGCAGTATATTAAATACTTATGTGTGAATATTTGAGTTTTCTTTATTTTTTCTTTTCCATCTTATTTCAAATTACTAATATATTCACATTCTGTTAGTTTTTAACATGTTAGTTAATCAAAATAACCACTGTTAGTCTGAACAAAGAAAGGACTTCAGAATTCTTTAATGTCTCTACTTACACATTACCATTGTCTAGTACAATAATGCGTTTTAATGTATTATTTAGGCTGGGCTTGGCTGTACCGTGATAAATAAACACCTAAATCTCAGTTGCTTAAAATAAAGGTGTTTTCTTGCTCACGTGCCAATCCGACATGGAATGCGAAGCTCTTCTTTAAGCAGGGAGCCAGGGGCCCGGCTTGCTTCCATCTCTAAGCTGTTCCATCCAAAGCAGGTCACTTCTGGAGTTTCTAGGGAAGGGAAGAGAGAGCTAAAGAATTTTGGGGGCTGATTTTTAGGGCAAATCCAATTACTTTTCATTTCATTGATCCTAACTTAGTCACATAGACTCCAAGCTATTTGGGGAAAATATTTTTTCTAAATTTTAAGAAAAAAAGTCTATATAGCATATCAACTCATTTAAAATTAACTTTTTTTTTTTTTTTTTAAAAGTCTTCCTTTTCTTACCACTTGTGTTAGCTCAGGCTGCCATAATAACATGGCATTAGACTGGGTGGCTTAAGCGACAGAACTTCATTTCTCATACTTCTGGATACTGAGAAGTCCCAAATCAAGGTGCTGGCAAGGTAGGTTTCATTCTGAGACCTCTTCTGGCTTGTGGTGCTGCCATCTCTGCGTGCTCACGTAGCCTTTCTTTGGTGTGTGCACTTGGAGAGAGAGTACCCTGCTGTCTCTTCCTCTTCTTATAAGGGCACCAGTCCCATGGGATTAGGAACCCATCCTTATGACCTCATTTAACCTTTATCATCTCACAGGTCCTATCTCCAGATATATTCACATTGAGGATTAGGGCTTTAGCATACGAATTTTAGGGGAACACAATTCGATCCATAGTGCCACTGTTACTTAGAGTAAGAACATGATAAAGGAACTAATCAAATCCCTTTTAAGGGATTTATATAGATGCTAATGAAGAAAGGGTGGTCTTTACACCTGACACTAATAGATATTTAAAATTGGATCTGGTGGGGGCCACTGATTGGCTGGGGGTAAGGCTTGACTGAGAGTGCGGCCAACTGAATGAAAATGAGAATGAAGAGAAATAGGAAGAGGACACAATCCTGACAACATCATTAGAAACTTTGATTTTAGCTGTAACTGAAGTTAGATTTAGTCTTTACGTTTTTCTCAGTGATGTTAGCCTATAAATTCTGTGTTTTTGCTTAGGGTCTCTGACACTTGCAATGGCAGAATCCTGAAACACAGTGCTGCCAGGTGGGTGTTTGTAATACAGGTAAACGTAAGCACAGGGAGTCAGACAATTACAGTCGATCACATGACACTATGTTGGCTCACATGACATGATGGGATGTTATTGATCTACTGTCTGCTGATTTTGCCCTGGGATTTCCTGTGCCACAGTAAACTGAACTGCAACTCTGCTACTGTGTTCCAGGCTGCAGTGGGTCAAGTAAGTACCTGTTGAAAAAAAAAAAAAATCAGGGCTTGGTGTTGGGGAAAAGATTAGAAATATTGTTTTTCCTTTGGACTGGATCCCTTATTCTATACCTAGTGTTGGTGAAGAAGTTTTTGACTGCGAGAATCAGAAAATTCTGACTCAAAATGATTAATTCATAAAGAAATTTATCTTCTATTTTTGCTTTGGGTATGGTTCAAAGCAGATGGCATCACTGTACCGAACCCAGGTTCTTTCTGTCTCACCATTTTGCTGGGCTTCTTGTTGGCTTAATTTCAAGACTATTTCTGACATTACCTCTGGGTGTCCTTCAGTGTAACTGGAGCTACCGACTTGTTTTTCCATGCCCACCTGCCTACCCCGGGACCAACAGCTGTGGCCAGAGAAATAGTGTTCTTTGATTGACTTAGACTATTCAAGAGTTGGGTTTGGTGTGCATCAAGATACCTTATGGTCAATCTCAGTGTTGTGTCTCTGAGCCTCCCACCTGACCCCTGAGGCACATGGTAGTCAGTAGTTATATAAAATTGAGGTTCTGTTATTAAGGAAAGAGAAGGCAATGGATATTGGGTTGGCACCAAAGTATGTCCACTACATACTTTGTAGCAGTGAAAGAGAAAAGCTGAATCTACCCATGAATTATTAATAGATGGAAGAGCCTAATATTATCTGGCTACCAAGGCCATTTCCTACATGGAGTAGTATTACTCTGATAGTTCTCATGGCAACTTAAATTCAGGTGAGGCATCATAACTAGTATTTGTCTGTAGCAGAGGAAGAACACGATGCAAATATGTTCCTAATTTGTTAGTGAATATCTTAAGTCTCAGTTCTTAATTTGGGCCCCAGAATGGACTGCACAACAGCTAATAATGCCATATACAAGGGAAGATTTGAGCCAGTCTTTGACATTGGGAATGTGAGGCACCTTGGAGACATCCTGGTTGGATAGGCTTGGAAATTAGTGGTGAAAATTTTAATAAGGCCCTTAAGATTATATAAAAATTGAGTAGTTAATATATTAATGACATGAATAGAAAAATAAACCAGAAGAAGTGCAGTGTTTACTTGATACCTGAACTGCAATGTGCTTGTGGTTGTGGGCATCCCTTCCCCCACATTAGAGAGAGTGTTAGACTCATAATGAGTCTGAAGCAGCTGTTCCATCAAGCTGTTTTCCAAATGGGCTTTCACCATTATTGTTGTTGTTAGACAGAGAGGGAAGTGATTTTAGTGTGAATGTGAAAATGAATTAATGTTGCCTGTCAGGAAACAAAACCAGTGCCAGGAGATCAGCTTATGCACAGCTGAAAAATTGAAAGAGAAAACGCTGCGAAACCAGAGAGCTAAAAAGACAATGATACCAAATTCTCACTAGTTTTGAAACGTGGCAGTTCATGTTCCACTCCAGTGATGGAACCAGCTTTAGATAAGGCAATTTTGGTCACCGTATCCAGGCAAACTTGGAAAGTAATGTTAATACTAGCAGTAAGATTGTCTTATTCCCAACCTGAACACCAGATAGAAATATGATTCCTTGGGTATCTGAGTCAATCTGGGACAAGGTTAACAGATTTAGCAAATAAAAATTCAGGATACCTAGCTAAATGTGAATTTCAAATAAACAATAATTTTGGGGGGATAAGTATGTTGCAAATATTGCAGGGGGCATAGTTATACTAAAAATTATTCATTGTTTATCTGATTCAACTTTAACCGAGTGCCCTGCATTTATTTTATCTGGCAACCCTAATCTGGGATAATTAATAGTCTTAGTCTGATTCCCATAACAATATGATATGTTTACTCTTAAACTTCTTCCTGAAATGCTATTGTTGGACTCTTATTAATCCTGTGTGGCAGATCGTATTATATATCACATCCCACATTGTCTTCTTACAAGGTGGCATTGACACTCCTTCAGTGAGAATTGAGATCTGGGTGGACTTTGTAACTGCCTTGAGCAAGAGAGAATGGCAGAAGTGACACTATCCCGAGGCTGGATCATTAAAGGTAGCACAACTTCCATCGGGCACTCTTAAGACATTGCCCTTGGGAGCTGACATGCAAGAAGTAGGGCTCCCCTGAAGCTATCAGGCTGGAGATACCATGGAGAGCGGCCATAGAGAGAGAGGGAGAAGGTTCCTGAGTAGAGTCCCATTCTTTCCTCCCCCAGTTAATCAAATCTTTTCTGTTTAGATCTGTGGTCCCCAACCTCTGGGCCATGGACCAGTACTAGTCCATGGCTTGTTAGGAACTGGGCCACACAGCAGGAGGTGACTGGTGGGTGAGCAAATGAAACTTCACTTGTGTTATCAGCTGCTCCCATCCCTGGCATCACCACTTGAGCTCTGCCTCCAGTCAGATCAGTCACTGTCTCCCATCACCCCCAGATGGGACTGTCTAGTTGCAGGAAAACAAGCTCAGGGCTCCCAGTGATTCTGCATTATGGTGAATTGCATAATATATAATGAAATGTATTATTTCATTATAATATATATTATTTCATTAATATATATAATGAAATAATATATTTCATTATATATTACAATGTAATAATAATAGAAATAAAGTGCACAATAAATTTAATGTGCTTGAATCATCCTGAAACCACCTTCCCCCCATCCCCTGTCTGTGGAAAAAAATAATTTTTTTTTTTTGAGACAGAGTCTCACTCTGTTGCCCAGGCTAGAGTGCCGTGGCATCAGCCTAGCTCACAGCAACATCAAACTCCTGAGATCAAGCGATTGTCTGTGGAAAAACTGTCTTCCATGAAACCAGTCCCTGATGCCAAAAAGTTTGGGGACCGCTGGTTTAGGTGACTCCAGCTCCAATATCATTTCCTTTCAACTTCATGGAAGACTTAGTTGAACTGCCCAGCCAAGCCACTCCTAAATTTCTAGCCCATAGAAACATGTTAATAAATGATTATTATTGTTTTTATCCACTATGTTTTGGGTTGATTAGTTATACAGCCACAGGTAAGTAATATGTACTGGTTTTAGGAAAGACCAATATCACCACATTTTAGGTTAACACTTTTTATAATAGACTTTTAAAAAGTAGCTTTCTTTTTAGGGATTTTTAAGTCAGATTTTGAAGGTTTTACTATTACTGTCTCTTCAGTTGTCTTTTTTTTTTTTGAAGTCCAAAAAATGGGATTAATATTATAGGAAAATGAATAGTACATAAAAAAAAAAAGAAAACCAAAAACTCAGCCCATGTATTGTGTGATGAAATGATCACTGATATAGGAGACCTAAGTTGTTTTGGCTTTGACACTGTATAGTTATTGGCCTTTGAGAAAATTACTTACTCTCTAAAACTCAGTTCCTGTCTCTATAAAAGGAGGCATTATCTTAGATAAGGGATGGCAAATATGTAGCATGCAAACTACTGTTTTCCCCAGCAGGCATCACTAATACATTCTAGCATTCTTGCTACAGGAAATGACCTTAGAGTCCTTCTCAAAGCAGAGCTCCAAGCTGTTAGGAGCAATCAGTCAGAGTTGACAATAATGACAAAATCTTTTGTCATAATTGAACATGCCTACTGCTACTTTCAGCGTTAACATTTATCATCTCTGTAATCTAAGTGATTTTAAAAGTTGCTGAAGTGATTGTGGAAGTAATGTTGGAACTATCTGAAGAATCATGGAGCAACACTGAGCCCCACTATGCACCAGTGTGTCATAGGTGTTGTGATAGTGATGCAAAAGGCATTTTCTCAAAGAAAGAAAAAAATATACACAAATGACTCCAAATGAGAAAGTTTTCCTACCCTGATTCAAATTAGACCAATTTTGCCCAAATTGTCAGCTAAAACCACTCAGCCTTGGTCTTTGAGTACAGTATTTGAAAAGAGGTAGTGATGCGTCTCAGGAGTGCTGTGTTCACATTTGATTGACGTGTATCTAAAGGATCCACCTGGTAGGGGCTCCATATACAACTTCAGTTAGGAAGGAGGTTGATAGTCACTGCACTCGATTCCCTATGTCTGGGCTTATTTGCAAAGAATATTGCACTCCTCTGTAGTGTAGCTGGTAACTTCCATCCCTCACTCTTTCCTTACATACTTCTCTGCTTTTATTTTAGACCTTCTTTCAACTGTAGTACTATCTGCTTATTACTCTACCCCACTTGCAGTGGCTTTTTGAAAGGCATGACCAGCCCCCTTTTCACATGCCCTCTTGTTTGATCATTAGCCATTTGTTACCTTTCCCTATCCTGGACCAAGATTTCAAGATTTTTCTTGAGACATGTGTTTAGAATTGTTTGTGACAATTCCTCATCCATTTGTCTGGCCACAGAAATTTAGGTTGTTTCTACATGCTGCGATGAACATGGGAGTGCAGACATCTCTTTGATGTACTGATTTCAATTCCTTTGGATATATACCTGAAGTGGGATTGCTGGATTATATGGTAATTCTATTTTCAGTGTTTTGAGGAACATTCATACTGTCTTCCAAAATGATTGTACTAATTTACAATGCCACCAACAGTGTACAGGGTTCCCTTTCCTCCATATCCTCACCAACACTTGCTATCTTTCATCTGTTTTGGTAATAGCCAATCTGACAGATGTGAGGCGATATCTCATTGTGGTTTTGATTTTCATTTCCCTAATGATTAATGATGTTGAGTATTTTTTAATTTACCTATTGGCCATTTGTATGCCCTCTTTTGAGAAATGTCTATTCAATCCTTTGTCAATTTTTAAATCGGGTTGTTTCTTTTTCTTTCTTTTTTTTTTTTGACGGCAAAACAGTTTTATTTTAAGTATCAAACAAGATTATCATACACAAATAGCTGTGCTGCTAAGGCAGTGTATAAAGTGCTCAAGTGTCCTGAATTTCACCTGTGAGTCACTGCAGATCCCTTCTGGAACTAGAGACACAGGCTCTCTTCCTGGCTGCTGAAGGAAGGTCTTCGTTTGGGTTGGTGAACGTGGCCTGAGTGTGGATTCACAGGCATGTGGCTTTTGTCCTCAGATGGGGGCATGCTCTGGGGTGCTCCCTGGGACTCCTCACAGATGCTGTCTGGACTGGAATACTGCTGGCTGGGTGTCGCCATGACCCAGGCCTCTTCCCAGACTTCCTGGTATATTAAGGCGGCCTCTTTACTCGCCTGAGCGGAGAGTTCCAGCACCTGGGCAAAGCTCCTTTGGAGCTCAAGACCCTTTTTCATGATCATGTCCTTGAGTTCGCTCAGTAAGTCCAGCACCTGCACATTTTCTTCTGAATTGCCAATGCCAAGTTCTCCCAGGAGATTGTGAGTGGTCTTCAATTCACCCTGCAGGGCGTCTGAGAACTGCTGGCCATCTCCTTCCAGGTGGGTTGCTCTCACAGGCAGCTCGTGCCGGCGTGTCCAGAGCCTTGGCAAGCGTCTTACATTGCTCCTTCAAGCCTTTGGCCACTACCTCAAAAAGGCTGAGCATCTCCATCTGGGCATCGAGGACATCTGCCAGCTCCCGCTTCCTCTGACAGAGGAGATGTCTGTGCTTCAGCCTGTGGGCCTTTTTCTATAGCTTTTCCTTCTCTTTGCACATTATTGATAAATTCTTTTCTGCCTTTTCTTTGAACCAAGCAAGATTATTCTCTATTTTACCACCAGAAGAGTCAGTGGTAATGTCTGGGACTCTATCATTTCCATCTCTTTGGTCAAGTCTGGGCTCTTTTTCTGAAGGGATCATAGTCAAGTAGGCCTAAAGCCAGTCATGTGGCTGCCGTCAGGTCCACAGTGGGGTCTGTGGTTGGCAGACTTGTTATTGGGGACATAGGTAGGCCTGGTTCTTGTTGGGTCCTGGGCCGTTGAGATTGCTTCTGGAACTTCAGTTGAAAAGGGCTGGAGCCAGGTTAATGAGCCACTTCTGGGTCCACAGATGGCATGCCTGTCACTAAGGGCCTGGGAAAATATGGCTCCCACTGGGTCCTTGGGCAGGCTCATAATGGGTTCTTGGGTGGGTTTTGGGGTGGGCAGGACTTCATTTGGAACTGAGGTAGAGCAGGGCTGGAGCTAGGCTACAGGGCTGCCTGAAGGCCTGCAGTTGGGTCCGAGGTCAGCGGGCCTTTTACTGGGGACACTGTTGAGTGTGGCTCCTCCTGGTTCCATGGTAGAACCATGGCCAAGTGAGGCAGGAACAGAGTCCACAAGAGGATGGGGCTATTTCTGGTCTATAGCTGAGACCGTACTTTGCAAGTTTGCCACCTGGGTGTTCCTGCCTTTTTAAAGTGGCCTTAGTTGGTCTTCGGCTCCATCAGGGTTTACCATATCCTATTTGGATCCCAAAGCTCCCACAAAGGCACTTTTGTCCATGGATAGCTGCCAAATCATTGTTTCCATGAGGAGACATTAGCTGGGGGCCTCCTATTCTACCATCTTGGGGATATCACTCTCTTCAATGAGGCTGTAATTTTCATTTATTATATACCAGGTTTGCAACCATGATAGTTTTAAGTGTACAAATTCAGATGTAAAATTTCAATATAATTTTTTGAGTGCTTGAACTATATAGCACAGGACTCCCACTTTAATATTGTCTATACTGCTATTTACTGTATACTAATCTCTTCTCATATCCCTCCCCACATATGAAGTAAATAATACAGTAACTGATGTCAGAAGGCAGAGGAGAGAGATTAATTTCCAGTTGGAAGATTGGAGAAGGAACTCTATAGGAAGAAACATCTGTCCTTGACTTCGAAGGACAGCAAGGAAACCAGAAAACACAAGTAGAATAGAGGGACATTCTAGGTTGAGGAAAAAGCAGAAGCAAAGCATGAAGACAGAGAGATAGGAGAGTGAAATATATTTTTTGTGTGCAGTATAGTAGTCATTAAAGTAGAAGAGAGAAGAGTAGGATCACACGGCAGAGGTCCTTGGCATCTGTGGATTGGTTGATTAAGTAATCGAAGGCCAGTCCTGCTTCACTTGTTTTTGGGGAGTAGGTAGTATATTTGAAAGTGGTTCTCTGGTACTTAGTTTCTGTTCTCCTTTTGAAAATTAAGGTTTAGAAAGGATGGCTCCCTTGTCTGTGTCTCCAGCCTTCTCTGTGGGAAAGAAATGTGGCAAAGGCAAATATTCAAGGTGGTGAAGATTCACTTTGCATTTAAATGACCATTTAACAGTCTGCTTGGAATTCTTTCTTCTCCCACTATAGACATTCCCTAAATTTCTAACAGTTGACCATTCTAGCATACACTTAAGCAAAAATGTATAAATTCGGTTTCCTAGGCACCACCAGAGGAATAACATAGATATATTCCCCACAGGGCTTTGTTTAGCCATCATTATCCCTTCATTGATCCATTCAGGAAATGTTGAGCATATTAGGTATGAGGCACTGCACTGAATATTGGATATAGATTGATGTACAAGGTGGAATATTCTTTGCCTTTAGGAGTTGAATTGCTGAGAATCACATGTTAGGCATGATCTAACAGGAGAGCTTGACATCCAACAGTACAAATTATGACAAATACCAAGTAGGCAACTAACAGGCTGTAAAAATAAAGACTCATGGGGGAATAAATTGGGAGAATGGATCAAGTTGGTATGCTGTAGTGTAGGGGTGGGGAACCTGCGGCCTTAAGGCCACATGTAGCCTTCTAGGTCCTTAAGTGCGGCCTTTTGACTGAATCCAAATTTTACAGAACAAATCCTTTTATTTTTATTAATACATTTTTTGCCTTTTATATTTTTATTTTATTTTTAAAATGAACATATTTAAAATACCAAAGAATAAAATGAGTTTCAACAAAATAATCCTTCCAGATCGACTGGCACAATTAGAACATTGGTAAACCATAAGGGCTAAATTGATGGCTGCTGTGCTCATGATTTAGTTCTAACTTCCTCTGCCTGACTAGTGCCACCACCGCACGGGGCTGGTTGGTGAGAGCTTATGGGGGTCCAGTACACCAGTCCATTATCAGCTTTTGACAACAGTGCACCGTGTTTCTGTTTGAAATGGAATTTGCGAATAGTTGTATAGCTCAACAGTATTTTTAAATTCTGTCTGCCTAACAGCTCATCATGTCAAAGAAGACCAAGAGAATACCAAAGGAAGACAAAAAATTTTAATGAGGATTGGGAATTACAATATTACCTTGTTTCTGCTAATGATAAGATGATTTGCTTGCTTTGTCCTATTGTAGTATCAACATTAAAGAAATTCAATGCTTGTTAGCATTATAACAAGGACCACAAATATTTTGAATTAGAGGGAGAGGCATGAAAGGTTGTATTGCAGAAATTGAAAGATGAAAAGCAAAAGCAAAGATAATCCTTTCAAGAAGCAATAAGACCTGGAAATAATGCCACTGAAGCAACTTATAAAGTAACTTATATACTTGGGAAAAAAGGGATGCCATTCAGTGATATAGAAACTGTGAAGGAATGCATTGTTGAAGTTGTAAGATGCTTAGACCCCAATGATGTTTCAAAGTACAAACAACTGCCTCTTTCAAGGAGAGCCATAAGTTACTGGCAGCATGAATTAACCTTTGACTTAACAGAACAACTTTATGCAATACTTCAAAAGGAATATATATATTATTCAGTAGCTTTGGATAAATCAACTACTGAATTGATGCAAATTTTATACTTCATTTGGATCATAACAAAAGACTTTCTTTGCTACAAAGAGCTACCTGCTTTGGGCACTCTTGCAAACAGAACATGGGGAATGGATATTTTCAACAACTTTCAAGATAAACGTAATGAAGTTGGACTGAATTTGGTAAATTTTAGAGACTGTACAGCCAGTGCACCTTCCATGACAGGAAAATATGAAAGGTTTATTACACAGATAAGTATTAACAGATCCAGATGCTCTCATTTCTTTTCATTGTATTTTGTATCAGCAAAATCTCTGTGCTAAAGCTGCTATTTTAAGTGACACTTTGCAATGCATTGTAAGTATCGTCAACTATATTCCTGCAAATGCAACACAGCATCATCAGTTTCCTAACATGCTAAAGTTGAATGATGAGGTATTCAGTGCGGATTTGCAATATCATTCTAAAGTGCATTGGCTGTTGCAGGGACAGGTGTTAGCTAACATTTTATCTCTGTGAGAACAGATACATTTTATGAAGAACAGAATCAGCAATGTGAATTATTGAAAGAGAATTTCTGTAGGAATGCAGCATTTCTGTGTGATATCATGTCAAATGAAAACAACTTGAATATTTCTTTGCAAGGTAAAACTAAGTCTATATATAAAATGTGGCACAACCCCCAAGCATTTTGAAAAAAGCTATCTTTTTTTCAAAACACTTCTTCAGAAGGAAATTTTGGATGAACATTTTCCCCAGTTAGCAAAGGTCATTGATCAGCAGGATGATATATGTGAATCATTTGAAGAATAAGCAGCTGTTACAGACTTATTAATTGGAGAATACAATGAAAGCTTCACTGACTTTCAGAATCATGATGTCACACTCAAAGTAGCATTTCAGCCTCACCTAGCTTATATCACCAAGGCTCCTAAAGAACTACAGATGGAATTGAGCTCTCAGTAGATGACATTTTAAAGTCACTGTTTGATGCTAAGAAAGATCCAATTGACATATGGAAAAATGCAGTGGAATACCCACGCCTTCGGCAACATGCCTGAAAAATGCGTTCTTGCTTTTTAACCACTTATTGCTGTGAATCTACGTTCTCCTACATAACCCAAATCAAGATGTCCTTAAGGTCACAAATGACTGATACCCATCTAGAGGATCAGCTGAAACTGTGGGCCTCCATGCTGCAACCAGATATTCAAGTGCTTTCCAACAAAACACAGACATGACAAAGTCATTAAAAGATTAGTTAATTTAAAAATTAACAAATAGTTTTAATTTTTTGAAATTAAGTACATAGTAGGTAGATTTTTACAAAATGTACATTTTTAAGTACATCTAATTGAAGTTTCTTGAATGTGGCCTTTTTTGATTATAGCTAAATTAATGTGGCCTTCCAGCATGAAAAGTTCCCCACCCCTGCTGTAGTCAATACCAACCTTCGTCCTTAGAAATAATAGAAAAGTCTTTTCAGTCAATGTATTAGATAGATAACATTCACTGCTATAACAAATAAACCTCAAACTCTTGGTGGATTCACATAATAGAAACTTTTCTTTCTTACATAAAATTCAAAATGGGTGTTTGTGACAAAAATATTTTATAAACCTTCACTTTTTCTACCTTGTGATTTTGTCCCCTTCAACATTTGGCTTCCAAGCTTATTGTGTTCATCAGTTCAAGCCATAAGAAAAGAGAGCCTGGTGGATCAAAAGTGAAAGATTTTTATGGTCTAGACCTGAAGTGGACACTGATGTGGTTTTAAAGTGTCCCCCAAAAATAATATATTGGAAAGTGTATCCCTAAAGCAATAATTTTGGGAGGTGGGGCCTAACAAGAGGTGATTAGGCCACAAGGTCTCTGCCCTCGAGAATGAATGAATGAATGCTGTTATCATGGGCATGTGTTCATGATGAAAGGGGTGAGTTTGATCCCCTCTGTCTTGCTCTCTTGCCCTCTCTGTACTTCCACCCTCTGACCTGGGGTTTGATGCAGCATAGAGGTCTTCACCAGATGTGATCTCCTTGATGTTAGCCTTCCCAGACTCTAGAACTGTAAGAAATAAATCTGTTCTTTATAAATTATCCAATCTCAGGCATTCTATGATAGCACCCCAAAATGGACCAATAGACACAACTTGTTTTTCCTTCATTGTTTGGCCATGCCCGTCTGGAAGTGAGGCTGGACAGTGTTATCCAGATGTGTGTATAGAAAGAAAAGGAGATAGTCTCGGTGACAACGTATGTACGTGTGTGTGTACAGGTGGTCCCTGACTTATGATGGTTTGACCTAAAGATTTTTTTATTTTACAAGGGGTTTATTGAGATGTAAGCCTATTGGAAGTCGAGGAGCATCAGGACGTACTTGGTTTATCAGGATATTAGATGTATTTTCAACTTACGATATCTTCAACTTATGATGGACTTATCGGGATGAAACCCCATCATAAATTGAGGAACACACACACACACACACACACACACACATTTGTGTGAAACATCTTCAAACAGACCATGTGTTAGGCCACAAAGAAAACCTCAGCCAACATAAAAAAGAGAAAATCACATAAGCCATATTTACTGTCTATAACTCATTCCAAATAGAAATTTTCAACAAAAGTTAGTTCCAACTCCCCAAAATCTTTGTAAAACACTCTTTTAAATAATTTTTGGCTTATAAAATTATAAAAACAAAAATGACCAAGTATTTAAAAATGAACAGCACTGAGCATCACATATCAAAATCTGTGCTTTGGGATATGACCAAAGTAGTACACAGAAGAAAATGTACAGATGTAACATTAACAAATGAGAAAAATGGAAATTAATTGAACTGGGTGGTTAATATAAGAAGTTAACAAAAGAACACAATAAATTAGAAAAAACGAGAAGGAAAGACTAACAAAGATAGAAACATAAACAGAATACAAACAAAATCAAACCCATAGGAATAGATCAAATACAACAAAAAGTTTAAAAAATAACAAACTGGCAGCTTTATCTAGAAGATAGAGAAAAGACACAAGTTACAACAACAAGAATGTAAAAGTGGACACAATTTTAGATATGTCAGAAATTGAGAAAAAGACAATACTATGAACATTGCTGATATATTTGAACATTGGCATTTTTTGTAAAATATAAATGACTAATATTGGATAAAGAAGAAATAGACAACCCAAATAAGTCTCAATCCATGGAAAAAAACAAAATGTGCATTATCTTTTCTGGACTCAGTCATTTTTATGAGTAAATTTTTCTAAGACTTCAAGGGGAAGATAGTCCTCATGTTCTAGAACAGAGAAAAACATGGCATGATACTCCACTTATTTTAGAAGCCTAAAATTTTCCTGATAGCCAAAGTGGGCAAGTATATCAGACCCATAAAAATAAGTATAGTCAGTCTCATTTATGAACATGGATGCAAAAATCTGAAATGAGGTGTTTACAAATGTACTTTAGTAATGAATTAAAAGATCAATATTCATGCTCAACTCTGGGGTTATTTATTACAATCATGGAAGGGGAGGGCTAACTTAAAACCACTAATGCAAACACTACATTAAAGAATAAATGAAGAAATAATATTTGATTATCTCATTTTATTATTTCACTAAATGTGGAAAAGCCTTTGGTAAAAATAAATACCCGTTTTAAAGAAAAATTCTAAGAAAGTAAGAATAAATGAAACTTATTTAAGTTGATCCATGCATCATTCATGGAGTAGATGAGAGCTTATGGCAGCTGCTTAAATCTCTATCTCCATCTCCTTCAACAAACAACATAGAACAACACATAAAATGACATAAATATCATGCCTTCAGCATAAGTAAAGGGAAAAGTATGCTGAATTTCCAATTACCCGTTGTCTTAGTCTGTTTTTGTGTTGCTGTACAAGAACACCTGAGGCTGGGTAATTTATAAAGAAAAGAGGTTTATGTTGCTCATGGTTCTGAAGTCTGTACAAGAGGCATGGCACCAGCATCTGCTTCTGGTGAGGGCTTTAGTCTGCTTTCACTCATGGCAGAGGCAAAGGAGAGCTTGTGAGTTCAGAGATCATGAGAGAGAGAGAGAGAGAGAGAGAGAGAGAGA
>VBSM01002608.1:52415090-52427021 GCA_008086735.1 Cheirogaleus medius | reverse complement strand
GAGGATTCCATCCTTCTCAATGTTGTGGAATAATTTCTGCAGCATAGGCACCAGATCTTTTTGTAGGTGTGGTAAAACTCAGGTGTGAAACCATCTGGTCTGGGACTTTTCTTTTTAGGAAGGTTTTTAATTGCTGTTTCTATTTCAGTACTTGATATTGGTATGTTACTTGCTTCTTTCTCCTTACAGCTCATAGAAGGGCCTCTTTAGTTGATATTTTGGTTAGTCTGATGACTGCATGTCGTGGTGTCTTCCTGTTTGCATTGAATCTCCCAGGGGTCCTTTGAGCTTCTTGTACTTAGATATGTAGATTTTTTGCAAGGCCTGGGAAATTTTCCTCTATTATATCTTCAAATAGCTTATCCAACCCTTGCATGTTTTCTTCTTCCCCTTCTAGAATCCCCATAACCCTCATATTAGGTTTCTTCACATAATCCTACATTTCTTATAGGCTTTGTGCTTTTCTCCTATTTCTCTGCTCTATCTCTGTGACTGACTTTTTTAATTGGAATGTGTTATCTTCAATCTCTGAGATTCTTTCTTCTGTTTGATCTACCCTGTTCTTGAGGCTTTCCACTTGTTTTGTAGTTCCCTGAATAGATTCTTCATTTCCATGAGTTTGGTTTGATTTTTCTTTATTACTTCAATTTCTTTAGTGAATTTTACTTCCAGGTCCTGGATTTTTTTTGTGGTTTCTTTGTGTTGGTTATCCATTTTTTCTTGGAAGTCATTGAGTTTTCTTACAATCCATGTTCGAAATTCTTCTTTTGTCATTTTAGTGTTCTGATTTTGGTTGATGTCCATTTCTAGAGAGCTGGTGTTCTTCTTTGGGGGTGTGCTTTCCGTTTCAGTCTTCATACTTCCAGAGTTCTTTCACTGATTTCTTCTCATGTGGATCAGTTATTGCTTCTTACCTTTACATTTTCATTTGGATAATGACATGCCCTGTTTAGTCTCTGAGCCAGTAGGTGGTGTTCGTGGGTGAGATTCGACCACACCCTGTATGATGAGTCAGTAGATGCAGTAAAATTGTGTGCAGAATGACCTCCCTGTCAGTAGGTGGCACTTGCTGGGAGAAGCAGGTTACAGTGTTGTTTTTGAGTCCTGCAACCAGCTCTTGTTCCTCTGGAGAGGCACTCTTGTGCCTCACATGGTGGGTGGTACCCTGGGACTTCCAGGTGTGTCCTTATTCTTCACCTCAGTGAGGGCAGGTCTGGGAGTGAGTCTGGGCAGAGCTGGGTTGAATAAGCCTACCCTCAAGCACCACAAAGGCTGTTAGCAGGGGTGAAAGGTCTGCTGTTCTCTACTTCTGGGTAAAGATGTCATGGCAGGGCTGGAATGGCCCCACTCAGCCAGAAAGTCTGCATGTGGGGATGTGGCTGTCTGAGACCTGCAATCTGGAGCATACTTCACTCATTTACACCCTCCCCCCACTCCACGGCTACTCCTGGGCCTCTGCTAGCAGGCAGGACCTCACGCCAGAGGGTCCCCCTTGGGTGTGATGCAGGCCAGGAGGTTCTCTGCACAGGATCATAGCCTGGGCTGGGCACATGGCCCTCCTATGGGAACAGGGTTACCCCTCAAGCATGCCCATCTGCCCCTGAAGGTGCACAGACCTTAGAAGACTCTTTCACAAATATCCCTTCTGTGTCCCAGGGCAATGCGAGACCTGGGTGCATGGGATCTGGTCTGCAGGTCTGACCTCTGGGTCCTGAAATTCAATCCCTGACCCCGTCAGTGAGAGCAGTGCCAGTCCTAATTCACCCATGGGGTGTCCAAGCTGGGTCAATGTCTCCCAGCCTCAGGATCTGCCTCCTTATCCTGGAGGCACCAGGCCAGCAGCACCTGGGAGGGCAGGCGGGTAGTAATCTCACCATCTGAGTACCCCTCAGTCAGCTGTAGAGACCCAATAGGAAAGGTCCCATTCCCTGGAGATGCCTCCGGGTGGTGGCTAAATTGTCTCTCTTGGCAGCCGCGGATAGGGAAAGGGGAGGGGAGAATGTAGCAATATGGCACCTGCAGAGCGGCTCAGGTCTGTGCACAGGGAGGTGCCCCAAGGGAGTTGGGAGCCTGGTGCCGCATCCATAAGAGTCTGACCACTCACTGGTGGTGGCCATCTCTGGGCTGGTGTCTGTAGGTCTCTCCAACTGCTGGGGAGCCCACCAGCAGTCTGAGATGCAAGGGAGGGGAAAGTTAACCGCTCTACCTATCCTTGTCACTGGTCTCCAAGCTTCTCAGGAGCTCTCTTCTTCCAGTTCTCCTCCACAACCTCCTCCCGTGGAGTCTCCCATAGTCTCAGGTACCCCTCCTTCTGACCCTCATCTGATGTATGCTTGTCTGCTTGCTTATCTTCTACTTTCTTCTAAAATCTGTCTTTTTTGCAAAGACACTCTGGCTGTTGGTTTTTCTCATCTGCCATCTTGCTCCACCCCTGATACCCCATTCTTGATCGAATGTGACTCTCTGAATTCATTCATAAATTTAATGCAATCCCTATAAAAATACCAACATATTTTCTTATGGGGCTAGACAGGTTGATTCTAAAGATTATTTGGAAAAACAAACATATAAGAATATACAGGAAAGTAGCAAAAGATAAAAACCATAAGTAGGACTAATCTTATTAGAGATTAAAACATAACATAAAGCCTCTGTAATAAAACATTGTGATACTGATACAAGAGGAAACAAACACACTAAACATATAAAAATTAAAAAACCGATTTAGGTACATGTAAGAATTAAGTGTATAATAAAGATGATATCTCAAACTACCAGGTCAAAGATGTACTTTTTAATAAATAATGTTGGAAAAAACTTTATTCATTTGGAAAAAAATAACATTAGGTAATTCCCTCATACCACCCATAAGATGAAACTGAAATGTATGCAGGTTTTAAATGTAAAAACTGAAGCCAACCAAGTACTAGAAGAAAAATGGGTGAATTCCTTTATAATCTGGATATCAGGAAAGGTTTTCTAACTATGATTCAAAATCGAGAGGCTACAAAAGAGAAGCTTAACACATTTCATGATATAAAAATGAGAATTTGTGTTAATATATCAAATAGCACCATAAGCAAAGTCAAAAGGAAAATGAAAAACTGGCATAAAATATTTTTAAATATATCATAGATAAAGAATAGCATCTCTATTCAATATATTAATAGATCTCTTAAAAACTGAGAGAATAAAATCCAAAAACCTGATAGGAAAATGAGCTGACATGAACAGACATAAAAAGAAATCACCCTTTGATATACAAATACTTCAACCTTTTCATAATTATGGAAATGCAAATTAAAACTACATGTCATTTTTCATCTATTGGTAAAAATTAAAAACAGTATTACTGAAGATTCTGTTGATGAGGCTGTGGGGAAACAGCCACTTTTTAAAATTTTCTTTTTAAAATAAATTTTACTGTGTATATTTAAGAATACATGATGTTATAGGATACATATATAGTTAAAAGGTTAATTTAGTAAAGCAAATTAACATTCTCATTATCTCACATAGTTACTTATTTTTTTGTTTTTGTGGCAAACGCAGCTAAAATCTACTCATTTTGCATGTATCTCAAATACAGTACAATTTTATTACCTATAGTCTTTATGTTGTAATTAGATTTTTAGACTTGCTCATCCTTCGTATCTGCTACTTTGTGTCTTCTGACCTTCATCTTTCCACCACCCCACATTCCCCCCTTCCGCCCACTGGTAACTACTATTTTGTTCTCTATTTATGTATATCTGATTTCTTTTTTTAAAAAATACACAAATAGGTGAGATAATACATTTTTCTTCCTGTGTCTGGCTTATTTCACTTAGTGTAATGTCTTCCAGACTCATTCACATTGTGGCCAATAGCAAAATCTCATTATTTTTTTAGGGCTGAATAATATTCCATTGTGCAGAATATTATTATATATTATATTATTAATTATATTATATAATTTCTTTATTTATCCATTGATGGACACTTAGGTTATTTCCATATCTTGCTGTTGTGAATAATGCTGCAATGAACGTGGAAGTGCAGGCATCTTTAAGAGGTGGTTATTTCCTTTCATTTGGGTATATATCTAGAAGAGGAATTGCTGGGTCATATGATAGTTCTATGTTTAATTTCTTTGGAAACATCCATATTGTTTTTCATAATAGCTGTTCTAATTTACATTTCCACCAACAGTGTACAAGAGTTTCCTTTTCTCTACACCCTCACCAACATTTGTTATCTTGCAACTTTTTGGTAATAACCATCCTAATGGGTAGGAGGTGGTATCTTAGAGTGATTTTGATCATTAATAATGTTGATAATTAATGAGGTTGAGCACCTTTTCATATACCTTGGCCATTTTTGTGTCTTTTTTTGAGAAATGTCTATTTAGGTCTTTTGTTCATTTTTTAATTAGTTTGTTTTCCTACTCTTGAGTTATATGAGTTCTTTATAAATTTTGGACATTAACCCCTTATTTCATATGTGGTTTACAATATTTTTTTCCCAATCTGTAGACTGACATTTAATTTTATTGATTATTACCTTTGCAATACAGAGCTTTTTAGTTTTATGTAGTCCCATTTATTTATTTTTGCTTTTGTGGCCTGAGCTTTTGGTGAGTTATCCAAAAAATCATTGCCAAAGTCAATGTCCATGAGCTTTTCTCCTATGTTCTCTTCTAGGAGTTTTGTAGTTTCTAGTCTTAAATTTAGGTCTTATCTATTTTGAGTTGATTTTTATGTATGGTGGAAGATAACAGTCCAATATCATTCGTTTGCATATGAAAGTCCAGTTTTTCCAGTGCTATTTATTGAAGAGACTATCTTTTCCTCATTGGTTCCTCTAGGTGTCCTTGTCAAAAATTAGTTGACTATACATGTTTGGATTTATTTCTGGGCTCTCTATTCTGATCCACTGGTCTATATATCTGTGTTTATGCTAGTAAATACTGTTTTGATTACTATAGCTTTGGAATATAATTTAAAATCTAGAAGTGTGATGATTCTAACTTTGTTTTTCTTTCCCAGAGTTATTTTGGCTATTCAGATACTTTTATACAAATTTTAGCATTGTTTTTCTCTTTCTGCGAAGAATGCCATTGGGATTTTGATAGGGATTGCATTGAATCTGTATATTGCTTTGGGGAGTTTGGATTTTTAATAATACTATTTTTTTTCTGATCCATATACATGGGTTATCTTTCCATTTATTTGTAGATCTTCAATTTCTTTATCAAAATTTTTGGTGTACAGATCCCTCACCTCTTTGGCTAAATTTATTTCTATTTTTTTGATGCTATTGTAAAAAGGATTGTTTTCTTGGTTTCTTTACCAGTTAGGTTGTTACTTTTGTGTAAAAATGCTGCTGATGTTTGTATGTTGATTTTGTATCCTGCAACTTTATTAAATTAATTTAAAAGTTCTAACACATTTTTTGGTGGAATATTTGGTGTTTTTTTAAAAATATAGGATCATGTCATCTGCAAATAGAGATAATTTTACTTCTGCTTTTCTGATTTTGTTGTCTTTAATTTCTTTTTCTCATAAGATCACTCTTGCAAGTACTTTCAGTATATGTAGAATAGAAGTGGTGAGAATGGACATCCTTGCCTTGTACCAGATCTTGGTGGAAAAGCTTTCAATGTTTTCCCATTGATTGTAATGTTAGCTGTGAGTTTTTCATAAATAGCCTTTATTAAGTTGAGTAACTTTCTTTCTATACATAGACTGTTGAGAGTTATTTTTTAATCAAGAAAGTATGTCAGACTTTGTAGAATGCATTTTCAGATTCAGTCGATATGATCCTATGGTTTTTATCTCTTACTTTGTTAATGTGATGTATCACATTGATTGGTGTATGTTAAACTGTCTTTATATGCCAGGGATAAATAACACTTGATCATGATGTATAATCTTTTTGATGTGTTGTTGGATTCAGTTCGGTAACATTTTATTGAGGATTTTTGCATCAATGTTTATCAAAAAGATTGGCCTAAAGTTTTCTGTTTTGGTGATGTCTTTTTCTGGCTTAGATATCAAGGTGATGTTGGCTTCATTAAATGTGTTTGAAAGTATTCCTTTTTGCTCTATTTTTCAGAAAAGTTTAATTATTGGTATTAATTCTTCTTTGAACGTTTGATAGAGTTCAGCTGTGAAACCATCTAGTTACTGGGCTTTTTTTGGTGGGGGAGGTTTTGGATTACTTATTCAATCTCTTTGTTTTTGGTCTCTTCAGGCTTTCTATTCTTTCTGACTCAATCTTGGTAGGTAATATTTTTCTAAGAATTTCTAAGAATTTATCAATTTCCTCTAGTTTATCCAAATTGTTGGCATATAATTATTCATACTAGTTCCTTATGATCCTTTTTTATTTCTGAGGCATTTACTGTAATTTCTTCACTTTAAATTTTGATTTTGTTTAAGTCTTTTTCCTTAGACTAGCTAAGGGCTTATTGATTTTTTTTTAAAGATTTAATTAGGAAGTTTTATTTTAAACCACTCACTGTCCAAGTTATATTGACATAATATGGACTTTTAGATACAGTTTATTATTATTGAAGTTAGTTTGTTTCAAATTTTAAACATATTTCAACAAATATGTTTATGATTAAACCTTTATTACAAAATTTCTCAATTCTTGAGCATTATTATTATTCACCTGTTGCTTTCTTGGATTATAGCTTTAAACATTCAGGAAAGATGCATAGACAATATGCTCCAGAATTGTACATTTATTTTCTTGGATGAAAATTGAGTAAAAAATTTAGGGCACCCAACTTTGCCTTCAAAAATCTTTAAAGTATCCTCAATGTCTTCTGGAATTTAAAAAGAAAAAAGTTTAAGAATAATGTGAATATTGACTACTTTTGGTAACATTTTTCTCTTATAGAGTCATGAAATAAACTTTTTTCTCATTAAAAATATTAATTTACCATGAAATATCTGAATATAAGCTTTCTTTTAGCTAACTTTGGTATTAATTGGGCCTTTTATTTCAAGATTTTCCATAATTTGAGTAATTTTTCTTCTATTTCTTTTCTTCTGTTTTCTTTCTTACATTGTTTACTCCATTTGTTATTGCCTTTTCTTCAGAAGCTACAGTTATTTATAATCCCTATTTTCTATCCTCTACTCTCTCATCTTCTCAATTGATGTTTTCTTTTATTCAGCCCCTTTCCTTTTGTCTTTAAAATCTTGATTTGATTTTCTGCACTATTAGTTCTCTTTTTTTACTACTTCTAAAACAAAATCAAAATCTGTAACAAAAGTGGGAAATAGTTCCTTATCTCATCCATCTCCACTTTTCATCTCTTTGTGTACTACAGTTAATTCCTATTCCATCTCTTGTTTTATATAGTTCATAGGTTATCAAATTTTATTGGTATTACAAAACTGATAGCTTAACATTTTTATGTTAGTTTCCTATAGTACTTTTTAAAGTATGATTTTCTCATCTTGAGTATAGGTGTCTCATTTATAGTTCAGAATATTTTACCCATCATCATTTTGTTGTTGATGCTTTTTAGAATTTAATATTGAAAATATCTATGAATTCTTTCAAGTTAAAAAGGCAGTAAGAACAGTTCTAAGCACTGGACATGCATTAATTTGAATTCTTAAATTATCTATGGAAAGTTAGTCAGTCAATCCTGAATGACTGAAATTTTTTCAGGCCTGATGTTTGCAAAAAAACCCCAGAGTGGTTGGAATTTTTTCTTGGATCCTACATTGTCTTGCTTGTTTCTGTCAGATTTCTTTTCCAAGATTCTGAGGTAGAAAGCTGACTGCTTTCAGTGACCTGGATGAATTTCCAGTGTTTAGCAGTCCATGGTACCTCTACTGGACTGAGTGAATTTCATTTTTGTTTACCAGACTATGAGATTCTAGATTATGAATTAATTCCTGGATATTTAAAGTTATTTCCCACCTATATTTGATTAGTAAAGATTGATTCTGACATCTGGCCAATTATAGATTGATATTCTTAGTTTTGGGTCCTTTATTTTTTCAAAAAACAACCCTTAATTTTATTGATTCTTTCTGTGGTTTTCTGTTCTCTATTTGATTAATTTCTGTTCTGGTTTTTATTCTTCTTTGTGTTAATTTTAGGTTTAGTTCTTTGTTTTCTAGTTCCTTAGGCATAATGTTAGACTATTTATTTGAGATCATTCTTCTTTTTAATATAGGCATTTATTGCTATAAACTTCTCTCTTAGAAGTGCTTTTGCTACAACAAATAGGTTTTGGTATGTTGTGCTTCCATTGTCATTTGTCTCAAGAGAGTTTAAATTTCCTTTCTGATTTCTTATTTGATCCACTGTTTGTTCAGGAGCATGTTGTTTAATTTCCACATATTTGTGAATTTTCCAAGATTCCTTCTGTTATTGATACCTTATTTTTGAAATGATCCTAGACATGCTTTTAATCTTCTTCAGTTTGTTAACACACCTACATTTTGACTCAGCAATCCCACTTCTAGTAATTTACCTTGAAGATATACTTCCAAAAATCTCAAAATACATAGGCACATGGTTACTCATGGCAGCATTTTAAAAATTGCAAAATACTGGAAATGACTTAAATACTCACGTATAGGAGAGTGATTGAACAAACTGTGGTACAACCACACAATGGATATCAATAGGGAAGATCTCTATGAATAAAATAATGGAATGATTCTGGGGTATATTGTTGAGTGAAAAACATAAAATTCAAAAGAATCTCTACAGTATGCTATCATTCATGTGAGAGAGAGAAGAGGAAATAAAAAACATGTATCTACTCATTTGTGCAAAAAGAAACATAAATGGAACAGGATGGAAAGGATGGGGGTTGAGAATGGGGTAGAAGGGATGGGGAAAGTGACACTTCTCTGAGTATATGCCTTTGTATATTTAGGATCATGTTAATGTTTCTTATATATAAATATATCATATAAACTTTTTGTACTATTCTTGCAACTTTTAAAAGTCTGAAATTATTTCAAAATAAATACTTAACAATCACACACAAAGCATTCTTTTTGAAGTTACAAATAAATCAAGGGGATGCCTGCTTTCCTTGCTACCATTCTACTTTGTACTAGAAGTCTTAATGTATGCAATAAGGGTAACAAAATACATAATAAGCATTACTTTTAGAAAGAAAAAAATCACATGTACTTGTAGATGCTGTGTTTGTCTACTAAAAATCAAAACAGAACCCAGTGATGCACAAATAGTGCTTCTGAAAGAGTAGATGAGAATGAATGTACAAAAATTTACAGCTTTCTTGTGAACAATCAACAAACTATTAGAACATTTGATGGAGATGGGGGAAGTTAGCAGTTTGAAGGGGTTAGAGGAGCACATAGGAAGCAAGTTACAGAGACTTCATGTGCAGGCAATTCTTTTGAGAATTTTGCATGTCAAGAGGAGCAATGGCTGGCAAAGTATGTAATAGAGGGTAGTTTTTCCTCTCCTCCACCTCTTCCTACTCCCCTTGTTGTCTTCGTCAAGCTGAGAAATATTATAGAATGTTTATATACTGCTGGAAATAATCCAGTAGAGGGAGAAAGATTCATGTTGCTGGAGAGTTATGGTAGTCTAAGTCCCTGTGAGAGTATTGAGGATAATCATAGAAAAGAACAGGTCACTTCCTTAATTGTAACAAAGGGAAATTGTAGATGTGTGCACATGGGAGAAGGTTTGTAGATGTGGTGGTATAAAGATAAGGAAGCACTGTGAAGTACGTGGCAACCTCTGAGGCTGAGAGTGGGGTGGAAAATTTGAGGGGAGAGGAGAACATGTGACAGAGTCATGTTAGAGGATCAGAAATCAAGTTTACTATAGAAATAAGTAGAATTGCTGGGCAGTTGAGATTCTATTTGCAATTTAAGAATATGAATTGAAAGTTAAACCATTCTTCCTAGTTGTTTATTCGAATTTCTCTAGTAATACTAAGCTGCTTGGGTACTGGAACAGAACAGGCGAATGGTTGCTTTGCCTACCGAATGGGGAATTGTCCAGGTGGATATGATGGAGGGAGAGAAGGGGTAAGGCAATTGATGGTGTTTGCAGAGATACAGTGATGGAGTGTGTCCTCTAAGCTGGACGAGGAGAAAAGTGAATGCAGGATGAGGCTCTAGATAGAGAAAAAAATGATAGGACCAGCGGATTAGAAATCATGTTGGGGTTGAAACATTTTTAAGTGGTGGTACTAAAGCCAGTGTGCTAGCAGGAGAAAAGACTGTCTAGAGAGAGAAATGTTTACATTCAAGATGGCAGAGGTTGTGCAATTTTTGGTGATGACAAGGTACAACCATAGTGTGAATATGAAAATGGGGGGCTGAAGTAAAGTCAAGCTATAAAAGAAGAGGGTCAAGAATTTGAGTGTCCCACGGTGTTCCATAGGTCTTCCCTATATAATTGGTATTATGAAAATGATAAAAGGAGTTGGAGTGGAGAAGAAGGTTGTGAGTCAGGAGTAAGTGATATAGCCAGTATTACATAGACCCAAACATTAGGGCCTTTGTGAGAGGGCAGAGGTGCAATGGAATGGATATGCCAATGGGAAACAGGGAAGACAACTTGCCCACCACATTAGACTGGAGATAGGAACAGCCTTTATTGGGAAGGCTATCTAGGGATGCTTTGTTCTCAAGGCAGAACCAGATTTCAATTAAATGAGAAGATGGAGGAACCATTCCAAGAAGAGGTTGAGTATGTAGGATTGTTTGCTGATATTGACTATGAACTCCAGAGGTAAGTCGAAGCTTGGGAGGGAAGGGGCCAAAGAGGGATTGTTTTAGACTGGGGATAGACAGAGTGGTGTGAGTTGAAGAATTTTAATAAAAGTAAGCAAGGAGTCTTGTATAGGGATTTAAATCATGATAGGATTTGTCCTGTTTGTTTTCTAAAGGGGAATGAGTTTAATACACAATATTTGGGTGCAAGAAATATAATATTTATTTTATTTTTCTTCTGTTGAACTCTACTTGGCTCTGAGTCCTTTTTGGCTTATCTGTTAAGAAATAAAATTGTAGGCATGTTTGGGAGTCTCCTTATCATTGCAGTTGTACAAGAATGGGAGGTTTCTTACACTGTCCAGGAAGTTGCAGAGGGCATTCTTGGCTCCATGTCACTGTTGTTGCCGATGAGCTGCTTGCTGTCCAAATCGTGTTCCATTTGAAGTCTAGCAGTTGTTCTCAAAAGTCCATTTATTTCACTCGCAGTTCTGCCCTGTACAATTTGAACATGGACCCTTTAGCTCGCGTCCCTAGGTTCAGTTCCCAAGAGTCCACTCCCAGCTTCATGAGAAAGTCCTAATGATGGGGAAAACTGCTGGGTGCTGCTCCACATCCCCGGGCCGGTGCTGCGCGGGCCGGCTAGAGGCCGTGGCGGGCAGGCGTGCGCTGCTGGGGCCAGGCCTCCTGTGCCGTCTGGGCATGCGCTCCGTGCTCGGCCGCCTGCTCCCATCCTCTGGCTGCGCTGCTCGCATGATCCTGATTGGGTACTTTTTGAATCCCACTGTTGCTGATTGGATGTTAAAGCTTGTCGCCGATTGGATGTTAAAGCTTGTTGCTGATTGGATGCTTTTTGAGTCCTACCAAGGGTATAAAAACTGGAGGAGACCAAGGAAGGGGGGTCAGAAGTCAGAAGTTGATGTTGAGCCTGCTGGCGGAATAAAGGCTGTTCTCTGAACTCTCCGATTGGTTCTTTCCCCAGTCAAGACCTGTTACACGGGCTGTAACACTTGCCGGAACGCTAGTATCTCCTGAAACACAGGGTGGAGCAAAGAAGTACACGGGTCTCTGCCACTGACAGAACCTACTTTCATTTTAATCCTCCATGTCTTCACAAAATCTTTCTCACCTTGACATTGGGAAGACCCCTATTTTCTTTCTTTTCTTTTTTTTTTATTTCAGCATATTATGGGGGTACAAATATTATGGT
>VBSM01002608.1:52391243-52414990 GCA_008086735.1 Cheirogaleus medius | reverse complement strand
CTGAAGAAGGAAATAGCAGAGGATGTAAACAGGTGGAAGAATATAACATGCTCAAGACCCCTATTTTCAACTGCTTATTCCCACAAATGTAGATTTTAGAAACAATTAGCTCCATGCTTACTAAGGGTTACGCCTGGAGGATAAAAAGCACTGCTTGCCTACTGGGCAGAAAGAGGAAATAAAGACGTCACATTCCCCCATCATGAGGCTCTAGGGACATTTTTCAGTCAGATTATGTTCATCTATCTCTTGGCGTTGAGTGGGGACTCAGGTCTAGTCCTGGGCTCTGAATACATTACCTATGTCATGGAAGCTTCCAGAGCAGCTGCTCCCTCTGCTTTTAAGGGCTCATGTGCTCAGATTGAGGTACCATGGAGTGAGAGTGACAAGAGGCACTGCTCCCTCAAACAGGGTGGGTTGAAATGGTTGAGTCTGGCCTCCCTTCCCGTAGAACTAGCACTGCACATACAACCGCAGAAACAGGAAAGACTGCCCCCAAGGCAGGACTCCGGGAGTTCTCCACCGGCATGCAAATCAGTTAACACCAACAGTCGCTTTCACAGTAACATCGTCATAGTGCCCAGAGTACTCATTTCCGTCCCCACCATGGGGTGGGTGTGAGAATGCGCTCGTTTTAAAACATATGACTAATGAGCGTGTATCGGGATGGTACATCTGGTATTGACAGGACTGATCTGAAATGATGACAATGCAACTGAGACCCGGGAACAGCTTACTGGCAACTGACTGAGCCTTCCTAGCTTTCTGCTCGTGGGGGTTGGTGATGGGAAGGGAACATTTTCAGTGTGTCTTCTTTCACACAGAATATCTTCTTTTTTTGAGAGCATTTAGTTGAAAGATTTCCAAGCAAGTTAGTTAACAAATCAATTCGTCCTGGAAAATGGGAGCCTTTAGTTCTCTGGAAAATACAAATAAAGTAGCACTTAAATGGTTTTGTGTAGAACCAGCCTGTGGTCATTCCACCAGACACTCACTGCCCTTTGTCTTGCTTTCATTAGGAAGTAGCACATGTGCATGAGGAACACTGACTTTCAGAGCAAAGCGAATAGAGGACTGTATTCACGGAAAGAAATATAAGTTCAATCATCTATCCACTTTAAAAATTAAGAATAGAAAACATAGGGCACTCTGTGATAAATGCAACATACAATAAAAATGGACTTTAATTCTCCATTGTACATTAAGTAGGAGAGGCAGACAGAAAATGTTATAAATAAATTTTGAGACAACCAGAGAGAGCTAGAGAACGAGAGGGGGAAAGCAAGAAAAAAAGCAATAAATTATACTATCAAATAACTGCAAAGTATTCCTTATCATGGATTATTATTTTATTTACATTTTTTCTTTCCTTTGCCTTTCACCTCCTTTTGGGCCTATTTCCTTTTTTACTGGGTAGCTTAAAGACCTAAATTTGAACAAAATCAACTTTTTGTAGTATTAATTAAAATGAATGTTTTCTTTTCTGCCCCTATGTTGTTTATTTGATTTAGGTTTATGTGAATTTTTTTTAGTCCATAGCCTGATTTATAGGATTACCTGTGGGCTTTCTAGAAATGGGCTATATATAACCTACATCATATCCCTCTGTTACAGTTTTCTATTGCTGTCATAACAACTTAATAAAACTAAATAGATAAAACACCACAAATTTATTATTTTATAGTTCTGTAGGACAGAAGTCCAGCACAGTTTTTAGGCTAAAATCCGGGTGTTGGCAGGTCTACATAACTTTTTGGTAGCTCTAGGAAAAAGTTTGTTTCCCTGCCTTTTCCATCTTTCAAAGGCCACCTACGTTCTTGAGTTGTGGCCCCTTTTACTTTCAAAGGCAGTCACCCCTCTTCCATAGCTACAGCTCTCTCGCCACAGCAAGGAAGAGGGCTCTGCTCTTAAAGTGCACGTGTGATTAGCTTGAACTCACCTGGATGATCCAGGCTACTCTCTCCGTCTCGAGGCCAAGCAGCCCTATTGCTTCTGCAACCTTCATTCCCACTCCCGTGCGATACGACACGCTCGCAGGTTCCAGGAATTAGGATGTGCACATTTGCAAGGGGCATTACTGTATTTATGACAACTTTCCTACTCTTAGAATAATTAGATAATTTCCCCTTTAGGTCTACCAGAACACACCCTACTCTGCCCACAAGGATTTGTCTCTGAGGAATGTCGAACGAGGACATTGTGGCTTTATAAGTAATTCACTATTATTTTATGGAGAAGTAAATTCCATACATACGTTTAAAGATTGTTCTCAAGGTTTTGGTCTACTTGAGCCACAGGAAATATGATATATATCTTATTTTAAAGTGTTCCTTAGTGTTTTTCATCTAGCGATTTTTGGAATTAGCCTCTTTCTGTGTTTAAATAGAGGGAGGAAGAAGGAAGATTCATTATGAAGAGAATAGATTTAATCTAAACTTCTGACTTTGGGTTCCTGATTGTATAGTGTCTCTCTGTTGAGAGAAAAAAATGTCTTGAAGAGCTTACTGTTACCATTTGAATATAAGCAGATCTTTCAAATAAAATGTTAATATTAGTGATTTTGTTGCCATTGTCCCTGGTTCAGAATTTACTTGGAATGTTTAATTCTTTTGGCCCTGGTTATACCAAACATAATGAGATAGGTGGAAATTGCCTTGCCATTCATATCCTTCCCTGTCTTTTCCTACCTCACATCCATCTTTACCCTAGAGCAGTGGTCGCCAACATTTTTGGCACCAGGGACTGTTTTCATGGAAGACAATTATTTCCACAGATTAGGGAGGGTGGGGATGGTTTCTGGATGATTCAATCACATTATATTTATTGTGCATTTTATTTCTATTATTACATTGAAATAATCGAAATAATCTATTATACAATGAAATACAATTTCAATACATTGAAATAATCTATTATACAATGAAATAATTGTACAACTTACCATAGGTTAGGAACTTCTTTCCTCAAGAACCAGGGCTGACTGCTGGGGGAGAAGTCAGTTCTTTTTGTTAAACTCTGGGATACTGTTTGAGTTTGCCTTTCCACCTCACTTCAGAATCCACCAAGAGTATTCTGTTCTACACAGTGGAAATTAGATACAGTCATGTGTCACATAATAGCATTTCAGTCAATGACAGACCACATATACAATGATGGTTCCCTTAAGATTAAAATACTGTATTTTTTGCTATACCTTTTCTGTGTTTAGATATGTTTAGACACACAAATACTTACCAGTGTGATACAGTTGCCTGTGATATTCAGTATAGTAACATGCTGTACAGGTTTATAACCCAGGAGCAATGGGCCATACAATATAGCCTACGTGTGTAGTGAACTATACCATCTAGGTTTGTGTAAGTGTACTGTGTGATGTTCACACAGGACAAAATTGCTTAACAATGCATTTCACAGAATGTATCCCCGTCATTAAGAGACACACAACTGTATTTCCAAAGGGTAATTAATTCTATCCACGGACTGACGTCAATATCCATCTCTAGCTCAGCCACTGTGAAGAGCATAATTATTCTTCCCACTTCATGCACATTACAACATGGTCTCCATAGCACTGGGAAATGAACTCCTCTCATCTGTCCTGCGGTAAATGGCCCATGCTAGAGATATACTCTTAGAGTGCTATTTGACTGTGGCCAGAGTATTAACTAAGAGGTGATTTTTTTTTCATGCCAGAATTCTTGCATGACAACTTCTGAAAGTCTTGATGCTTTGTAATCAGATTTTTGAAAAGGTTAGGCACAGGAGAGTGCATTCAGGAAATAACTTAATTTTTCTCTGATTCCTATCTTTAAGTCCATCTCTCTTTCATGTTCTTAGATATTACCTTGGATGGATTCCATGGTTTTTAGTTACTGTTGAGTTTTCGAATTGTCTTGTATGAAATAGACATCAGGACTTCACCTCATGCAGTTAAAATCTTCTTGCCTCTCTCTTACCAACCAGCACAAGGGAAGGAGCACACGTGGTCTGTTCATTTGCTCTCCACTTTTTCTCCTACTTGTGGTTGGCAGGTGCAGAGAGAGAGCATATAAGGGGGAAAATACAAAGTCTTAATTATATTGCCCAAGTGCTGGTAATCTCTCCTACAGGCACGCTGGTTGGTTATTTTCACACCTTCCCACCGTGGACTTTTACACTGGGCCTTTCGCTAGTAGCCAGCCTCTTACAACACCACCTGTGCCCCTGTAGCTCTTGCTCCCTCGGGAGCACTTCTAGACAGACTAATATTCAGCCAATACAGATCTAAACTGGTTATTTCATTATTTACTGGAGTTCATCCCCATTGTTCGGTGCTGCTGTCTTACCAGATGTGAGCATTTCAAGTATCATCCCTACCTCCAGTCTTTCTTCCTCTGGGAACAACACGCCCCCTTATGCAGTCATCATGGGCGATCTCTTCGCAAGAAGACTCAAGCCCGGTTACCTTCCATGGGATCCGCTTAGTGTGTGGGAACTACACTGGCATCCTTGAGCTGCAACACGACCACGCTTTCCAGCCGACTTCTCATGTGGTAGCCAGGCACCAGTCTCCATTATGCCTTCTCTCCACATCCAGGGAACTGGTGTTAAGTTTCCCCAGGAACTCTGTAACCTCAGCCTTCTGTGGCCACATTGCAACATCAACATCGAAGCCAGCAAAGCCCCTCACTGGAATGGGCAAGTGGGAGGAGGAGAAAATATACATTCTTCTCTGCTCTTTGGAATCCCTGTGAAAACAATCTCTTCCCTTCTTAAAGCATCTTTAGCCTTCTTCTAAATGCATGGAGAAGCTGGAGCTACCCAGCTGCTAAAACTGTTTGACCATATCTTGGCAAGTTCTGTAAGCACATGCAAGGTGCCTTGGTTTAGCAATTGTGCTCAGCTTTGGGGCCTCAGCCAAAACTCTGATGTGACAATAAGAAAAGTCCCATTGAACATTGTCACAATCAAAGGCAACCTCAGCAGTCAGACCAGGCCATGCAGACAGGTATATACTTTTTATAGAATATCCCTTCCCCATTTCCTGACCCAATGTTCATTATTAAATTCAGGTCTCAACATTTATTAGGCTCCAAAGAGTACTCACTAAAAGCAGAAGGGTGCTATGCTAAGTGCTGCTGAAAAAGCAGAGAGGATTTTGATCTTTGATCATGCAGTCAATGAGCTTAGAGACTAGTGGGCAGCAAAAATAAAGCCTAACATAAATACCAAAAATACAAGGCATAACATAATCATAATGTTGGAGGTATGGCAAGTATGGTATGAAAATTTGAAAGATAAATTATTTTCAGCTCAGAGGATCAATGAAGGTGTCATAGAAGAAGTAGTATTTTTCATTCAAGAAGATAGAGTAGTATTGAATGAGCTAAAGTAGGGGTTCTTAATCTGAAAATCAGAAGCAAGCATTAGGGAAAGTTGATTCATTAATAAAATAGCTAACATTTTTGAGTGCTCACTATGCGGTAGGCTCTATGTTATTTATATGCATGATGTTTAATTTTCGTAATAAGCTTATGAAAAACACATCATTGTTATCTCCATTTAATTGTTGAGAAATCTGAGATGTAAATTAAATCAACTTGACCAAGGTCACACAGCTAGTAAATGATGGAGCTGGGATCTGAGACCAAGACTTTTCTGACCTTAAAGCTCATAGGTTGCAATCTCTCTAAAAGGCAAACATGCACAACTAAGTTGTGTTCATAAATGAGGGAAAATGGTGTCTAGGGAAGACCCGGTGGCTGTTTGTAAATGGTACAGTGTTTAGTGCCGCTGATTCCTTGATCTTCTCAGGGTGATGCTTACCCCTGCTTCTTGGCCTCTATTCCTGTAGTTCTTACACTGCAGATATTCTCCCCTCCCCTCTCCTCTCTGCTCAGTCAGATCCCACGTCTTCTTCAAGGCCCAGCGAAAGACTGGTGGCTACGAAGGCGGCTCCAGCTCCCACTCACCCCCAGGCCCAGGCTTCCCCACTCAGCACCCACTGTAATTCCAGCCCATGTCACTGAGTACTGGATGATGTACTTTTTCTTATTTCTTATTTACATCTTCAGATAAACTGTCAATTCTTGCAAGATGGGACTGCGTTTTATGTTCTTTTTGTCTTTCTGACAGTGCCTGGTAGATCTGCTGATTGACTATAGGGTTTGGGACCCTTTTCTAGAGTGGCATTAATTACTAGTACACAAGGTTCTATAGGAAAGATTTGACTTTCCATTTTTCAAAACTGGTGTCACATTAAAACTACAGGGCTGAGAAACTTCTTGTGAACCTCGAATATACCAGAGTGTAAGGAAACGGAGAGGATTCTTGTACTGCTGACGAGTCATTAAAGATGCCTCTGCCAGGGAGAATGTTGGGCTTGACAAGAGCCAAAGCAACAGCAGGGAGAATCCAGAGACTCATAAGATCAGTCTGCACAGAGGCGTGTGAGAAACACGAAGGGCCGTTGTTTCTGTCTGTGTTTCCCTTCTTAGCAAATGAGCCAAGGGAATATGTAGTTTCAGAGCTTCCCTTCTGTTCTCCAGCTTTTGTGACACTCCAGCAAATGCAAAGCATTTTACGTGCATGAATTTCTTAGTTGAACAGGAAGAATTTGGGAGGCAATGACAAATACTTCACAGTACCTCCCTGGCGTCTGAGATGGGTTTCTGAGAGAGAACATGAGCTCCTACTTAGTGGATTCTCAGAGGACATCTGTGGGGGGAGCTTTCCATAGAAAACATGTACACTCTCGCCATCCCCACAGCGCAAATGCCACGGGACTGCGCAGAGTAAGGACAATTAAGGCAAAGTTAAGGAAGTCATAGGAAAATCCTTGAATGTATACCTTGTCCATAACACTGAATGTAAGTACATAAACCGCATGTGTTATTTTCAGGGACTCCCAGAGAATGAATGCAGCAGAAGGAAACATAGGAAAGGAGCAGATTGGGGTAAAACAAAGACACTGTTATATTTCTGAGCAAGTAAGAAGTAGCTTTTGGGAATTGTGCATCTGCAAAATATGACGGTGTTGGGATTTAGAAAGAAAATGACAATTCAGAATGCACCAGCCTTTAAACAGCAGTAGAAATCCGAGTACGGCTTTATTGAGAGTCTCCCCACCCCCAAATGAAATTATAGTTTCATGTCTTCACAGCTAAAGAGCCATGGATGCTTATCTTTTTGGCTGATATATTTAGATTTTGTTCAGCACATGCTTCACGAAGTAATACTTGCCAAATTAATTCAAGTTGGCTTGGATAAGAGCTTAGTCATGTGGCTTTCAAACTGGCTGAAACTGATTAATAATAAATGTCAGGATTTTAAAATAATGAGTGAAATGCAAGAAATATAGAAGAGAAAGCAGACTTCTGACACAATTTCTCTCCTTTCAGAGCAGGGTCTCTTTGCTCCACCCTTGCCAAAGAGGGAGGAAGGCTGCCAGGTATGAGATGCTGGAGAAGAATGATTATTTTGTGAGCTCATCTTGCCCCTTTGGATGTGTGCAAGTATGTAGGAATCATGCAATGGTTTAGGTGATTTAGTTTTCTGGCTTCTGAGACTGCCTTTGCTTGGCCCCTTTTTCACACTGCCTGGTACAATGTGAGTATCTAGGGTGGGATCCCACCAAACTTCCATTGCCCCAGAGCTTCCCAAAGCCCTCCAGAATGCTCTGGAAATAGCTTCCTCACCAGGGCTAAGATAAGGCTAGGGTCAGCTTAGTGTGGTGGGACCATGCAATGAATAGCCCTCTCTCTAGTCTTGGCCATTTCTCAGTTCTTCTTTCATCCTCTTTTTATTTTGGCCATGCTTGTTCACTTCCTGAGCCTATTGCTTCAAGCACAGCAAGTGAATTCATGATTTAATGAATTAATTCAACAGAGATTGTTTTTATGACATGTAGGGTAGACAAAGACAAATGAGATAAGAAGTTCAGAGTCTAGGGGAGCAAGAACATAATTATCATACAGGGAGACACATGCTATGTTTAAGTTATGCACAATATGCCATAAAGACCCAGAGGAGTGGTGTTAACCCCAGGCACGAGAGGGATAAAAGGGTCAGGGTGGCTTTCTGGAGGAGGTGATGCATGAAGTGAGTTCTGACGAAGAGTAGAAAAGGGGCATTCTGTTCATTTATTCATCAAATCTCTATGTAGCACCTATTAATCACTTGGCATTTGACTTTTTGCTGGGGAAATATCAATAAACAAGAACAGATGTACAGCCCACCCAGACAAATAAACATAAAGGGAATTTCTTTAAATTCTAAAATCTATTCTTGCTCTGAAACACCCTGCTCTCTACTGGCAGGGGTGGAAGGTGGGAAATAAACTTGCCATTTAAAGGTTGCCATTTCTTTAAGCTCAAAAGTCTCTTAAAGGTAAACTTGGTTTCTTTTGGGTATCTGATCAGCCTTTCAGAGATTTTTTTCACCCTCACTCCTTCTCTGTCCTTTCTTTCCATGAAACCTCTAGACACAGGAGGAGTTTATTTAACCTCCTGGAGTGGAGGCCAGGAGTGAGTCTGGTCTAAATGGGTGTCCTTCTTTGTTGGCTCCTACTGTTCTCAGCTTGTCTTACCTGGTTTCTGGGAATTGACTTCTGTCATCATTTCATCTACTGTGGGTACAACATGTAGTATTTGGTCTTGGCACAGGGAAGGTGTGATGATTGTGGTTTAGGAGCTCAAGTATCTCCTCTTTCTGAATAGGCATCACCTCGGCTCTTGCTGGGGCTAGGCATTCTCTGAGGCCTCATTATGACTCCTCTAGAAGATGATTCTTTTAAATTATGACTCTTGTACCCCTTGCTATTTGGATGTTTCAACCTTAGCAAACTCTCAGCCTTCACCCCCAGCCACTTTCTTTGCTCTCCTCCATTCCTTCCTCTTGGAGTATTCTGGAATGTCTAAGTTCTTCTGCTTAACATGGAAGCCAAGGGACACTTGGAGGCACAGTTTTCCTCTGCTGTGTTGACTTTCCGTGGTTACCAATGAATAGTAAGTGAGGCACAGAAACCCTCTGATTTTAGCTTCCTTCTTGACCTATCTGAGATTTCTATCTTCTTGACTCATTTCCCTTGGCTGAGGGTCCAAGACATCATCTGCATCCTAGGTTTGTCCCCCCTTCCAAACTGGCTCCTTCCTCCAACAAGAAGAGCTCTCTACTTCTTCCAGAACAAGCTGGAACCTCCTTTATGTCATACCCTGAATTCTTCCCCTCCCCTCCTTTTTTTGAGACAGAATCTCAATCTGTCCTGAATTCTGTCTATGGCTTGAGGTAAAATTACATGTTAGAGCTCTAAGCTTTGTTCTTGGTTATATAAGAGGACCCTTTTGAAAATTAGAAAACTCTCTCACTCTAAATAAAGCCTGGCTTTTAAAATTATTGTGTCAGTTTGGCCTCAGAAACTTATGTTAGGGAGGAAAATCTGAACATTTTTTCCTTTCATTGCATTTCTGCTGTATCAATTCTAGTCAGTCCCTGAGTATTATATGTCTCAGAATTAATGGAGGAGAGCTTTCATATAAAGAGAAAAACAGAGCATATTATTACACTGTGTAAAATATTTTCCCCTAACCCAGATATCAGGAATCATATTTATTTATATTTATACTTATATATTTTTCAATATATTTATTTATATACAGTTATTATTCTATCTGATTTCAATAAATTTATACTTAGTCTAGGGAAAGTAAACATATAATTATTTATACTGGTAAAAACAATTAAGATAATACAAAAATTAACATGATTGTGAATGATTTAGTGTGGAGTCGGGATTGTAGTTTCTTTTAGACTGCCTTTTGTGTTGTTGTTAGATATTTTAGTCTCCATATACTTAATACCTCACAGTTATCACTTTGTAAGGTTATGATTGCTATTTTTTTAAATGTAGTTACCTTTCCTGTGCTCTTTATTTATTCCTGCATGTTAGTGTTTCTGTCTGGGGTTATTTTCCTTATGCCTAAAGAATTACTTTTAGTATTCCTTTTGGAGTGGGTGTGATGGTGATGAATTTTTTTAGTTTCTTTGTTGAAAAATTGTTATGTCATCTTCATGTAGAGGAATTTTCTCCGGGTACAGAATTCTGGATTGTCAGAATTTTCTTTTAGCAGTTCAAATATGTTATTCCATTGTCATCTGACTTCCATAATTTCTGATATGAAGTCATTTCGATACCTTATGTAACTGTATTTTGGAAATGTATTTTATTTCTCTGGCTTCTTTTAAAATGTTCTTTTTGGTATTCAGAAGTTTGAGGGACATGGGTTATTTTCACTTTTTGGTCATTGTGAATCATTCTTTCCACATTGAGTGGTGTTGGCACCAAATTGTTATGTTTGAATTTGAATTAAATGTGTTCTATTTTTGTGTGAGAAACTTTTTTCCTAAAATTTTGTTATGGTGTTTTTTATTGTGGTGAAATACATATAACATAAAATTTATCATTTAGCCATTTTAAGTGTACAGTTTTGTGGCATTAAGTACATTCACATTATTGTACAAACATTTCCACCATCTATCTCTAGAACTTTTTCATCTCCCCCAAATGAAACTTTATACCCATTAAATGCTAACTTCCCATTCCCCTTATCCTTTCAGCCATTGAAAACTATCATTTTACTTTCTGTGTCTATGAATTTGAATACTCTAGGGACCTCATATAAGTAGAATCATATAATATTCTTTTGTCACTGGCTTATTTCACTTATCACATTGTTTTCATCCATGTTGTAATATGAATCAGAATTTACTTCTTAAGGCTATATAATATTCTATTGTATGTATATACCACATTTTATTCATCATTAATCTGTCAGGCACTTGGATTGCTTCCACTTTTGACTATTGTAAATAATTCTGCAATAAACATGGGTGAGAAAATATCTCTTCAACACACTGCTTTCATTTCTTTTGGATATAAACCTAAAATTGGAGTTGCTAAATAATATGGTAGTTCTATTTTTAATTTTTTGCAGATGCTTCATACTATTTTTCATAGCAGCTACACCATTTTATATTCTCAACAATGGTATAAAAGAGTTCTAATTTCTCCATATCCTTGCCAATGCTTGTTATTTCCATTATTTTTTTCGATAGTGGTGATCCTATTGGATGTGAGGTGGTATTTCACTCTAGTTTTGATCTGCATTTCTCAAAAGATTAATAATGCTGAGCATCTTTTCTTACATTTTTTGACCATTTGTATATCTTCTTTGGAGAGAAATGTCCTTCTGAATGGACATTTGAAAGGTCCTTTGCCCATTTTTAATAAGGTCATTTGTTTTTTTGTTGTTATTGAGTTGTGGCAGTAGTTTTGTATATTCTGGAAAATAACATAATAATTTGCCTTTGTTACCTTTGCCATTCTAGCTTTTTTGCAGCCCAAGTACATAGCTCTCCATTCAACTGTAGTAATAGGACTAATATCATTAAACATATGCCACTCAACACACAGAATTAACCTCTGTGCCCATTCTCATACATGAAGTCATTTTGTAGTGTCCAGGCAGGGAAATTCTCTTTACCTTCTTTTGACTGAAATGCCACTTGACTACTCATTTTTATAAGACAAAGCATTTTTTCTTCAAATTTGAAGATATAGATGGTAGAGCAGTTTTGGTGAAATTTCTTCAGAATGGAAAAGTTTTGGAAGTGTGTAAAGGATATATAAGCCTTTCTTTCTCTCCTAATGTTCTGATATTCTTTTACTCATTGTTGATCAGTGTCTGGTTTCCTGGTTTGGAAATATGTCTAAACTTTCAGTTAGATAAATTATTGTTGTTTCTTTAAAGTTGTCAATGAAGTTGGTGCCTGAGATTCTTGTAGCCAGAGTTTCTTAAACTTTACTTGTGTGATATTTATGTACCATGTAGATTTTCCCTTGATGCATATATATATCACTCCTACTAGTATTTATGTTACTTAATATTTTTTTAAAATTGAATTTTAATAGACTCACAAAATTCTACTTAATATCGCTGAAATAATTTGTTATACATTAAACACATATATATGAAAACAAACTGTCTGTGTGACCTACAATGCATAACAGACCTTACTTCTCCATTTGTGCACTAACATTGCCTAGTTGCCACAGTCACCTTAAACTCAACTCAAAACCCATGTCCCACCAGTCCCAACCATCCTTACTAAACTCTCCCAGTGGCCCTTACCTCAGTGAATAGCACCATCTTCCATCCAGCTGCTCAAGCCAGGGATCATTCTTGACCTTACACTCCTCCCCCCAACATACCTAATGCATCATCAGATCCTGTCAATTTTACCTCCTAAAATTTTACCTCTTGAGTCCATCCTAGTTTGAAATAACATTGTCTTCATCCTAGACCAGTACAATTGCCTCCTCACCAGTACTCAATGTTTTAGTCACCTCCAATTGGCACCAAACACTGCAACCAGAGTGCTCATTTCAAAGAACAAAACCCTTCTGCACCTCCAGCCTAATTTTACATAACATTCTTCCTCAGTCTTCTTTTTTCCCCCTACTCACCTCTCTCAATGCCTCTCATGCCTCACACCCTGTCCCTCCATAAGGCATCACCAAATGCTGACTCCTCTCTCTTCAAACTCTTTCTCCCTTCTATCTACTCTTAAGACTGGCTACTTCTTACTCCTCATTTGGGTCTCAACACAATTACTACCTCCTCAGGGAAACATTCTTTGACTTCAATAACTAGGTCAAATTCACATATTTTCAGTTCTTATACTGTTACTATTCTGCATGTATTTGTGTGATTATTTGGTTAGTATTTGACTCCTTCCCTAAACTGTATATGGCAGGATCTATGTCTTTTTTTTATGATTGTCATAGTTCCTGGTACATAGAATGGTCTCAATAAATATTTTCTGAATAAAAGGATGGGTTGTCATGCTGGAACTTGAGAAAAAGACATAGGCTGCAGGACTTGCCAAGGGAAGAAATTCAATAAGAGCCAAGTTTTAAATTACATAAGCAAGGAACTGGCTGGGAACAATATTCCTTAGCAACTCTTTTTTTATAGTAAATTTTTTTTTTAAAAAATTTATGATTGGCACATAATGGTACATATTTATGGGGTACAATGTGATGTTGTGATACATGTATACCTTGTGTAATGATCAAATTAGGATATCATATCCATCACCTTAAACATTGATCATTTCTTTGTGGTGTGAACATTCCAAAGCCTCTTCTAGCTATTTTGAAATATACAATACATTATTGTTAACTCTAGTCATCTTACTGTGCAATAAAACCCTAGAACTTATTCCTCCTAACTACAGCTCTGTACCTGTTGACCAATCTCTCACTATCCTCCCCTCTTCCCTAATATCCCTATTCTTTGATAGCCACTATTCTACTCTCTACTTCTACAAGAACAAGCTCTTCATATTCTAAATATGAGTGAGATCATGTGGTATTTGTCTCTCTGTGCCTGGCTTATTTCATTTAACAAAATACCCTCCAGGTTCATCTGTGTTGATGCAGATTGACAAGATTTTATTTTTTATGGTCGAATAGTATTCCATTGTATATACATACTACATTTTAAAAATCCACTCATCAGTCAATGAACATTTAGGTTGATTCCTTATCTTGGCTATTGTGAATCCTGCTGGAAGAAAACATAGGGGAAAATCTTCATGACATTAGTCTACGCAAGGATAGTTTAGATAAAATCTCAAAAGCATGGGCAAAAAAAGCAAACATATACAAATGAGATTATGATTACACTAAACTAAAAAGCTTCTACACAGCAAAGGAAACAATCAACAGAGCAGAAAGACAACTGATAGAATGGGGGAATATATTTGCTAACTGGACATCTGATAAAGGGGTAATATCTAGAATATAGAAAGAACGCAAACAACTCAACAACAAAAGAACAAATAACACAATTTCAAAATGGGCAAACAATATAAGTAGACTTTTTTTTCTTTTTTTTTGAGACAGGTTCTCACTCCCTCACTCTCACCCAGGCTGGAGTGTAGTGGTGTCATAATAGCTCACTGCAACCTTCAACTCCTGGGCTCAAGCAATCCTTCTGCCTCAGCCTACCAATTAGCTGGGAGTACAGGTGCATGCCACCACACCCAGCTGATTTTTTTTAAAAATTTTTTTGTAGAGAAAGGGTTTTACTGTTACCCAGGCTGGTCTCAAACTCCTGGCCTCAAGCAATCCTCCCACCTTCCAAAGTGCTAAGAATACAGGTGTGAGCCACTGTGCCCAGCCTGAATAGACATTTCTCAAGAGGAGACATATGAATGGCCAACAGATATGTGAAAAAATGCTCAACATCACTAATCAGGGAAATGCAAAGCAAAACTACAATGAGGTATCACTTCATTCTAGTCATAATGACTACTATAAAAAATCAGAAGATAACAAGTGTTGGCAAGGATGTGGAGAAAAGGGAACACTTATACACTGTTGATGGGACTGTAAATTAGTTCATCCATTATGGCAAAATAGAATTACCATATGATCCAGCAACTCACTACAGGGTATATATCCAAAGGAAATGAAATTAGTGTGTCAAAGTGATATCTGTACTCCAGTGTTTATTGCAGCACTATTCACAATAGCAGCTCTTTAAGGATTGATTGAAACAGCATTGAATATTGACTTTGACAGATGTTTCAAGGAAAAAAGGAAGAAAAGCAGAAATAAAGAGACAGATACTGATCAGCAAGGGCAATGTTGAGAAATTGGAGAAAGCCTGGGAAATGAGTTGAAAAATAGGTTAGAAATAGAGTCTGGGAGGAAGAACTGAAATTCTGGGTTTATTTAATCGAATGAATCAATGACTGAGGAGTCATTTAGCAAATGCCATCAGTATCCCACTGTGCAGATCAGAGTAAGAGAAAATAGAATGAAATTTCACCTAGAGAGTTCTGTTTGATAAAGGGGGGGTTTTCTTGTCTTTATGGATGACAAGACCAAGAAATGGACTAATAGAGAGGGCTGATGAATCTTATTAATACTTGGAGATCCTTTAGGAATGGAAAAGACAATCATTTAGCTGAGATAAAGGCAGATGAAAAACTAGGCCCTTAGCTCCTTCATGTTTTTGAAGTTGGTGGGTTTTCCAGTTAAAAATTTTTTTCTCTGCCTTTCCTGCTCCAATCTACTAAATTAGAGAGGCAAGAGTTTTATCTAAGAATTATCGTAGTAAAGGAAAGTTCCAGAAATATGTCTGTGTGTATGTCATGAGGTTCCATGGCTGACGTGAGTAAAGCAAACAGCCCTCCCCTGCAAGAGCCTGATGTTAACAGGCTTGGTAACTCCTTAGTGCCAATCCCTTCCCTTTCACCAGAGTTTCCCTGGAGCTACTCTATTCCTTAGATCTGCTGTCCTTGATTGGCACTGCTTGCTGAAGATGTTGTCTTCTACAGGCATCCATTCTGTCCTTACCCTCCTTGCTTCTCTGTCTCAGATTTTATCTCCTAGTACTTTCAACCTCTCTTTCTCTTCTGGCTTTTTCCCATTAGCATGTTAACATGCTCAACTGCTACCATCTTAAGAAGGAAATAAGTCTTTCAACTGTAGGGTTCCCTCCAGCTGCCACCCTAGCTTGTCTTTCTAGCCAAAGCTCTCTGAAGATTTGTCTACATTTGCCCACCTCACTTCTCTATTTATTCCTCAGCCTGCTGCATCCTCCCCTTCTCCTCTTCTCTTCTCGGAGGCACTTACCAGCACCACCAATGACATCTTGGTTAGTGTATTCAAAAGTAGACTTTCATTCCTTATCTGACTAGAATTCGATTTTTTAATATTTTTTATTTTTATTTTTTTAAATTTCAGCACATTATGGGGGTACAAACGTTAAGGTTATGTACATTGCTCTTACCTCCCCTCGCTCCTCGAGTCAGAGCTTCAAGTGTGTCCATTCCCCAGATGGTGACATGTACTCACTAGGTATGTAAATACCCATCCCCTCCTCCCCCCTCCCACCTGCCCAACACCTGATAAATTTTTTTTTTAACATTTTGGTTACATTTTATATCTTTGCCTCTCCTTAGCAAGGGTTAGAAGTATGCCCTTCCCCTCCACAATGCTCACCACATCCCTGAGATGTGGGTCTACCCCCCCAACTCCCGTTACTAGAATTCTTAAGAGCAAACAGCATTCGATCATACCTTCCTTGAAACACTCATTTCTTGCATTATTTTGTTGCTATTTTTTATCATAGTAGAATATATATGTCATAAAATTATCTACTTTAGTCATTTTTAAGTGTACAATTCCATGCTATTAATTACATTTACAATATTGTTCAACTATCATGACTATTTCCGAAGTTTCTCATCACTCCAAACAGGAACTCTATAACCATTAAAGACTAGCTCCCCATCTTTCCTTGGATTTTGGGACACCTCCTAATTGTCCTTTCTCCCTCCCTCCCTCTCTTCCTTCTCAGGCTTCTTTGTGGGCATATTTTCCTCTGCTCATTACTTAAAACCTGCACTCTTTGGGTACAGTCCTAGGTCCTTGTCTCTTCTTACTTTATACATTTTCTTTGGTAAATCTAAATCTATCCTGGAGCTTCAGTGAACATCTAAAGCCTAGATCTTTTTCCTGAGCCTTTTGATATAATGCCTTACTTATCTCTTGCCACCCATCAATGGTATAGTCCTTTCTGTCCCTCCGAAGATTTATATTATTTCTTCTCTATGCTTTTGCAATTGGTTTCCCTATGCTTAGAATTTTTAATTCCTTAGCTTTTTCACCTTCTTAATATCTCAGCCTGGAGGGCACTTCCTCCAGGAAGCTGTTTAGGAGCTCCTCTTAACTTCTCATACTGTGCTGCCCTTGCCAGCCTCCCCCAGAGACTCCATTCATTCCGTGATTGCTAGAGATAAGAACTACTGTGTTTATTGCATATTTCCAGCCCTGGCACATAGTAAGCAATGATTAAATATTTGATTCAATAGCAAGAACTGTTATTGAATAAAGTTATAATGAAGTATTAAGGACACCTAAGTATATTTATGCTGGTAGATGGATACTAGAGTTTGCAGATAAGTTACTCTGTTGGAAGTTGCTTTTTTGTGTGTGATGACAAAATGCTTTACATTTTATGGAGAAATAGTAAAAATAATGACAGCACTTTTACAGATCTCTAACTAGAAGCTTCAAACCCTTATTTGAGACTTAGTTTTGATGGGTACCTTAGCTTAATTGATAGTCATTGATTTAGGATAAAGTCTTCTCCAGCATTATATAAATTGAAGCTCTGACTTTCTTTTTTAATTAAAAAGAAAAAGAGGCGGCCGGGCTCTCACGCCTGTAATCCTAGCACTCTGGGAGGTCAAGGCGGGCGGGTCGTTTTGAGTTCAGGAGTTAGAGACCAGCCTGAGCAAAAGCGAGACCCCGTCTCTACTAAAAATAGAAAGAAATTAGCTGGACAACTAAAAATATACAGAAAAAATTAGCCGGACATGGTGGTGCATGCCTGTTGTCCCAGCTACTCGGGAGGCTGAGGCAGAGGATCTCTCGAGTCCAGGAGTTTGAGGTTGCTGTGAGCTAGCCTGACGCCATGGCACTCTAGCCGGGGCAACAAAGTGAGATTCTGTCTCAAAAAAAAAAAAAAAAAAATCAAAAAGAAAAAGAAAAACAACTACCTTCTGTGAAACAAAATTGCCTTGGCTTTGTTACTTACAGAGAATGTAACTTTTCTGGGTGCTCTTGTTCTGTGAATGTAGCTGGCCTTGTGCATTTCATGTGGAGGAGAGTCTTGTGGAAGAAGACCCAGCTGCACTGAACAGGGTAAGAAAGGGCAGTGTGATGTTATGCATTTCTAACATCCCATAATTGTGAAATACTTCAAAGCTTTTGTTTATAGGATTTCTACAGAAAGAGTTTGGAGGCATTTTCTAACAAAAACACTGTGAAGTGTATATATTTATATTTTTTCCCCTGATTTTATTTTATGGCTATAAGATTTCGACCTTCACTTTCTTTATATTTAAAATGACCTTAAGATCTTGGTGTCTTGAGATCTACTTCATATAAGTTTCATGTCTGAAGAAAGGTATTTGAATTCTTTTTTAGAAGAATATACTTTTAAAAATAATTTCAAAAATCTTAAAAGCCAGATATCATGCTTAGAAAAATATCTATAAATCAGTAAGAAAAGACCACATGGGGAAAATGAATAATTTTGAATATAAAAATAATAAATGGCTAATACAACATATAAAAAATGTTAATTTATGCCTATAAATAAAATTAAGATAAAATTGAATTTGGAAAGATCAAAGAGGTATAAAAATATAAAAATTAATTTTCAGCATCAGCAATAATAATGGCTAGCATTTATTGAGTGCTTACTATGTGCTTGATACAACATGTAGTGCTTTGCCTTTACTAATGCACTTAGTCATAATTACAACCATTTGTGATGGAGATATTGTCAACTCTAATTTTACAGATGAGGAAACTATGGCAGACTGTTGAAGAGTAATTGCCCAAGGACATACACCTGGAAAGCGACAAGCCTGGAAAGTTTGGTACAATAACTATTATACATACTAGACTGGTTTGTGGACTCTTAGGTTCATAGACACTGCCACAAATGGCTAATGGGGGTGTATGCTGGTACAGTGTTCTAGAAATCAATATTGATCTCACTTTGGGCTATGGAACATCTGTTTTAGCTCTGCAGCAGATGATCATTTATGCTTCTCTTGCCTAGAAAATCTCTTTACATCCTTTTTTCTGCATCCCTTTCCCCTTCTGTTTCCCTAAATATTATCCCTACAACACCAACTTATAATATTACATCCCACGTCAACATACATCTACTCAAGGGTTCAATTACTTACATACTCATTATTGTTAACTATCTTGGTTCAAATCAATTTTATCTTACAATGTCAGTCTATTTTCTGCTCAGTTACATATAGAATACATAAGTCTAAACAAAACTATTCCTGTGCAGGCATAAAACCTTAAGCTATAATCAACCGTGTACATTAAAGCGAATTGTTTATTATCTCATGAGGCACCCAATGGATGAGAGACATTGAGAAAGTAAGTGTCCAGTGGTGGACGAGGAAGATGCAGTCAACACCATGTGGTGCTGTCTTGGAAAAGACAGCCTAGATAGGGGATGTGATGAAGAATCTGAGCATTCTGGGGTATAACAAAGGAGCACTGGGCCTCTGGAAATCAGAGAAGTGGGAGAAAAAGACCCCAGTGGGCTGAAGTGACCACTATTAGAAGACATAATTGTACCAGCACCCTACTTCACAGCTCTGCCCAGAGTCAGCTCTGGCCAGGATGAGTCCATGGGCTGATAACTCAGAAAAGGAGGCCTCGCCTAGGGACAGCATGTTTCTAATCAAGGCCTCCCTATGTAAGCATCTCATTTAGACAGTCAACCATCAAGGGCAGCATTCTTCAACGTTTTTTGCTCCTGTGCACAAAAGAGCCTGCTCCTTAGACAAAATACACCTCAAGTTATGAGTCATTCCCTGCAGCTGTGCCTGCTTCTGTCCTGCTAAAGAAGGTGTATCGTAACGCTTTTTCAAGCTGCACATTTTTCTCATCCCATCTTTTTAACATACACCACCACCCTTAGGAGTATCCCTGCCACATGTACCTGAAGAAATCCTGTTCTAGATAAAGAGAAGAAACTTGAGAAAAATCTGACATCATCTATTTCACCAAATCAGGAAATTCTGAAACCTAAAGCAAAACAAAACAGAACAGATTTATCTGGAGGGAGAGCGTGTTCCTTGTTATCAAGCTGCTCAAGTCCTGAAAGACAGATGCAAACTGCTCTGGTCTTCTTCTCCCCAGCCTCCTACCCAGCGTCTGGCACTCCATTCCTCTCAGTGCAATTCTGTTGCATTAATGAAAATGTAGCCCCTGCTACTTTATTTCTAGATTTATAAACAGTGTTCAAGAATATTCTCATGAACTATGCTTATTTAAATATGGATATGTTTTAATTTATAGTGCTTGTGCTAAATTACTTAACTTTACCTGTAATGGGGACAATTCAAGGTAAGAAGAGTTTCTGAGTTATTCACCTAAGTGAGTTTAGTTAACTGTAGCTGGAGAAAGATACACTACTTTTTATTAGGTTATTAAGTATGGAATGTCTGATTTCCTTAAGTACTAACTTTGACAGTTGATATCTCTGACTCTTCACTTTGACACTTTTTTTTTCCATTGTGAAGGTATATCCTCATTCTTTCAAATGTATGCTTTGGCTTGTGATTATCTTTCAAAAAATTTTTTTAAGAACAATTTTTGAGGAAGCATGGATAAGTCAAAGATTCGTGTTATTTTTGAATATGAGTTCCATCATGGAACAAATGCAGTGCAGACAGCTTGAGATATCAATGGAGCATTTGGGAAGGATGTGGTTAATGAATGCACAGTATGTTGATGGTTTGAGAAGTTTCATTCTGGTGACTTTAATCTTGAAAATGAGCCACGTGGGCAACCTGAGGTGGATAATGATGAGCTGAAAGGTATAGTGGAAGCAAATCCATCTCAACCTATGTGTAAATTAGCAGCAAGGTTCAACATTACTATTCCAACAGTGTTGGACCATTTGAAACAAATGGGCAAGGTAAAGAAGCTGGATAGATGGGTCCCACATGAATTAAATGAGCGTCAGAAGAGAAATCGCAAAGCTTGCCTTTCTTTGCTGTCATGACATAAAGGTGAACCATTTCTACACTGTATTGTTATATGTGATGAAAAATAGATTCTTTTTGACAATCACAAGTGTTTGGCACAATGGCTGGATAATGATGAAGTGCTGAAACACAGTCCAAAACTGAATATTTATCAAAACAAGCTAATGGTGTCTGTTTAGTGGTCCAGTGCTGGTATTATCCACTACAGTTTCATGAATCCTGGTCAGTTGATTACAGCAGATGTCTACTGCAGCCAATTGGATGAAATGATGAGGATGCTTGTGATTCAGTGGCCGAGATGGGTCAATAGAGGCAGGCCAATCCTCTTGCAAGACCACATGTCACAAAAAACAATGCTGCTCAAACTGCAGAAGGTGGACTAGGAAACTCTCTGTCATCCACCGTATTCACCAGAACTTGCACCAACTGACTACCACTTCTTCCAGGCTTTGGACCACTTCTTGCAAGAAAAAACATTCAATTCTCAACAAGCTGTGGAAAACACCTTTTGAAATTTCATTGCCATTCACTCTCCAGGACTCTTAGCTGCTGGCATAAGCAAGCTACCATTAAGATGGCAAAACTGTGTCAATAGTTTAGGTGCATACTTTGATTAATTGTACTGCTCTTTGTTTGAGATATAATAAACTAAACTTTGGATTTGAAGTCAGACATTTCATATTTAATGACCTAATAAGTCTAAAGCCCATTGAGAGACATTTATCTAGAGGGAGAAAGAGTAAGAACAAGGATGTGTTTGAGCATTCCAGAAAAAAAACCAGCTTCTGTATATAAAAAAAAAAACAACAACACAACAAAAAAGATTGTTTGCTTTGGAAAGTGAGACAGAATCAGATTAAATAAATTTAGAACTTTGTTAGAAAATAAAATAGTAATTAGAAACAATAATCATAATAAACAATCTAATTAAAATTTGAGATATGTGGATTTTAGTAAATTTAAATTGTTGAAATGCAGAAGCCCAAAGCTATTATTACAGTAAAATGAAGAAAGAGAATTATTTTGTATTTAGAAATACCTTTTCCTTTGCATTACTAGTTTGTTTAATCTAATACATGAATTAACTGATATATTTATTAATTTTAAATATATTAAAATTTTATTTACGTATTAGCCAAGCATTTCCCTTGAAGTTTTTATTTTTCCAATTCTAAAGCCACCCATGGTTAGTATAAGTGCAGGAGAATTTAAAATGTTGCACAGGCTGAGAGCTTTCAAAAAGAAGGTAGACATACCTGAGATGGGGATGTTCTGTGCTGTTAATAGCTTTCTACTTGTCATGGGATGCAGGTCAGTACAAGTCCTCCTGGGAGTGGACTGCACTCACCAAGATTCATTTTCTGTACTACCTGTTATTTTTCCCACAAGCAAATTTCCTGTTTTGCTCTTCATACTTATGCTAATAAAAAAGAGAAGCTGAAATAGGAAACCATAAAACCTTGTCTTCTTTCTTACACAAGCTGTGCTGGTTTATACATCACACTTTATAAATGACACCAACATTGCTATTGATGATTGGGCTGTGTACTGGCAAATAAGTCAAAGTTAACCATGCTGAAGTTGAACATGAGGAAGGTCAGCAGCCTTTGAGATGAATTGGCACTACCTGTTCATTCATTCATTCATTCATTTATTCCAATAAATAAATTTTGAGAGCTGACAATGTTACAGCCACAATGCTTGCCCTTGTGGAAGTTAGAGGTTAGTGAGAAGGCAGACATAATTGTAATAAAATAATGACATGAACAAGAGAGTAATTGTAATATTGATATATGTCACGATAGAGCAATACATGGCATTCTGAGAGCCTATAGTTGGGACATTGACTTAGTTCAGGGAAAGCTTGGCTGGAAATGTCACTTGATCCAAATATGAAGGTTGAATCATGTTAACTACCCAACAGAGAGAAGGAAGAGCAAAAATAAATGCTCTTAGGTAAACAAGATAAGATAGTCTTTCTAGCTCAGTTTTTGTCTCAGAAATGCTGAGAAGTTTTCCCTATTCTGTTTGTAGCCCACCAATATTCCCAGCAATGGGCGTGCCGAGACCTGGGGTGACTGATGAGGTGAGTTTGGCTTGGATTCTCAGCTTTATTTCTCAATGTTATTAGAAAATTTTAGAAGAAGAGCAAAATTTAATATAAATTTAAAATGTTTTAAACTTAATTAATATTTAGAATTATAAAGCACTTTTTATCAATATATAAGATTATAAATTTAAAAAGGATAGTCTCTCCCTATCATTTCTTACCTCCACCTACTCCCTTGAGTATTATTGCTAATAATTTGTTATTGCTAATAATTGCTAAAACTGTATAAATGTAAGCTATAATGTCTTTCTGTATAATTGTACACATACACATATATATGTTCATACATATATACTCACACATAAACATACTTTTTGTATGTAAATGTATGTGTGTAAAACACAGGTGTTTACATCGTATATATTAACATTTTTTATTTTTTTCTCTCAACAACATACTGTGGACATCTTTTCATGTCAGAATACACATAGATAATTGATTCTACTTAGTGACTACATAGTAATCCTAGTAAATTGATGGGCATTCAGGTTGATTTCAAATATTTGCCTTTACTAAAAAATACTGCAATGAACGTCACTTGTCCCTTTCACATACTTATATAAGAATTTCTCTAGGATGCATTCCTAGCAGTAGAATTGGTGGGTCACATGTTGAGCATATCTCAAATTTTGATAGGTACTAAGTGCAGAACGTCAGAGGTGTGGAAGTGCTTGCTTGCCTCTTCCCTCTGCACAATAATAGTTTGCCTGAGCCATGTTCTGAGCTAGGGTGTCTCAGGATAAATTGCTGTATAAAGGAGCCAGCCAGTTATTTTGGCTGGTACAAGACTTTGAGTTTATAAATCAAGAGGGGGATATTGAATTTATTATTACTCATTATAAAATTGCTTCCCAAATATTAAAAAAGTAATTTGATCTGTTTTTCTAGCCTAATTTAAATGGCATCATCTTAAGAAGGTTATCTCAGAGTTTCATAACTGACTTTCCCTTTGGTCAACTCTGGTTTTCTTTTTCTTTTTTTTTTTTTT
>VBSM01002608.1:52351354-52391143 GCA_008086735.1 Cheirogaleus medius | reverse complement strand
CAGCCTCCCAGAGTGCTAGGATTACAGGCGTGAGCCACCGCGCCCGGCCCTGGTTTTCTTTTTCTTTGTTGAATTATTTTTCTCTTGTTGCTTCTCTAGTATTTCATAATAAGTAATGACTTTGCTGACTTACTGCCAGAGGTCCTAGACTACTTTTTATAGTTCCACTTTTGTCAACTTTAATGATTTCTTAGAAATTCCATGAGGGTAAAAGTACAGGCCTTTTGTAAAATGAAAGAAAAGAAAAAATGTTACCCTTTTCGTGCATTCTGTCTTAAGGTTTATTATCCACAACCACCCAAGTGAAGTTAGTGACCTTGGTTTATTCCCTGTGACCCTGATTTTAATAGGTTTGGCATTCTTGTTAAAACCACAATGATGTTTCGCTAATATGTAGTAGTTGAAGCACAGAAACTGATTTTTAGTTACCTCATCAATTTCAAGTTAATGTCTGTATTGTTTTTCTCACTGACCTTTAGCTCTCTGTAAGCATTATTAATTCCTTGGTTTCTGCCTTAAACTGAATATATGTTTCTGCTGAGTGTATACTCCCTTAGTTGTACAATTTTTATTTTAGTTTATATTACTATAAAAGTAATATACATTTATTAAAAACTATTTAGAAAATACATAAATGGAATTTTAAAAAGTAACCATAACACTAGTCCTCATGAAAATTGACTATTAATATTTTGTATATTATTCCTAGGAATTTCATTTTTTTGTTGTACATAATTTAAATCATCCTGTTTATAAAATTTGTATCTTTATAGGACTACTTCACATCTTATTTTTTCGTATTTTTTGTTGTGGTAAAATATACATAATACAACATTTATACTTTTAACCATTTTTTAAAGTACAGTTCAGTAGTGTATATATATTCTATATGCACATTGTTGTGCAACCATCACTGCCATCCGGCCACAGGACTCTTTTTTATTTTGTAAAACTGAAACTCTGTACCTATTAAGCAGTAACTCCCATTTCCTCCTCCTCCTAGACCCTAGCAACCACCATTCTATTTACTGTCTCTATGAGTTTGACTATAATATATTAAGTACTTCATCTAAGTAGAATCATACAGTAGTTTTCATTCTGTATCTTGCTTATTTTACTTATTATAGTGTCATCAAGATTCATCCATGTTGTAGAGTGTGTGAGAATTTCCTTCCTTTTTAAGGCTGAGTAATATTCTATGGCATGTATACATCACATTCTGCTTAGCCATTCATCTGTTAGTGGACATTTGGGTTGCTTCCACTTTTGGCACTTGTGAATGAGGTACAAATATGTCTTCAAATCTCTGATTTCACTTATTTTATTTATTTATTTTTTTAGACAGAGTCTCACTCTGTTGCCCGGGCTAGAGTGCTGTGGTGTCAGCCTAGCTCACAGCAACCTCAAACTCCTGGGCTCAAGCGATCCTCCTGCCTCAGCTTCCCGAGTAGCTGGGACTACAGGCATGCGCCACCATGCCCGGCTAATTTTTTCTATATATTTTTAGTTGGCCAATTAATTTCTTTCTATTTTTTTAGTAGAGATGGGGTCTCGCTCTTGCTCAGGCTGGTTTTGAACTCCTGACCTTGACCGATCCGCCCGCCTCGGCCTCACAGAGAGCTAGGATTACAGGTGTGAGCCACCGCACCTGGTCTTGATTTCACTTATTTTGAATACATACATCCCCAGAAGTGGAATTGCTGGGTCTATATTAATTCTGTGTTTAATTTTTTTAGGAACTGCCATACTGTTTTCCATAGCAGCTGTACCATTCATTTTACATTTCCAACAATGCTACAATACTACACAAGGGTTCTAATGTCTCTACATTCTCGCCAACTCTTGTTCTGCAATTATTACTTTTAATAATAGCTATCCTAATGGATTTAAGGCAGCATCTCATTATGGTTTTGATTTACATTTCCTTAATGATTACATATATTGAGCATCTTTTCATGTGCTTATTGGCTATTTGTATATTTTCTTTGGAGGATTGTCCATTGAAGTCCTTTGCCCATTTTTACATTGGATTGTTTGTTTTTTGTTGTTGTTGTGTTGCAAGAGCTTTTTAAAAATATATATATATTTGAATATTAACCCTTGTCAGATAAATGATTTGCAAATATTGTCTCCCATTCCCTGGGTTGCCTTTTCATTTTGTTGATTGTGTCTTTTGAAACACATAATTTTAAAATTTTCATGTAGATCAACTTATCTATTTTTTTTTATTGCTTGTGTTTTTGATGTCAAATCCAAGAAACCACTGCTAAGTCCAATGTCATGAAGATTTTCCCCTGAGTGAATCATTGTTGACTTAATCATAAAACTATTTTTGGAATCTGGATTTAAAAGTATCCTTATAAATAAATTATACTTTAAGGGCCATTTTAAAAATTAACAAACCTAATTTTTTTTAGAGCAGTTTTAGAGTCACAGAAAAATTGAGTGAACAGAGTTCCCATACAGCCCCATCTCCACACACAAACAACTTCCCCAGTAACATCCTGTATCAGAGTAGGACATTTGTTACGACTGATGAATCTACGTTGACATATCATTATTACCCAGAGTTCATAGTTTACTTTGGGGTTTACCCTTGGTATTATATATTCTATGGGTTTGGACAAATGTATAATAACATGTATTCAGCCTTATAGTATTGTATAGAATAATTTCAGTGCCCTAAAAATTATCCATGCTCTGCCTAGTCGTCTCTCTCTCTCCACATACTCTCTGGAAGCCACTATTTTTTTTTATTGTCTCCATGATTTGACTTTATTCTAGATTGTCATATAGTTGGAAGCATAAAGTATGTAGCCTTTTAAGAATAGCTTCCTCCCCTTAACAATATGTATTTAATGTTCTTCTGTGTCCTTTCATGGCTTGATAGCTCATTTCTTTTTTAGTGCTGAATAATATTCCATTATCTGGATAAACCATATTTATTTATACACTCAACTATTGAAGGACATCTTAGTTGCTTCCAAGTTTTGGAAATTATGAATAAAGAAGCTATAAACATTAATGCACAGGTTTTTCTGTGGACTTAATTTTTTAATTCATTTGGTTAAATACCAAGGAGCACTAGTTTTGGATTATATGGCAAGACTATGTTTAGTTTTGTTAGAAGCCACTGACTGTCTTCCAAAGTGGGTATGCCATTTTACATTCCCACCAGCAATGGATAAAAGTTCCTGTTGCTCCACATCCTCACCAGCATTTAGTGTTTTTAGCATTTTGGATTTTGGCTATTCTAATACATGTGTAGGGGTAGCTCATGGTTGTTTTAGTTTGTAATTCTCTAATGACACATAATGTTGTCTTCGTCTATTTTCTGTTTCTATAACTGAATATCACAGACTAGGTAATTTATAAAGAATAGAGGTTTATAAAGAATAGAGTCATGATTCTGGAGGCTGAGAGGTATAAGATCATTGTGCTGACATCTAGTGAAAGCCTTCTTGCTGCATCATAACATGGTAGAGGACATCACATGGCAAGATAGAGCAAGTGTGCTAGTTGAGGTCTCTTTTCCCTCTTGTTATAAAGCCACCATTTCCATCCTGGGGGTCCCCCTGTGATGACCTTATCTAAACCAAAATACTTCCCAAAGGCCTGACCTCTAAATATCATCAATATATGAATTTGAGGATGAAGTTTCCAACACGTAAAATTTGGAGACACAATCAAACCATGGCAGATGTCGAACACCTTTTCATATGCTTACTTGTCTTCTCTATATCATCTTTGGTGAGATGTATGTTTGAGTCTAGGTCTTTTGCTCATATTTTAATTGGTTGTTCATTTTGTTTTGTTAATTTTAAGAGTTCTTTGTATATTTTGAATAATAACCCTTTATGATATGTGTATATTGCAAACATTTTCTCTCAGTTCTCTCAGTCTGTGGCTTGTCTTTTCATTATCTTGACATTGTCTTTCACAGAGCAGAAGTATTGAAATTTAATAAATTCCAGTATACCAATTTTTTCTTTCATGATGTTATATCCAAAGAGTCATAGCCAAACCCAAGATAATTTATATTTTCTCTTAAATTATCTTCTAGATGTTTTATAGTTTGGCACTTTACTTCTAGGTCTATAATTCATTTTGAATTTATCTTCATGAAGTATGTAAGGTCTATGTCTAGATATGTTTTTCTTTTCCTTTTTACCCCTTGTGTGTGGATGTCCAGTTGTTCAAGCACCATTTGTTAAAAAGACTATCTTGTTTTCATGGTATTATCTTTACTCCTTTGTCAAAGCTCTCTATTCTGTTCCATGAATCTATTTGCCTTCTTTCTTCAATATCACACAGTGATTACTGTAGCTTTATAGTAATTCTTGAAGTTGGATAGTGTCAGTCCTCTGAGTTTTTTCTTCTTCTTCAATATTGAGTTGGCTGTTTTCTGTCTTTTTGCCTCTCTCTATAAACTTGAGAATCCCAGAACAAGTAGCTGAGATTTTGATTGGGATTGCACTGAATTTACAGATTTGGTTGGGAAGAACTGACATCTTGACAATATTGAGCCTTCCTATTCATGAACATGGAATATCTCTCCATTTATTTAGTTTTTAAATATAATTTGTCAGTCTATAGTTTTTCTCATATAGCTCTTGTAGGTATTTTTTTTAGATTTATACCTAACTCTTTAATTTTGGGGGTGCTAATATAAATGGTAATGTGCTTTTAATTTCAAATTCTACTTGTTCATTGCTAGTATATAGGAAAATAATTAACTCTTATATATTAGCCTGTACCCTATGGCCTTACTATAACCACACATTAATTCCAGGAGTTGTTTTTGGCAATTATTTCAGATTTTTTACATAGACTATCATGTCATCTTGAACAAAGAAAGTTTCTTCTTCCTTCACTATCTATATACCTTTTTTCCACTTTTCTTGTCTTATTGCATTAGCTAGGACTGCCAGTACAATGCTGAAAAGCAGTGGTGAGAGGGATATCCTTGCCTTTTTCCTGATCTTAGTGGGAAAACTTCTAGTTTCTCATCATAAACTATGATGTTAGACGTAGGCTTTTTGTAGATTTTCTTTTATCAAATCGAGGAAATTTCCTTCTATTCTTAGTTTGCTAAGTGTTTATCATGAATGGGTATTGGATGTTGTTAAATGCTTTTCCCACATCTATTGATACAATCATTTTTATATTGTGATTTTTCTTCTTTAGCTTATTGATGTGGTGAATTATCTTAATTAATTTTTGAATGTTGAATGGGCCTTGAATACCTGGGATAAATCCCATTTGGTCATTGTCTCAGTCATACTATAGACCATATGGCTTATAAACAACAGAAATTTATTTCTCACAGTTCTGGATGCTGGACGTCTGAGATCAGGGTTCTGGTGTGGGGGAGTTGCTAACTTCTGACCTCTTGCTGTATCTCCATATGGCAGAGAGCAGAGAACAGAAAGCCAGCTCTCTGATGATTGTTATAAGAGCATTAATTCCATTTATGAGGGCTCCACCCACATGGCTTTATGTAATTCAAATTGCTTCCCAAAGGCCCCACCTCCTAAAAACTGAGGAGACTCCCCTAATTGGGGAGAGGTAGAGTTTCAGCATATGGATTTTGGAGAGACGCAACATTCAGTTCATAAACCATGGTACATAAATCCGTTTACACATTGTTGAATTCAATTTGGTAATATTTTGAAGATTTTTGCATCTATGTTCATGAGAAAGATTGGTCTGAAGTTTTCTTTTTTTTTTTTTGTAATGTCTTTATCTGGTTTTGGTATTAGAGTAATGCTGGCCTCATAGAATGGGTTAAGATGTATTCTCTCTGCTTCTTCCATTCTCTGTTCCCTCTCCTCTTGCCTTACTTCCTCCTCCAACTTCATTTTATACTCCCAAGTCTGAAATATGAGGAGCAATATCATCTGAAGAACAGCTTAACATGCATCTACTTCTGAAGGAAGAGAAAAACAGGAAGTTGACAGGTATAGACTCCAGCTCAGACTCTGGTCTACTTTTTATTGCTTTTTGGAGATTCCCAGGGAGACATAAATCTTAATAATTTGCCAGGAAAAATTTACTGGCAGAAAGTAGACATAAACTGTGATTTTGAAAGATTTATCTGTGGAGGGTAAATTAGGTAAAGTATGTAAGGTGCTGCTCTGAAGAGATGTGAAGTACAGGGATTGTGTTATTTAGTTCTTTTGTGTTTATCATAGCAGTGGGTATTTGTTGTTTGAACAATTTGTAGGCATTTGCCAATATTCTTATGGTTATTTCAAGAAATACTTATTGGTAGGTTGATTTATAAGTATTCCTGTGGCATTAAAAATTTTTTTTCCTGGAAAATAGCCTAATTTCTAGACTTTTCTGTGTCTGTAATTTTGAGGGGCCTCTAACAATGCATGCATGCCTAATTAATTAATTTATTAAATCAGTCATTCATTCAACACAAATTGAGAGCTCTATATGGCAGGTGATGTTGAAATTCCAAAGAAGAATAAGGATTGGCTCTGTCCATAGAGCTCAGAGTTTGGGGATATGGATAGATTTGTAAAAATGAATAATAAAAAAACCCCTGTATTTTGGTGTCCAGTGTTAGACGTTTGGTATCTGATATGAGAAACAGAAAAGATGTTGATTGGATTTCACTAAAGAGAGAAAATCTGAAAAATTTCCTGAAAGGAAAAGTGTATGTCTTGCAGAGTAAGTGGTGTGAATTATGAAAGAGAGATATAGAGATGTTGTGCAAGTTTGGAGAATTGAGGATGGTTTAGTGTGATTGGAGCTTAAATTGTATGTAAAGTGAAGGGGAATGGCAAAGGATGAAGAAAAATGTTGGGTGGGGCTAGATGGCAAGGTAAGCCTTTGAATGCTGGTCTACTGTGTTCAAATTTTCTCGTGGACTTGATGAAAAGTGTCGGTGGGAGTGACCTAACCAAACCTAGGAACAGAGACATAATTCTGGAATTAGCAGGGAGAGTGGCCTGGATCAGTAGATAGTACTTTGACCTTATTTACTTTCCCAGGGGCTGAATGTGTAAAATCTTTTGTTGCTGACAAAAAATATTTCCCTTCCCTTTTTATGGAAAAGGAAGCTAAATGACAATAAGAGTTAAAGCATAAAATCATGGGGGTTAAACCCTCTCTGAACAAACAAACACCAAATCAACTGAAATGATTTATCTCCATCAAATTATTTTTCTTTTATTTCACTTCCAACATATTTTTATTTTTTCATTTTTTTTAAATTTCAGAATATTACAGAGGTATAAACACTTTGGTTACATATATTGCCTTTGCACCACCTGAATCAGAACTACAAGCATGCCCATACCCCAGACAATGTGCACTGCACCCACTAGATATGAATTTTCCTATTCCCTCTTCCCTCTCCCACCTGCCCGACACCCAATAAATGTTATTTGCATATGTGCACATAAGTGTTGATCAATTAGTATCAATTTAATGGTGAATACATGTGGTGTTTGTTTTTTCATTCTTGTGATACTTCACTTTGAAGAATGGGCTCCAGCTCCATCCAGGATAATACAAGGGGTATTAGTTGACCATTGTTTTTTATGGCTGAGTAGTACTCCATGGTATACATATTCCACATTTTTTTAATCCACTCATGTATTGATGGGGCACTTGGGTTGTTTCCACATCTTTGCAATTGTGAATTGTGCTGCTATAAACATTCTAGTGCCTGAGTGTTTCTATCTCTCCACATCCATGCCAGCATTTATTGTTTTGGGACTTTTTGAAAAAGGCCATTTTCACTGGAGATAAGTGATGTCTCACTGTGGTTTTGATTTGCATTTCCCTGATGATTAGAGATGTTGAGCATTTTTTCATGTTTGTTGGCCATTAGAAGATATATTCATACCTAATGGGTGCGGTGTGCACCATCTGGGAGATGGACATGCTTGAAGCTCTGACTCAGGTGGGTCAAAGGCAATATACATAACCTAAACATTTGTATCCCCATAATATGCTGAAATAAAAAGAATTTTAAAAAACCATTCTAGTGCAGATGTCTTTATTATAGAATGTCTTTTTTTCCTTTGGGCAAATACCCAGTAGTGGAATTGCTGGATCAAATGATAGTTCTACTTTTAGTTCTTTGAGGTATCTCCATATTACTTTCCATAGAGGTTGTACTAATTTGCAGTCCCACCAGCAGTGTATGAGTGTTCTTATCCTCTCTGTGTCCATGCCAACATTTGTTGTTTTGGGACTTTTTGATAAAAGCCAATCTCACTGGCTTTATTAAGTGATATCTCATTGTGGTTTTGATTTGCATTTACCTGATGATTAGAGATGTTGAGCAATTTTCATATGTTTGTTGGCCATTTGTATTCTTTTGAAAAGGTTGAATCTACCAGACTTCAAGCTATACTATAAGGCTATAGTAAGTAAAACAACCTGGTACTGGCACAAGAACAGAGACATAGACCAATGGAACAGACTGAGAACCCAGATATAAAACCATCCTCATATTGTCATCTGATCTTTGACAAAGCAGACAAAAACATACACTGGGGAAAAGAATCCCTATGCAATAAGTAGTGCTGGGAAAATTGGATAGCCACATGTAGAAGATTGAAACAGGATCTGTACCTCTTGCCTCACAAAAACCAACTCATGGTGGATAACAGTCTTAAACCTAAGGCATGAAACCGTAAAAATTCTAGAAGAAAATATTGGAAAAACTCTTATAGACATTGGCTTAGGCAAAGAATCTATGAAGACCCCCAAAGCAATCACAGCAACAACAAAAATAAATAAATGGGACCTGATCAAATTAAAAATCTTCTGCACAGCCAAGGAAACTATCATTAGAGTGAACAGACAACCTACAGAATGGGAGAAATTATTTTTCTTTATATTATTAAGGCTTATTTTGCATCTTAATATTCCATCATACAACCTATGGTGTCTTATGACCTTAAGACCTATTGCTTATGACATTGAATGATTTTATGCTTACCACAAAGATTTTAAACTTGCCAAGATTCAGGAATTGTTTTTGGTAGAGGAGAAATACATTTAGCCATAGGCGTTTACAACATAATGCATCTGTCAAGAATAAAAGGGCTGAAACAGACAGGATTTGGCAAAGGCTTTTTAAGTTTCATCACTTACCCTTTACTCTTTTCTATTCAGACCATTTATGAAGAAAGTTGCGAGATTCACAGTCACCCCCTGATACTCAGTATGTACATTTATGGGTCTAAATGTGAGTAAAACTACTTTATGAGTTACAATTGCCCTTCCATAAGAACCAGGGGTTGTATTTAGCTGTTATGTCAGCAGCATTTCATTGCTTTTTTAAATCATTGGCTCTAAGTAGAAGTAAGGGGAAACAAATCATTTTGATGCTTGGAAGGAATGCCAATCATTTTGAGAGAATGGCAAACATCAGGATTGTTTTTGCTTTTTATAAAAATTCACTCATCAAATGATTTAGAGTCTATTTTGGAGGAACATGTTATTTCCGTGAAAGAACATTTCTCAACTGAGTGGTTGGAAAATATTCCACAAGTCACCCTCATAGCCAAGCATAAAGATATCAAATGCCCCTATGTCTTTTCTAAATTCTCTAGAATCATTTTCAATTGGGAGAAATGCTAATCTGATCTGAAAAAACTTGTACTGATGTCCAAGTGTGATTGTATGTGCATGTGTGATCATAAGTTCTTTTTCCTTTTTTGATTTTTCTTTATCTGTCTACTAAATAGTTATTGTTTTGTCCTTTTGGTTTCCATGGTCCAGCTCACAATTAGGATGACATTTGCAAATCTGATGAGATAAATGACTGGATGCTGGATGTAAGAGGGAACTTTTATTAGGATGAACAGTTGCTCTATCCTGTCCCCACTTGGAAAAGTCCTAGAGTTCAGGCTTCTTCTTAGTTCACCCAACCAATCCTTGACCTCTTTTTGGGGAAGTCTAACCATGGCCAAGGTAGCTGCAAGTATCAGCATAGAAACGTCCCCATCCACGACTGGGGTATGGGTATATGTACTCTTCTGTGTTCTTTTAGGGGTGAACAGAATTTCTCTATTCAGGGACAATTCAAAGAGAAATTGTAGTCCCTTTAGAAGAATTATATTTATAATAAGAGACCAATAGGTAAATAAAGTAAATCATAGTTGAGACCCTTGAGGTTGGAAGAGACTTCCAAGGTCATTTGATGTTGAATCTCCTCCATAGCATTCCAATGAGTTCCTACTTGAATCCATCCTCTGGTAGAGAGCTTCCTACTTCCCTAAGCTGTCTGTGACTGTACCTGTTATGACACTTAAATATTTTTCCTTATTTCAGTCTAAAATCTATTCTTTTAACTTTCAACCTGTTTGTCCTAATCTTATGCTTTGGAGTCTGGAGTAGGCATGTTTGGATCAGTGCTTCTCAAACTTCAGCATGCTGAAGAACTTGTTACAGTAGAAATTCCTAGGGCCCACCCCCAGGCATATTTATTTCTAACAAGCTTCCAGGTTTTGCTGGTGCTGCTATTGGTGTGCAGATTACCTTTGAGTGGTTTTGATTTAGACTACTCAAGAGTCCTTCCCCCTTCCTTTGTGACTCCACCTGGTTTTTCCTTGGGGACTAGCTTGTGTCCTACTGCAGGCAGACAGCCCAGTGGTGAGCATGTGACACAGGCTGGACCAAAGGGAAGATGATTTTCAAGAATTTGAGACAAGGAGAAAAAAAATCTGGTAGCTATGTCATCCTGTTGACCACAGTTATTACCTAGGTTCCTGGACCTGCCCTGTTCCCCATTGCTCCTGAGCCTCATGTTCAGTTTTCCTTTTATTTGTTTGAATTACTTCATACTCTTCCAATAAGTGGTTGGTTTTGTTTTTCCAGTTCCACTTCAGTTTTTCCTTCTCTTCTTTCTTCTTCTTTTTCTTTTCTCTCTTCCTTTTTATATTAACCAGTTGGTTTCTAATTCTTACCAGCAAAAGCCTAACTCGATATATAACTATTATAGAAAGAGTACATCTGCTCTCTTGACCATAGCACACTCTTCCACATGTTTAAAGACAGCTTCAGCTCGCTGCTTCTCCAGATCAAATGCTCTTTCATCTGTTCTTTGTGGGGTACTTTCTTGAAGTCTTCACATTATCGAGTCCTCTTTCAGTTGATGTACTGGTTGTCTCCATTCCATATAAAGTGTGGTGGACAGAAGGAAATCCAGTACTTCATCAGTTCAATACGGCACAATCCAGACTGCAGAGAGGAGAGAGGTTCTAACACCCTTGCTATGAACACTGTGCTTTGATTAATGCCACCTAAAGCAGAAAGAGAAAGGAAAAATAGACATTTATGTAGTAGTTTATTTGATCAATCTCAATAATGAACACAGATGATCCTGGTCCCAAAGTAGATCTTTTGAACTGAATGATTGTTTGGATGTGATTTCTCCTTCGTTCTTTACAGACCAGGTAGTACATCACACTAATCTTTGCTGAGGAGCAAGCAGGGAAATTGGCCCTAGAAGGTAGAGAACAAAAGAGTATCTTTGAACACATGTGCTCAGAGTTTGCCTATATAAAGGAGAAGGGATGACAGAACATTAAGAACTTGGAGGTATGTGCTCAGGGAGTGTGTTGACAGTTTAAAACATAGAAAAAGCAAAAGACACTCCTGGGATTCTTCTTAAATTCAGGTGATGTTTACTTATGGGCTCCTGTTAGGCCCTTTTCATTATAGAATGTCAGAGAAGTCTGAGAAGACAGGGATGCTCAGGAGCATTGGTCTTTTTAAAACAATTATTATTATTGCTATTTCATCTAAATACTCAGAAGTTTAACTTAGCTACTTGATATGCATACTCGCAAGTAGTCATTTTTGGGGTGTGTACTCCTCAGGCAATAACAATGGTTCTCTTTGTCCTTCCTAGAGTGATTTGAATTTAAAGCAGAACCACATGAAGCATTTGATCACTTCCAAGAACAATGGTGGGGAACAGAGGAACAGTAAGACTTTGGATTTTTTTCTTTATTTTAAATTGCTTTTTTCTCTATTTTTAAATTGCTTTTGTATGTCCCCGAGATTTAGGGTCATAGTCCTTCTCTCTAGCAAAGTAGAGTTGGACAGAAGGAGGAGATGAACTGTGATGCTTTTTCAACAAAGGCCACACAGCTGATTGCATGAGGTGGTCTGATATTAAGATAGCCCTTCAGAATTGTCCCAAATTGAGGCCATGGGGCTGGGCCTTTGTATCCCCATATCAACCGGTCACTGGAAGCAGGTTGCTGTGGGGGAGGGTGAGTGACCTTGGGTGAGGTGGCTCTCTCTGACTGAGCTTCCACAGAGGGCCTCAGCTGAGTGCTACCTGAGGAGTCCTGATGGGGAGCTGGGCAGTGCACCCCACATTCACGACAGGTCCCGGCTCTCCTGGTGGCTACCTGGAAGGTCTGTGTGGCACAGGAGAGTTGATAATCTGCGGAGGGGATTTTGATGAATGATGGGTGATGGGAGAGTACAAGTGGACCAACTGCTCTCCTCTCCTCTCTTCTATGGATTGTTCCAAGATGCATTTCACAAGACCCAGCAGTAGGCTATATTTGTTGCAAAAGTGTGGAAAGCTCAGTAACATGCCCCCTTGTATGTGCACTCCCTCTTTCTCTACTTCATTTCCCTTTTCCCCTTCATGCTTATTCCCCTGAGAAAGTACCCTCCCAATAAAGTGCTAGGATGGTAGCTGTGATGGATGACTTTATATGCCACTTGGCTAGGTTATGGCACCCAGCTGCTTGGCCAAATACTAGTCTAGATGCTGCTGTGAACATATTTCATAGATGTAATTAACCTTTAGAATCTGTTGACTTTAAGTAAAGGAGATTACTTTTGAGAATGGGGGTGGGACTTATCTAATCAGTTGAAGGTCTAAAGAGTAAAAACTGAGGTTTTCTGGAAAAGAAGGAATTTTCCTTCAGGACTGAGTTTCCAGCCTCCCAGCCTCTGCTGTGGATTTTGGACTTGCCAGCTTCCATAAGCACGTGAGCCAATTCTTTAAAATTACTTATATATATTTATATCTATCTGATCTATCAAGCATCTATTTCCTGTTGGTTCTATTTCTCTAAAGAACCCTGATTGATAAAATTAATTTTTTCCTATTAGAATCATAAGATTTAGGAGTTATAAAGGGCCTTAAAGATCATCTAGTCTAATCCTTCCCATTTTATAGGTCAGGAAACTGAGGCTCAGAATGGTTCATTTATTTGATGTGTATCCTAGACCCAAAGTATAGGCTTCCTGACTCCAGGTCCTATGCTCTTCCCACTGGGTAACACTTATCTACACTAACTCACTTGAAAGTGACTTTACTCCAGAAGATAGTTCTGTGATGGGCTCATACCTGGCTCATGCAGTAGCTGGGGCTCATCCTGGACACTGCTTGATCTTCTTATGGCACCTCATGTGGATGCTCCTTAGAGAATTTTAGTAGTATAGAGTCTCTACACTGTTAAAGCTGGTAGGAGCCAGGGAGACACTCACGACCTGTGGTTTCCAGCCCACTTACTATTAAGGATCCTTTCTGTAATTTTCCCTAATCTCTACCCTGAAACTTCTTTCTATGAAGATATCTTCTTAATTGCTTTATTAAGAAATGATCATCAAATTGTACACTTTAAATATGTGCATTTTATCGTGTGTCAATCAAACCTCAGTAAAGCTACAAAAAATAACATTGGTAAAGCACCAGGAAAAAAAAAGAACTAATCATTTTTCCATTTATTTAACTAAAAGCACAGAAAACTTCCATCAGAGTTTTTGATGTACACTTACCATTTAAATCATACACATTGCAGATAAATGTATGGATTTTACTTAACTCTTTAAAAGATAGAAGCCAGTGATGATGCCACCTTTATAGAGTCTTTCCAGGACCCTCAAGGAGTGAACCACTGATCTGATCTCTCTCCCATACCTACCCTTTACTGCTCCAGCAGAGGACCAGTGGAATTTAGAGCCTGGAGTAGAATCTGTGTCTTCTGACTTGAACTAGCAATTTCCTCTCAGTCTTACAACAACATTCCTCTTCAAGAGGCTTCTTAGCTTTCATTAGTCATTGCCAAGGTCTGTAGTGCTGATTATTAGCAGGCATCATTTCTACCAAGGTGCGTGTGCCTCTTTCTTGAGTGAATTTTCTGCCTGCAGGTCCCTCAGCCTCATTTGCTCTACAGAGAGTCCTTGGGCACACATCCTCGGGCTTCTGTCCTTTTTCCAGGGAGGTTATGGGGTTTTGTCAGTTAAACTCCAGTTGCTATTCGCTTTTCCAGAAGCAGTTTTTGGTGGAGTAGTCATACCGAACTGCTCAGCCTCAAGCTGCATGCATGGTCAAGAGAGAGGTGATACCTGCCAATGACCTCCTGCTTGATACTTTTGGGTCTATCTGCATTTGGATTTCCTGGAGAAAAGCACGGAGGCTCAGTAGGAGTGGAGTGTGGGGCATAATTTAATGGGAGACATTTTGTTAGGGATAAATGCCTTTATTTAGTTACTAGAACAAATTAGCTCAATAGATGGATTCTCACTAGCCTCCACCTAATATTGTGCTGGGAATTGAGAGAACTAGGTTCTAGTCCTTCCTCTGCCACTCGTTTGCAATGCTGTCTTGACAACCATCTCAGCTTCTGGAGGATTTTGCTACTTATTTTGTAAACAGGGATAATAATGCTTATTGTACTTGTGTGTATGGAAGTTTTTATCCCTGTCAACAAGCCTCCTTTCTCGTGCTGGTATTGATAGTTGGGTGTGCTCAGTTTCTCATGACTGGAGTTTTCCAGCAGTTCAGTGATCATGTTTCAGAGATGCAGCAGAGAGACTTTCTGCACCAATTGAAAAGATCCAATAAATAACCCAAGGTTTCCTTCCAGCTCTACACTCTGTGTTTCTAATTGGGCCATATACACATGACATCATTTCACCCTTTTTTCCAGAAATATGAAAATAAATCTTTTCAGAAAACCACACTTTTAGCTTCCTGACAGTTAAGGCATAGTCATCTCTCCCTGGACAACTGCAAGGCAGCCTCCTAAGTGGTTCTACTCTTGCCTCACAAGGAGACTGTTCTCCATAGAGAAGTCAGAGCAATCTTTCAAAAATGTAAATTACACTCTAACACCCTCCTGCTTAAATCCCTCCAATAGCTTCCCCTAGATTTACAATAAAATGTGAGGGTTTCGGTAGGACCTCGGTGATCTAGCCTGTGTTTATCTCTCAGTCCTTACCTCCTCCCCTGCTATTCCAGCCATACTCTTGTTCTGTTTGTTCTTGCAAGCACACCAATATTTGTTCCTGTTTCAGAGCCTTCGCATTGCAGTTTCCTCTGCCTGGAATGCTTTTCCACTCCCAGCTACCTCCTTCTTATCATCAGGTCTCAGCTTAAATTACTCCCCTAAGAGGCCTTTCCTGACCACCCTATTTAATGCAGTCTTTTATCCTTATCTTTAGCACTTATTGATTTCATTACCCTTTACCAGTATCTGAGATTATCTCAAAGAAGTAAATGAATAATCTATTTAGTAAGTTTTTCCCCCCTAAAATGCAAGGTCCATCAAGTAGGGACCATGTTATCCTCCTTCACTACTGTATCTATTCTAGCAGCTAGTCACCCAGAGTAAACGTTCGTTAATAGTATGTTGAATGCTTTTGTTCATTTTACCATATTTATAATTGAGCTCTGACGATGGGGTAGGTGCTGCTCTAGCCATGAAGATTAGCTGAAAACAAAACAGACAAAGCCCCTGCCCTCAGGGAGGTTTTATTCTGTGGGAGCTAGTTTGGGGGAGAAATCAGAAAGTATAAGTACATAAGTAAATATGTGTCATGTGGCGGTAAGAGCCATAGAGTAAGATAAGACAGAGTATGGTGGTTTGGGGTGTCGGGGGAATTCAGGGGAATTCTCATTCACATTTGCCGAGAGCCTTGAAAGAGAGTAAAGAAGCAAACCGTGAAAGAATGTTCTAAGGAAAGGCCCTGAGCTGGATGTGCACCTGGCGTGTTGGAGGAATTGCACAGAGGCTGGTACAGCAGCAGGAGGGAGAACAGAGTGAAAGTAGCAGGAGAAGCCAGAGAGGAGAGGTGGGGGACCAAGTCAGACTGAGCAGACGCTGTTAGGCCATGTGAGGGCTTGGGTTCAACACAGAGTGAGAAGGAAAACTTAGAAGCTTTGGATCACAAGTGACACATGATCTTTCTTACTTTCCAAAAGAGTTACCCAGGTCGTTGTGATAAGAATAGACCTGAGGACGTGGTGATGAAAATAAGGAGATACTTAGGAGACCAAAGCATGGTGTTCTGAAATATACCAAGGTATATTTCAAGGTAAAGCAGACAGGACTTGTCAATGAATGGAATGTGGGGTGGGAGAGAAGAGTTGAAAGCGATTTCCAGGTTTTGGCATGAGCAATTAGAAGGTTGGAGTTACCATTAACTGAGATGGGGAAAGGCTGTGAGAAGAGCAATTTGGGGGTGGGAATCAGGCACTATATTTTTAAAGAATGACATCACTGTAAGGTGGTATTATTAGTAATGTGATTGATTCTAGACCTTCAGGGATTCCTTTAGGGCTGCTCTAGTTTTGCTATCTAACATCTGCCTTAATTTAAAAATTATTTAAAAATTTAAAAATTATTAATTTAAAAATTATTCTTAATTTAAAAATTTCTTAAAAATTCATTGGTGTATGTTTGTGTGTATGTGTGTTATGGGATATCTATAAATGGCTGAAAGGTGTGAATAAGTCATGCCAATGATTGCTAGGAGAAGCTTAGTTTGGGCATGTATGCTACCTGGGATGGCCCACCCTCCCCTTTTCCACCTCATTTTGGATAGTAGAAAACCAAAGCCCAGAGATATGAGGTGGTTTCTTTGAGGCCAAACAGCTAATGAGTAGTAGAACTAGCCCAGGAGCAAAGGCCTCTTCTTTTTGGCTTGTGCCCCTTCCAAAATATCACATCAGTTTTCTGCTGTTACATCTGAGTACAGCAACCTGTATTTCTTGGAGAGCAAGGATTAGAAATAAGTTGAGTCGAAATATACACATTCTTAAATATCATTGTGTCCTCGGAGATATTCAAAATCTCACAAAAGCCAGAGAGAGGGGAAGGGAAGGCAGAGCGAATGTTTACAGTCACAAGATGGGAAACACTAAGCATTTGCCTAGTACCTACCAGAAAACTTGAGCATTTATTTCTTCTATATGCCTGTAAAGCAGCAGGAAGAGACAAGCTGTTCCATTCAGAAACCACAGAAAAATGCTTCCGTGATCTGGGGCTGCCTGTAGCATAAGGAATACATTCTTTGGATTTAAGACACAAACATTCAACAGACCATCTTTCCCTCCCAGAGTCTCTGCACACGAGCAGTGAGCCTTGCTCAAACACTGGCTGACTGGTGCTTGACTTGGGGAGGGAGTCTTGAATCCGCACCTCCCCTTCCCCCCAGCAGAGGAGTTTTCGCTTTGCAAAGCTGTGAAAGGTCAGTAGAAAAAAATTGGCAAGCGCAGCGCTCTCCTTGGATGTTTCTTAAGATTGGAAAGTGAATGATATAAATGTCTAATTAGAGAAGAAAGACACTTGCACATTTCATCTTGCCGAGGGCTCCATCATACTCCGTCTCATTATCGCTTTTGCTACCTACGGTCTTCCCTGACACTTCTCCTATTACTTTCCGTCAGCCGTGCCAGCCCCTGCACTTGAGCAGCTGGGCCGGGTTTGCTGCGTGCTGTCTTTGATATAGAGGTGACATGAGGACCAAAGCCCTGGTTCAAATTGCTTTTGTACTCCGTGGGAAAAAGCCACCAATTCAAATACAGTCAAGGATCACAATCAGACTTTTGGCTCTGCTAAATTCATCTATAGGAAATTCCCTCCCTAAAAGACAGAAGGAAGTGTTCACATAGGTCTCTATAGAAAATACCAACCTGTCATCTTCTGGGGAGGTGTGATTTGTAAAGCAAATTAACCACTAGCATTTTGATGAATTTCAGCTCTGAGCTTTACTTATTGTGCCTGGGAATTTAGCAAATATATGAAGACCCAGCAACTGTTCATAATTCTCAGTTCTGCAGGCATAAAACATTGAAGAAGAGGGTACTAAAACACAAAAACATAGCCCTAAGTTCCAAAGTAGTATTATGGGGTTTTTTTTGTCCCTGACCTTGGCTAATCACCAACTCTCCCATTTGATTGAGAGAAGAAATCTTAGTTTCTTTCTTGTAGTGTCAGGGACCACATGGCAGAGTAAAAAAATGTACAATTAACAGTAGAGAGTTCACATTTGTTTAAAGGCTTTTCAGCCCAAATAGTAAAGACGTTATCCTTTGTATTCCAAAAACTTTCCCAATAATTCAAAGGAAAGAAGATGACAACAGACTTGCTTTCATGCCAGTCACCTCTCAACCCTGTGTCAAAGAAATTCAGAATGCAGCAGGTTGGCAAACTTCAGATGTGGGTAGTGGTATTTTAAATTCAGACAGGAGAAAATGCTTCCCTGTAAAGCAGTCCCTAACCTTTTTGGCACCAGGGACCAGTTTCATGGAAGACAATTTTCCCATGGATGGGTGTGGGGTGAGGGGGAAGGGAGATGGTTTCTGGATGATTCAAGCGCATTATCTTTGTTGTGCAGTCAAATCTCTCTGCTAGTGATAATCTGTATTTGCAGCCGCTCCCCAGCGCTAGCATCACCGCCTCAGCTCCACCTCAGATCGTCAGGCATTCGATTCTCATAAGGAGCCTGCAACCTAGATCCCTCCTGTATGCAGTTTACAGTAGGGTTCGTGCTCCTATGAGAATCTAATGCCACCGCGGATCCGACAGGAGGCAGAGCTTATGCGGCGATGCGAGCGATGGGGAGCGGCTGTAAATACTGACGAAGCTTCACCGGCTCCCAAGCTGCTCACCTCTTGCTGTGCCGCCTGGTTCCCAACAGGCCACGGACCTGGGGTTAGGGACCGCAGCTGTAGAGGATGGATCCTAATGTCGCCGCTGGGAAGCCTCGGCACCCACAGCTTACTTCCTCATTCCCCTCCTGGAAAAACAGCATTAAAAACGGAACCACAAACGTGATTCAAGGATCAGATATTAATAACATCACGCAAGTAAAAGAAAACCCCCGTGGCCAAAAGTGAGGCACTACAGGAGGAAAAGCCCTCCAGCCTGGGCGCCCAGGGGAGGCGCACCCTGACCTGAGCCGGTGCGTCGCTGCAGCCAGCAGGACGCTGTGCTTCGAGCACTGGAATCAGAGTCTCCTGCCTCCCTCACAGAGCAAGAAGAGCTGGGCGCCCCCACCCGCAGGGCAGGCTGTCTGGAAGCAGAGCGAGCACAGACTGTGCCTGGAGCTTGCAGAAGGCAGATGGCGGTGTGTTCTGCCGTGGCAGGGACGGAGCGCTCCCTGTGAGCAAAGTGTCTGATTCGTGACCGCGGGGACGCGTGTTCCTCTCAGCTGCGGGGAGGTTTCCCCAAAGGGCCTCCAGATCTCACAGCGAGAAGTTCCAGGGGCTGAGCGTCCCTCCACCCCAGGGCAGCATCCTCTCTCATCCTCCCTCCTTTTATTGATCTTTTATTGTCTTGATTTAACAATCTTCAGAGAAGTAGCAGTCGCACATGCTGTCAACCCTGCGGAAAACCAAGAGGCAGTAGCGTCTTAATAAAGGGATAATCATTGGAGTGCAGCGAAGGATCACGGCGAGCGGACAGAAGTCCAGGATGGGCGGCCAACAGTGCCCTCTGAATATATAAGGCCGGCTCTTAGGTGGAGGTTTGGACACTGGGTGACATCACTAGAACAAAGTTCAACACGTGGGCTCGGTGTCTCAGGACACACCGTGTCCACTCAGGCCCCCTATACGTGTGTTCTATCCAAACTTCTCCAAATCTCTTTCTGCACTTCTACGTTCCTTTTATGTGTCCTGAGAGTAGAAAGGACCTTAAACCACTCTCTGACTAAGCCTGGAACAAGTGGTTTCTCTTGTACAGCTCTAAGTGCTGCCCCAAAGCCATTTAACAATTATCTTGTTAATTGGGAGACTTTAGACTTTGTTAATTGGGCTTCAGTCTTTCTCAATGCCCTTCTCAATTAACCCAATTTCATTTAAAACAGGGAAATTCCCCAGTGTAGGTAACCCCTTCCTGTGTAGGTTTCTCACAATAGAGATATGTTTTTTTTCTTCCCTATTTTTCCAACAAAAGAAAACCAAGCAAACCAATCTTAGAATCGGCCATTGCAAATTAAGCCCATAAAAAGTAGCTTGGGCAGAAGAAGGGTTCCCTAATTCACTGCAAGGGTCAGTGGCCAAGCAAAAAGGACAAACATGTCAGGGTGGCCAGCCCTGCGGGGGCAGTTCTTCCAGAGCTGAATTTACAGAACCCCTCAGAAGGGAGCAGGAGAAATGGAAGGAGCCGAAGAGGCTCCAAACAACTCAGGCTCAGATGATGAAAGAGCAACGGAGTGTTGTTTTGGATTATGAAATAGGCCCAAAATGGTTTATATATAGCTATATTACTTTGCCCCCTGATATTTCACTGCACAATTTAATTTTTCCTTCTATTCTTCATATTCTTCAGTCTTTCCCCGTATCTTTTTTTTAAAAAAACATTTTCTGGTTTGGTTTATATTTCCCATATTTGGTTCATATCCTGTTGCTGAATGGTCCTCTATTTCTTCTGTCCTTTTCTATTTATTAATACTTAAGTTTATTCTCCTTTCCTTTCCTAGGCTTTTTCTCTTCTCTCACCTTATCTAGCCATAATTAAATACAGGCAGGACACAGGAGGATGATTTCCAGAGCTACAGGCTTTCAAACAATTGGGAAATAAAATGTCTTTCTACAACAATTTTTATTTGCCTTTTATCCCCGAGGCGAAGCTTGTTTGTTTGCTTATTAATAAATGTGAATTCACTTGTTAAAAATACACAGAGCAGCTACTAGGTTCTAGTCACTGTTCAAAATGCTGGTAATGTTCAAATGAATAAAATAGTAAAAGCAGCTCTTAGTGAGCATGTACTCTATCTCAGCACACTGTTTACCATTTCCTATTTTTTTCTCTGCTAAATCTCACAGTCTGCCTAGCGAGGGAAGTTCAATTTCCCCTATTTTCAGATCACAGCCAGTAAGTGTTCACAGCGAGTACAATATGAACCCAGCAATTTGGATACAGAGCTTCTGCCTCTAACTACTTTGTTCTGAAACCTTCATTATACCCTGCCATGAAGTATCCAGCCTGCAGTCTAAAAGAGGTCACTGACATGTAAAGTGAGGAGTTCTGCAATAGAATGTGTGGGGAGCTGTGCTGAGTCATCCTGTATAGTTGGGTAGGTTGTGCACTGCACAACTTGAGGAAGTCCCATTCACATATCCCTTAGGATATGTAGTAGTATGGACACAGAGTTTGGAGAATAAGTCAGAATTCTCAAGTCAGAGGTTGCATGAATAGGCTTGGGGTGGGGAGAAAGTGTTGAGGGGAAGGAATTAAAGGGAGACCAAGAGGTTGAGATAATTTGGGATCCAGCCTACAGTGAACAACCTATTGTGTTGTGTTGAGTTTGATATGGTTTAGGTCAGAGGTCACAAACTGGGAGCCTGAAGGCCCACTTAGCCTGCCATATATAAAAATGTTTTGATTTTCTTGTCAACATTTAAAACTGAGAAACTTCTTATTAAAAAACCTGTATTTCAGATTCTTAAAAATTTGAGAGTTGGCAATATTCAGCCCACATTCCCACAGAGCAACAATCAGCAACAGCTAAGCAGTGCTGGCTTCCCCTTAGGCAAGGCAGTAAGCTCCAGCCCCCTGCAGTCCCTGCGGCTCTGCTTCAGGGCACCATCCTCAACCACTTCCATCCGCTCACTGCTTTGCCTCTGCAGGTATTTGAGTTGCAGCCCTTGGTGTGGGTGCTTCTCAAACTTGTGTGTGTGTCTCTTGGGAGTTCACAGAGGAGGGCTGGGGTTGAGAAGCCACAGGATAAATATTCATCATGGAGAGTCAATTTTACTTGGAGTCTGGGGGATAGGTATAGGGAAAAACTTTAATTTAACATGTAAGTGGTTGGCATTTTTTCTATATTTAAATAAATAGTCAATTTTATTTACTTTTTAAGTTGATTCATAATTGCATATATTTATGGAGCACAGGTGATTTTGATACATGCATACAATGTGTAATGATCAAATCAGGGTATTTAAGACATCCATCACCTTGCACATTTATCATTTCTTTGTGTTAAGAACATTTTCTCTTCTAGCTATTTTGAAATATGTAATATATTGTTTTTAACTATAGTTACCCTCTGTGTTATTGAACACTATAACTTATTCCTTCTATTGAACTGTATGTTTGTACCTATTAAACTTCTCTTCATCTGCTCCCTTCCCAGCCTCTGGTAACTGTCATTCTATTCTCTACCTCCATAAGACTAACTGTTTTAGTTCCCACATATGAGAGAGAACGTGTGTTATTTCTCTATCTGTGACTAGATTATTTCGCTTGACATAATGACCTCCCCTTCCATCCGTGTTGCTGGAAATGACGTGATTTTATTTTTCTGTGGCTGAATAGTAATCCATTGTGTGTATATACCACATCTTCTTATCCATTTATCTATTGTTAGACACTTAGGTTGATTCCATATCTTGCTTATTGTGAATAGTTCTGCAATAAACATGGAGGTTCAGGTATCCCTTTGGTATGCTAATTTCCTTTCCTTTGGATAAATACCCAGTAATGAGATTGCTGGATTGTATGGTGGTCCCATTTTCAATTTTTTGAGACACCTCCATACTGTTTTCCATAGTGGCTGTATGAATTTACATTCCAACCAACAGTGTATAAGAGTTCCCTTTTCTCTGCATCCTCTTGAGCATCTGTTACTTTTTGTCTTTTTGACAATCATCATTCTAACTAGGGTAAGATGATATCTCATTGTGGTTTTGATTTGCATTTCCCTGATGAGTCATGGTGTTGAACACCTTTTCAAATACCTGTTGGTCCTTTTTATGCCTCCTTTGAAGCAATATCTATTTAGATCCTTTGCCTATTTTAAAAATCAGGTTATTCTATTTTTTTGCAATTGAGTTGTGTTCCTAATATATTTTGGATACTGACCTCTTATCACATATATAGCTTGCAAATATTTCTCCCATTCCACATGTTACTTTTTCATTTTTGCTGATTGTTTCCTTTGTGGTATAGAAGCTTTTAGTTTGATGTAGTCACATTTATTTATTTTTGCTTTTGCCTACTGTGCTTCTGGGATCCTAAACAAAAAAATCATTGCCAAGAGCAAGGGAAAGGACCTTTTTTCCTGTGTTTTCTTCTAGGAGTTTTATGGTTTAAGATCTTATATTTAGGTCTTTAATCCATTTTGAGTTGATTTTTGTGTATAGTGTAAGTGTCCAATTTCATTCTTTTCCATGTGGCTAGCCAATTTTCCAAACACCATTTATTAAAGAGACTATCCTTTCCTCATTGTCTGTTTTTGGAGCCTCTGTATTAGTAGATCAATTAACTGTGGATTTATTTCTGGACTTTCTATTCTGTTCCATTGGTCTGTGTGTCTGTTTTTAATGCCAATACCTTACTGTTTTGATCACTATAGCATTGTAATATAATTTGAAATCAAATAATGTGATGCCTCTACCTTTGTTTTTCTTTCTTAGGATTGCTTTAACTATTTGGGTTTTTTTGTGGTTCCTTATAAATTTTAGAGTCCCCCCCATTTCTATAAAAAAGGCTTTTGGAGTTTTGGTAGGGATTGCATTGAATCTGTATATCACTTCACATAGTACAGACATTTTAAACAATATTATTTCAATTTATTAACAGAGAATATCTTTCCATTTGTGTATTCTTCAGTTTCTTTCATAAATGTTTTATAGCTTTCAGTATGCAGATCTTTCACCTCCTTGGTTAAATTTATTCCTTAGTATTTTAATCTTTTTGATGCTATTATAAATGGGATTGTTTTATTGATTTCTTTTTCAGTAGGTCATTATTGGATAGAGAGATCCTGGAATTTCTGAAACCATGAGAACATACAGGATCTTTAAGGATGGCAGTCCTTGACATTTGTATATTCCCACTCTGTGTGGTGTTCCATGAAGTTTGCTAAAGGTTATAATTAAATATGGAATGCTGGAGAGTGTTTTTATCTTTATAAGTTAGACTTTTTTTATAATCATGTTACTTTTTGCTAATTTTTTATGATATCAAGCATAAAATGCTATTGAACAGTCCCATTTCTTTTTTTTTGAGAATAAAAATTATCTTTAATAATCATATTTTTAAATACTTTGTTGTTTATACTTCTATACTTCTATTCCTTTCTCTATAGGAATGAATACCTTAAACAATAGAAACATAGTATATACACATTGTTTTGTAATATGCATTTCACTGATCAATATTTCATAAATATATTTTTTATTTTTTATTTCTAAAATATTAAGGGGGTACAAAAGGTTTTGTTGCATGGATACACTCCATAATGCTGAGGTCAGGGCTTTCAGTGTGCCCACCACCAGGACAGTGTTCATTGTACCTAATAGGTAAGTTTTTGTCCCTCAGGCCCTTCCCGTCCTTCTTAGTTCCCAATGTCTTTTACATCTTTTTGTGCCTATGTGCAACCATTATTTAGCTCCCACTTATTAGGAAGAACATGTGGTATTTGCTTTTACATTCCTGAGATATTTAACTTAAGAAAATGGTCTCCAGTTCCATTCAAGTTGCTGCAAATAAAATTATTACATTCCTTTTTATTAGTGAGTGGTACTCCATAGTGTGTATGTATGTGTGTGTGCTTGTGTGTGTATATATATGTCACATTTTCTTTATCCACTCATGTACTGATGGGCAATTAGGTTGGTTCCATATGTTTGCAATTGTGAATTGTGCTACAATAAACATTTGAGTGTAGGTATCTTTTTGATAAAATAATTTCTTTTCCTTTGGGTAAATATCCAGTAGTAGGATTGCTGGATTGAATAGTAAGTCTACTTTTAGCTCTTTGAGGAATCTCTATACTGTTTTCCATAGAGGTTATACTAATTTGCAGAACCACTAGTAGTGTGTAAGTGTTCCTTTTTCTCTGCATCCATGCCAGCATCTTATGTTTTTTGACTTTTTAATAATAGTCATTCTGACAGGGATAAGGTGGTATTTCACTGTGGTTTTAATTTGGATTTCCCTGATGATTAGTGATTTTGAACCTTTTTCATAAGTCTGTAGGTCATTTGTCTATCTTCTTTTGAAAAGATTCTGTACATGTCTTTTGCCCACTTTTTGATGGGATTATTTGATTTTTTTCTTGCTGATTTGTTTGAGTTCTTTGTAGATTCTGGATGTTAGTCTTTTGTCAGATGTATAGTTTGTGAATATTTTCTCCCATTCTGTAGGTTGCATGTTTATTGTGTTATTTCTTTTGCTGTGCAGAAGCTTTTTAATTTAATTGTCCCATTTATTTATTTTTCTTGTTGCTGTATTTGCCTGTGGGGTCTTAGTCATAAATTCTTTGCCTAGGCCTATGTCTAGAAGAATTTTTTCTATATTTTCTTCTAGAATTTTTATAGTGTCCTGCCTTATATTTAAGTCTTTAGTCCATCTCAATTAATTTTTGTACATGATGAGAGATATAGGTCCTGTTTCATTCTTCTGCATATGGCTATCCAAATTTCCCAGCACCATTTCCCAGCACTGTTATTCTTTCCCCCGTGTATATTTTTGTCTGCTTTGTCAAAGATGAGTTGGTTATAGCTATATAGTTTTATTTCTTGGTTCTCTATTCTGTTCTATTGGTCTATGTCTCTACTTTTATACCATTAGCATGATGTTCTGAATATTTTAGCTTTATATTATCATTCGAAGTCAAGTACTGTGATGCCTCCAGATTTGTTCTTTTTGCCTAAGATTGTTTTGGCTATTTGGGTTCTTATTCAGTTCCAAATGAAGCTTAGGATTTTTTTCACTAGATCTGTGAAGTAAGACATTGGTATTATAATGGGAATTATGTTGAATCTCTAAGTTGCTTTGGACAGAATGGACATTTTAACAATGTTGATTCTACCAATCTATGAGAATGGGATATTTTTCTATTTCTTTGTGTCATCTATGATTTCTTTCATCAGATCTCTCCTTGTAGACATCTTTCACCTCTCTTGCTAAATATATCCCTAACCATTTTATTTTCTTCATAGCTATTGTAAATGGTATTGAGTCCTTGATTTGACTCTTAGATGATTTATGTACATTGATTTCGTAACCTGAGATATCACGGAATTTACTTACCAATTCTAGGAGTCTTTTGGTGTAGTTGTTAGGATTTTCTAGATGTAAGATAATGTTGTCAGCAAACAGGGATAATTTGACCTCCTCTTTCCCAATGTGGATGCCCTTTATTCTTTCTCTTGCCTGATTGCTCTGGCTAGAACTTCCAGTACTATGTTGAATAGAAGTGTTAACAGTAGATACACTGGACTTGTTCCAGTTCTTAGGGGGAATGCTTTCAGCTTTTCCCCGTTCAGTATAATGTTGGCTGTGGGTTTGTCATATATGCCTTCTGTAATTTTGAGATATGTTCCTTCTATGCCTAGTTTTTTGAGGATTTTCAACATGAATGGTGCTGAATTTTATAAAATGCTTTTTCTGCATCTATCGATATGATCATATGGTCTTCATTTTTGCTTCTGTTTATGTGGTGAAGCACATTTATTGATTTGAATATGTTGAATCATCCTTGCATCCCTGAGATGGAACCAACTTGATCCTGGTGAATCATCTTTTTGATGTGTTGCTGAATTTGGTTTGCTGGTATCTTGTTGAGGATTTTTGCCTCAGTGTTCATAAGGGATATTGTTCTGTAGTTTTCTTTTTTGTTGTGTACTTTCCTGGCATTGGTATCCAGGTGATACTGGCTTTATAGAATGAGCTGGGGAGGATTCCTTCCTTCTTGATGTTATGGAATAATTTCTGTAGAGTAGGTGCCAATTCTTTTTTGTAGGTTCTGGTAGAATTTGGCTGTGAATCTGTCTGGTCCAGGGCTTTGTTGTTGTTGTTGGGAGATTTTTTTATTACTGCCTAAATCTTGCTGCTAGTTATTGGTATGTTCAGGATTTCTATTTTATCCTGATTTAGGCTTGAGAAGTAGTATTTTTCCAGGAATGTATCCATTACCTCTAGGTTTCTTTCCCCTACAGTTTTTGTGTGTAGAGGTTTTTGTAGTATTCATGGATAATATTTTGAATTTCTGTGGTATCAGTTGTAATGTCGCCTTTTTAATTTCTAATTAAGGTTATTTGAGTCCTTTCTTTTCTATTTCTGGTTAATCTAGCCAATGGTCTATTGATTTTGTTCATCTTTTCAAAGAGCCAACTTTTTGTTTCAGTGATCCTTTGTATTTTTGGGTTTTTTGTTTTCTATTTTATTAGTTCTTCTCTGATCTTTGTTATTTCTTTTCTTCTACTGGCTTTGGATCTGGTTTGTTCTTTTTCTAGTTCCTTGAGATGTGACATCAGATTGATAATTTGTGATCTTTCTTTTTTTAAGATGTAAACACTTAAGACTATGAATTTTCCCATTAGCACTTTCTTTGCTGTACCCACAGATTTGGAAATCTTGTGTCCCCTTTGTTGTTCAGTTCAAAGAATCTTATGTTTCTATCCTAATTGCATCATTGACCCAAGGATCATTCAGCAGAAGATTGTTTTATTTCTGTGACTTTGTGTGGATTTGAGGGTTTCTTTTGGAATGGATTTCTAGTTTTACTCCACTGTGATCTGAGAAGATATATAGTATGATTTCAGTTTTTCTGAATTTACTGAAATTAGCTTTGTGGCCTAGGATATAATTAATCTTAGAAAATGTCCCATGTGCTGATGAATGTGTATTCTGTATTACATTATGTATACAGAGTGTATATTCTGTAGTTTGGGGGTAGAATGTTCTGTAAATGTCTGTTAGGTCCATTTGTTCTAGAGTTCATTGAAGTTCAGTATTTATTTCTTTGGTAATTTTTTGCTTCAATGATCTATCCAATTTTGTCAATGCAGTGTTGATGTCTATAGCAATTATAATGCTACTGTTTATTTCTTTGCTTAGATATGGAAAAATTTTCTTTATCAATCTGGGAGTTCCTGTGTTAAGTGTGTAGATATTTAGGATTGTTATGTCTTCTTAATTGCCCCCTTTATCATTATATGTTGGCTTGCTTGTGGTTTCCATTTGCTTGGAATATTTTTTTCCATCCCTTTTACTTTGAGTCTGTACATGTCCTTGACAGTTAGATTGGTTTCTTGAAGACAGCATATACTTGGGCAATGATTTTTCATCCATTAAGCCAGTCTGTATCTTTTAATTGGAGCATTAAGACAATTCATGTTCATTGTTTGGATCGATATGTGGAGTATTGCTCTGTTTGTCATGTTGGATTATACTGGCTTGTTTTGTTTTCCCTCTTGTGCTGTTGTTTTATAAGAGCTTTAAGCTTTAATTTTAGGGTATTTTATATTAGTGGTTATCCATTGTACTGTTCCATGTATAGTACACTATTGAGCATTTCCTGTAGGCAGATCTAGTAGAGACAAATTCCCTTGATGTTTGCTTCCCTGGAAAAGTCTTTATTTCTCTATCATTTATGAAACTTAGTTTTTCAGGATACAAAATTATTGCCTGGCAGTTGTTCTGTTTAAGAAGATTAAAAATAAGACCCCAGTACCTTCTAGCTTATAAGGTCTCTGCTGAGAAATCTGCTGTTAGTCTGATGGACTCTCCTTTGTAGGTTAGTTGTTGCTTTTGTCTTATAACTTCTAAGATTTTTCTCCTTCATTTGACTTTGGCCAGGTTGATGATTTTGTGTCTTGGAGCTGTTCTATTTGATAGGAATCTTTCCAGTGTTTGATGACCATCTTGTATCTGGACATCTGAATCTCTGGTGATATCAGGGAACTTTTCCCTAATCATTCCCTCAAATAGGTTTTCCATGCTTTTTGCTTTTCTTCTTCTTCATCAGGGATACCTATCATTTGTACATTGGTTTGCTTTACATAGTCCCATATTTATCTAAGTGATTCTTTCTTCTTCTCCTTATTTTATTTTATTTTTGACTAACTGGGTTAGTTTGAAAGCCTTGTCTTCAAGCTCTGAAATTCTTTCTTCTGCTTGGTCTAACGTGTTGTTGAAGCTTTCTGCTGTATTTTGAAGTTTCCTAAATGACTTTTTTTTTATTTCTTTAAGCTCTGTTACATCCTTTTTTCTGCTTTCTATCTATTTAGTTACTTTCTCATTTTTTTCATTCATGATCTGAAATTTTTTTTGTGTGTGTTTGCTTTCAACTTTTTCTTCTATCCCATTCATCTTATTTGCCATCTACATTATGAATTCCATTTCTGACATTTTAACAATTTCCTTTTGGTTGGTGTTCATTGCTGTATATCGATTGTGATTCTTTGGGGGTGTTGAAATAGCTTGTTTTTTCATGTTGCCAGAATTCTTTTGCTAGTTTCTTCTCATCTGAAAACTCTTCTCTCAGTTCAGGCCAGATAGGTTTGCAGTGTTCCTGTTCTACTTTGCTGGGGACTCTCCTTCTGGTCTTGTTGAGTGGATCTCCCCATCCCCACATCCTTTGCTGTGAGTGTCTCCCATTACTTCTCTGATGATTTGCAATGGTCTCTCTAAGGGGATCCATCCATAGGTGGACATCCAATTGCAACTTTCGATCTTCTACAGTGAGTAGCATGTGTGATCTGCTTCTAGTCTGCAAACATGGCCTCCTCTCCCATTTCTTCTGAATTTATTGCCCCGTTCTGATTGCCTTCTGATATCAGAAAGGGCTTACCAAATGAAAACTCCCTTTTAGCAATTATAAAGAAGATTTCATTAACACCTCAAATGCACATTCATAGCTTAATATCTTATATACAAATTAAGAAGTATGAACAGGAAATAGTGTGCCTGAGAATTTTTATTTCCTTTAGGATATAAAAGTAAAAGTAAACCAACTTCAGAGCACCCACATATGATTGACTTCCAGACCATAACTTCCTTCTAACAGTCAATGACCAAACTCCTACTGTGGATGAAAGGACATAGGGACCAATCACATTTAAAATTAGCCTGATGTTGCCTCCAGGAGTTTTCAGATAGCTTGTATTACAAGTTGCATTTGTCCCTTTGTGCTATATGAAATCCTATGTCTTATTTAAGAACTAGTGAATTCCATTTGTGGTTATGTTCTATTTAATCTTTCCCCCCACTGGGATGACTTAGGGCTCATTGTGCAAGAATGTAAGTAACTAGAAGACATTGTAGAGGATAAGGTGACTGCCTGGTTATTGCAGCATTGAGGTCTCTGAACTTTAGTTTTACTGTAAATGCAATTTCCTTAGGCTAATGCTGTGACCACATCACTGTCACAGGACCAGAATATGGCAAACACATACAAGAATCAGGTGACTTGTTCTGGTAGGTATTAAGAGTCATTCTATAAACATATGTTGGTGATTCCTGTTGCATTAGCCCTGTTTAAAATGATAATTATTTCCTCTGGGTTCTATTAACTTATTTCTCTAAGTTAGCAGAAGTATCCTATACCACTCAAGCTTCCCAGCTTTGAGGCCAGGAACCTCAAGTGGTCAATATATAAAAAAAGGAAGGGTCACTTCTCTTCCTGCTCATTTTTTCATGATAATTCAACAATGTATCTGGAAAGTATATCATTGGGCCCTCCTTCTATCCCATAGGAAACCGTGTGAGCACATATTAACTCTGGGCCACTGGGCTGACTGCAATTTAATTACTCTGTTTATAGTTGGGGAAAGTTCCAAAAGGCATTGAGTTACGGAACAGAAGGCAAATCCCACCCTGGCCTTTTTCTCTTTCTCTTGGTGGCAGTGTTACACAAGGCCTCAGTTGCAGAAGGCTAGAGACTTGTTTGTTTTGTTTTTCCCAAAAGCAAAGCAGTACACTTTGGTGGTGTTTGTGAAATTAGAAACTATCGCTCAAACCATCAAGAGAAGGTGAGGGTCAAGAGCGTATGCCTGTGCCTTTGCTTACCTTATTTTTATTGGTCTGCAATAAATTTGTTATTTAAAAAAACAAAAACCCTTATTTCCTGTAGAAAGTCCGAGAATAGAGTTTTGTTTTGTCAGTCTAGTGATGAGATGGCAATTTCTAGAGGCCTTGAGGGGACTCAACAAAGCTGAGTAAATGAAGGCTAATGAAGCCAATAAATAAATAAATAACACTGCATCTTCATGTTGCACATGTAGATGATTTTTCACTTGGGTGAAAACTGCCCAAGGAAATGGAAGGGTTTCTGGTGTGGTACTGAGGAGCTGAGTCTGGAGGAAAGAACAGGCTCTAGACCCAGAAAAGGGTTTCTAGAATATTCTGGTGTCCTTCAGCATTTGTCAGTTTCTTCCTTAAGGTTTGTACGCTTCTGGCTGATTTTTCTTGCTTTAGGTAGGGCTATTTTTTTAACAACTTGATTGGCGTATTAATGTCAAACAATAAATTGCACATATTTAATCTATAGAATTGGATGTTTTGACACATGTATACACCATCCCCACAATCAAGATATTTGTTAAATGTTTAAATAACTCAAATAGAGATTAATGGCTTTATGGGACTGATATATATCAAGGAGCATTTGAAGACCAGGTAACTCTCCAAGTTGAAGCAGGGTTAGAATTTTATAGAGTGAGGATAAGAGGGAAACATGTCCTGTGCTATGGCTCAGGTTGATGTTTTAGTCTTTAAGTGCAGCAACTCTGTCAGTTGGAATGATTAGAGATTGTTCTACTTTGGTTTAATCCCATCCAGATAATCATCAGAACAGTTCTCAGGAGAAGTTACTGTTGCAATCTTTGTGATTTATCAATGTTTAGAGAAAGGAGGGGAGGTAGCTTAACAAAAAGAGAGGGAAAGGAGAAAAAAGAGAAAGGAGGTAATGTTCCAGCAAGTGTTAACAGCAAGTGTTACAGCCAGTGTTACAGCGATCTACCTGGGAAAGAACTGAGCGGCACACGGAGAGTCGGAGAATAGCTTTTATTCCACCAGCAGGTTCAGCATACCACCAACTTCTGAGCCCCCTTCCTTGCTTTCCTCCAGTTTTTATACCGTTGGTAGGATTCAAAAAGCGTCCAATCAGCAACAAGCCTTAACATCCAATCAGCAACAAGTGTTAACATCCAATCAGCAGTGGGATTCAAAAAGTATCCAATCAAGATCGTGCTAGCAGCTGGCTGTGGAGGGGCCTGGAGCACGGTGGCCGACCTGGAGCAGGAGCGGCAGGGAGGCCCCAATCCGGCCACTTCCCATTTTCCCTGTCAGTAAGGCTTGAAGGTAAGAGAATCTGAGGTTTTACTATCATGTTTTTAAATCTTTTAAAAAAGATAATAGCCATCACCACCCTAAGTTTCTCCTGCCTCATTGTGATTCCTCACGCCAACCTCTCATCCCACAGGACCATCACTGATCTACTTTCTGTCGCTGTAGCTTAGTTGGCATTTCCTAGACTTTTATGTACATGGAGTGCTACAGTATGAATCCTTTTAGTCTGTCTTCTTTCATCAGCATAGTTATTTTGAGAGTCATCCAGTTGTTGTGTACATCAATTGTCCATCCATTCTCTTGTATGGTTATACCATAATTTATTTGTTCATTTCCATGTTGATGGACTTTCATGTGTTTCCAGGTTTTGGCTATTACAAACAAAGCTATAACTGTAAACTTTTGTGTACAAGTCTTTGTATGGACATATATTTACTTCATTTCTTGTGGGTAAACATTTAGGAGTGGAAGGAGATGGTCAATCTTTTTAATTTTAGAAATTCCAATATGTACATAGGGGTACCAAATTTTGGTTTTAATTCACATTTTCCTAAATACTAATGATGTTGAACATCTATTCTGATAATTATCTGTCATTTGTATATCTAATTTAATAGTGGGTTGGTTCAAATTTTTGCCCATTTTTTAAAAACATAATTAGGTTGTTTTCTTTTTATTCAGTTTTGTGAGTTCTTTATATATTGAGAATATAAGGACTTTATAAGATATGTGACTTTCAATATTTTTTTCCAGTCTTGGCTTGTCTTTTCATTCTCTTAATAGTGTCATTCAAAGATCAGCAGTTCCTAATTTGATAGAGTCCAGTTTACCATTTTTTCAAATGGAACATGCTTTTTGGTTGTTTCTAAGAAGTCTTTACTTAATCCAAGGTCACAAAGATTTTCTTCTATGTTTTCTTCTATAAGTTTTATCTTTTTTGATTCATGTTTAGGTTTATGATCTATTTGGAGTTGCTCTTTACATATGGTAGAAAGAATGGATAAAAGTTCAACATTTTTGCATATGAATATCAAATTGTTTAAGTACCATTTGTTGAAAAGACTATCATTTACCCATTGAATTACCTTTGCATTTTTATCTAAAATCAATTGACCATATGTATGTAGTTCTATTTCTGGAATCTCTGTTCCATACATCTATTTGTTTATATTGGCACTAGTACCATACTTTTTTGATCTCTGTTGTTTTATAAGTCATCTTGAAATGAGGCAGTGTCAGTCCTCCATTCTGGTTCTTCATTTTCACAATTGTTCTGCATGTTCTAAGTCCATTGCATTTCCATATGTGTCTTAGATTCAGCTTGCCAATTTCAACAAAATGGCTGCGGAGATTTTGATTGTGATTATGTTTAATCTATAAATTAATTTGAGGGAATATTGACTTATTGATATTATTGAGTCTTAGGATCATGAACACGTTATATTTCTTCATTTATTTAGGTCTCCTATAATTTTCTTTAGCAATTTTTATAATTTTCAATGCATAGATCTTATATATATTTTATCAGATTATTTCCTAAGAATTTTATGTTTTTTGATGTAATTTTAAATGGTATTTTCTAAAACTTCAATTTGCAATTGTTCATTGCTAGTCTATTAAAATATTGATACAACTGATTTTTGTATTTTGAGCTTGTATCTTTGCACCATGCTAAACTCAATAGTCCTACTGGATCATTTTACAGATTGAATTGGATTCTGTATGTAGACAATCATGTTGTCTGTGAATAAAGACAATTTTACTTCTTCCTTTCCATTTTGGATGTTGTCTTCAATCTTAATTTACTTTTGATTTCCTCTTTGAACCATAGGTTATTTTAGAAGTGTATTATTTAGTTTCCATGTATTTGGAGATTTTCCAGCTATTTTCTGTTATTTATTGCTAATTTAATTGTAATCAGAAAACATACTTTGTATGATTTAATTCTTTTAAATTTGTGGACACATGTTTTATGGCTTGATTATTGTCTATCTTGGTAAATGTTCCATATGCCCTTGAGAAGAATGCGTATTATGCTGTTGTTGGATTGACTGTTCAATATATGTCATTTAAGCCAAGTTGATTTAGAGGGATGTTCAAATTTTCTGGATTCTTACTGATTTTCTATTAGTTCTATCAATTATTCAGAGAGAGAGATATTGAAATATTAGACTTTAATTGTGGATTACCAAGCAAAAGATTGATTTTGTGTTATTCTAGTATAATTTACTGAATAGTATGATTGTTCAAGGTATCATAAAAAATGTATCATTGGCCAGGAAGCTTAGACAATTCATTTCTAGAAAATACTCTAAACTTTTGCCCAGCTGAACATCTCTAAATCTTTTTTTAAAAAAGATATAAATAAATATTTGAATGTAATTCCTGACCTTTACCCAGAAGACTTTCTCATTTAGCCAATTTAAAACAAATTTTAAATTGTGGGCTGGGTACAGTAGCTCATGCCTGTAATCCCAGCACTTTGGGAGGCTGAGGCAGAAGTATTGCTTGGGGTCATGAATTTGAGATTAGCCTGGGCAACATAGTGAGACCTTGTCCCTAAAAAAAAAAGAAAAAATTTAGTTGGGTATGGTGGCATGTGCCTATAGTCCCAGCTACTTGGGAGGCTGAGGCAGGAGGATTGCTTGAACCCAGAAATTTGAGGTTGCAATGAGCTATGATGATGTCACTGCACTCTAGCCTGGGCAACAAAGTGAGACTCTGTCTCAAAAAAGTTTTAAATTATGGTAAAATACACATAACATAAAATTTACTATTGTAACCATTTAAAATTTACAATTCAGAACACTTTAAAGTATACAGTTATATTCACATTGTTGTGCAACCAATCTCCAGAACCTCTTCATCTTGTAAAAGTGAAACTCTATATCCATTAAACAACTCCCCATTTTCTCCTTCTCCCTATCCCCTGGAGACCACCATTCTACTTTCTGTTTGCATGACCATTCAGCTAATTTCTAAAACTCCATGCTGTTTTTGAGTAGACTCAGTGCCTAGGAAGAAAAGTACCTTTTTGACACATTTATTTTATGATTGTGTGGAATCATCCTGTGGAACTTCGGAGTATCATTAAGGATCAGGAAGGTATGACATGCACATTGATGTAGAGCCAAAGAGAGGGCATATGTTTTACTCTAGGATTAAATCAACTCTTAGCAAATTATTAAAAAATGTTGAAATTTCTCCTCTTCTGTGTTTTGTTAGTTGAGGACACTGCCAGTTGATCTCCCATTTGAAAGCTTGGTGGCCACTAGCTGCTGGAACCCAAAACTTGATGCTCAGAACACCCCTCTTTAAAGGAGTGCTTTAGGTTCTTCACTCCCTGTAGTGGCCACGACTGGGGGAGCCCTTCTTTATCTCAAGGCCAAGAAGTATCACCTTTGGGGAACAGCGACTGGCCATTTGGGGCTTCTTAGGAATCATATAATTTTTAGGTTCATAGTTCTGTCATATAATTTATGAGGAACTTGAAGATATTTCAATTTCAAGGAATTTCAGAGCTGAGCGAGGGTAGTTAGTATCCATTATGTTATCTGGTGCGTACTAAGTACTCAGTGACTATTTATTATGAATAATTATGTGACAACAATGGCTTATTACAATTGTTTCTTTTATTAAAGATGCTCACATGATAGGCCAGATGGCCACTGGAAGGATCTGATATAAAATAAATAATAGATTATCATATTAATTATTGGATAATTATTTCAATTGTATTACATCATTCATTAGCACCCTTAAATGTATCATTCACATGGCAATCCTTATAGGGAATTTAAATATTTAAATTTAATGTTTATTTAAATTTTTATTTAGGCATTAAATATAGAGTTAGTGTTTGCACTATGAGGATGGAGTCCATGTCACAATTTGGACTTTTCTATTTTTAACTCACAGAAATGAAACAGGTGGCAAATTTTGTCTTGCTATTTTCCAAACATTCCAATATTCTGGGAGCCAGAGGCACGTACATTTTTATTGTCTTCCTAACACTGACTGCTGTGTGGGCTTGGGACAAACATCCCACTATCTGTATGCTTCCCTTTCTTTTACTCATGTATGGAAAGAAAGATCACAACGTCTTTCCTGAGTGTGCCCTAGAGAAAAGAATGAAGATTTGTTTCAAATTTCAGCTTAAGAACAAACATTCTTTCTCCCCTTGGCAGTTGCCAGGATGGTGTATAATGGCTAAATGAGCTTATCTCTTTTTAAACAGGCAGGACTTCTATGTGGTGGCATTGCCATGCTGTGATGAAGGCCACTTTGTGCCCTGTCCTCCACCAAGGTTGGCTACCGTTAGCTATTCATCTGATTTTGTTGTATATTGAAGACAAGACTGAGATTCCGCCTTTTTGTCCTATGGAACTCTCCTGCCTTTGGACTCATATCAAAGAGGCAGGACATTTCCTTAATCACATATCACACTTTCTGCAACTTGGGTTCTACAGGGCCGGCTTTCAGGCTGCTGACAGACACACAGCTGGTTCCTTCTAAAGCATCTTTCTTTCCTTATAAAAGATCATCCTCTACAGTCTTTAATACAATGAAAAAGAAAAAAAAACCCAAAAGAGGCAAGGGAGTTTTAATTATGTAAGATTATTTCCAGATCAAGATCATGCCCATAAACCCAAAGGAAAATACTTAATTAAAATGAGGCCCCATCATCGTTTAATATTTATTTACCACGCTTATGTTTTTCTTAGTAGTTACTGTCTTTACCTTCTGAGTAAATGGTGAAGCTACTTTGTGGGAGAAAGGAAAGAAGTATAGACCCTACATAAAAAATCAGAAAATGAAGCTTCCTTGATTTACAGACTTTTGGAAAGTTTGCTAGCCTGTCCTGCACATATGAAGGCTTGGGTTTGGGTGAAGGAAGGAGGTACCGTGTTTCTTCTCTTCTTTGCAGAGGTTGTAGGTTTGGCACTTAGAGCTCTTCCACTCCTAGCTGTGTGACATTAAATAAGTAACTTCACTTTCCAATCCTCAGTTACCTGATCTCTAAAATTTGGGGTAGCAATAGCAACTTCCTCATACAGGATGGTTGGTGGGAGAATGGAATGAGACACTGTGGATAAAGCATTTAGCTTCATGACTGTCCCATATTAAGTGCCCCACTAATTATCACTTATATTAGGTTCTTTTAAATTCTACTTTTAAATCAGCTTCAGGAATTCTCAGCCTTAGTTTTCTTTTAGTTTGTTTTTGCTCAGATCTCTTCTCTGCTCAGAAGGTGCTCAGTGAATCTTGAGCATGGAACATGTAAATGACAATGATGGTGATAATCATGATGATGATGTTGGGGACTATTATAGGGCATACCCCTGCAATGATGACAGGTGTGCCTGTGGGGTCTTTATGAGAGCCCTACACAAGCAGGTGGATGGCAGATAGATGCTCAGCCTCATCCTGTCCTCCTACCAGTGCCACGCGGAAGATACAATGACTGTCCTCACTTCAGAGGTCAGGAAAGTGAGGATTAGAAAGTTAAGTGGCTCACTCAATGTCACACAGCTAGAAGGGGCAGAGCTGTCTGACTGCCATGTCTATACAACTCCTACACAAAGAGGAGCAGGAATATTGTTCTTCCTTTCTTCACCTGTCCTCCAGCCTTCATACCAGGCCTGGGACTGTTCTGGATGAGTTGGAGCCAATGAATCACTTTGTGAAGCCTGATTTCTTCAACGGCCCTATGACAATAAAGCTGTAATGAAACAAGAGTGACATAGAGACTCACTGGCTCAGGGGACTTGGAAAGCCAGTGGCCAGTAACGATCTATGTGGATGTTAACCTGCCACTTAGAACCAAAAGTCTCTACAGTCTATTTTTCTTACTTTCTTTGTTTCAGAATTTTGTTCTTTAGGTTTAGTAAGGGTCATTGGCCTTTTGGGGGGGTATTTGAATCTTAAAATTGCCCGGGCATAAGTTTTAGAAATGTTTAGCAATTTTTTAGAGATTTGAAATTTACGTTGTAGTTGTGGTTAAAGCCATTTCAAGTATCTATTTTTAAAAATGCTGGTGAGTTTGTGGTACAGATACCAGTGAGATAGAGTCTTCCAAAATAGATCTAGTTTTTGAAAGTAAATAAATAAATAGATATTAGTTGTTTATAAGCTCCTACTGCAGGCTGTGTCTGTAACATTTGTCACACAGTTTGCTTTAATTAATTTTTAAGACACCTGTAGAGGCTGGTATTATCATCCCCAAAAGTTCCCAAAAAAGCACTCACTGCATGTCACTTGTCTTGAGTCCTCAGTGTCTCGCCTGCTGTCTAGCATGCAGTTGTACTCTATTAATTTGATGAGCACATGAATAAATTATTCCTGTTTTACAAATTAGAAAACTAAGACTCTGAGAGGACAAGGATTTTATCTAATGCTAGGGAGTATCTCCATTAATCAAATAATCAATCAATAGAAAATGCAAACTTTTTAGAGGTGGTGGAGGCTCTGGAATGTCTACATAGGAGGAATTTAGACGAGGGATTCTAATTGGAAGGGAAGACTTCAGAACAGGTCTTAAAACTCTCTTGGGAAAGCAAGCACATTATTTTTTCTTTTATACAGTGTTTATTTGGGGAGGTTTTGGAGGTGCTATCAGAGATAATAGGGAGACATAATAAAGTCCTTCAAACTACCTTTTGGTACCATGATTATACATAAGCTTTTGGAGAAGTACTGCAGAGGCCGATAGATCTGACATGGAGATGCACTTAATTTGACTGATTTAATCAACCCTGTGGGAGTCAGCAGCAAGTAGAAAAGACAGCCTAGTAGTTAGCAGTGACGCTACAGCAAAGGGGCCACAGGAGGGGTGAGTTATTCCCTGCCCCTTGACTTAGTTGTAAACAGACAACTGGCCACGGCAGCAGAATGGCTGACTACAGCTGTTGACCTTTGGAGAAAGGACTTTTGACCTAAACATTGAGAGGGCTCTCAATGATGGTAAGAGTAGCTATAATCATCAAGTGCTAAGAACTTTCAGGTGCTGTCTCATTTAATTCTATCAAGTAGGTGCTATTATTAACTCTACCTTACAGATGAGTGACCCGGGGCTTATCCATGTTGCATCACCTGCCCAGAGTCACATAGCCATAGTCGTGAAGCTGGGATTCGATCATGGCCCTGTCTGGCTGTTGAACTAGTCTGTGTGGCTGCTCAGCATTTGGACAGCGGCGTTGAAAAGGAGCTGTCTCCTTAGCAGACAGGAGTAGAGGCTAGACTGCCTGTGAGAGAGTGGAGGGTAAGTCTAGAGGATTTTGTTTTTCATGTTTTACTTTGTTCTCTAGAACTATCTGCTTTATTTTTCTGTTTTTTAAATCACAGGATAGATCTGAAAAAGGACAATCAAGGAGGAAAGTAAACTAGTATACGTATCAGTTAACCGTGACAGTAATGAATGAATATAACTGGATAAGTGGTTCCCAAACTTTGAAGTGCAAAAAAAAAA
>VBSM01002608.1:52337962-52351284 GCA_008086735.1 Cheirogaleus medius | reverse complement strand
TTTTCCAGAGACTCTGATTCAGTACATATGGATGCCTGGGGATCTGCATTGTTACCAAGATTCCCCAGGGTGATTCTGATGCCTGTGGACCACCATTTAAGAGGGCCTAACCCAAACACCACCTACTGGCGGTGTCCTATAATTGCAGGCTAGAGGAAGTTGCCAGGAGAATTCAAATGGCTTCCTCAGGGCTGAGCCGGCAATCCTGACCTCCAAAGGGATAACAAAGTCTCAGCAATAAACTACTGAGTTGTGGTAGTGAGTATGATATAATGTGTCCCTTTGACCCTGAGGTCAAGACATTCTACAAGCCATTTCCCAGAATGATTTATGATTATTTCTTGCTTAGATTTTTTTTAAAAAAAACTAAGTCCGCAAAGACAAGTATAATAGTTTTGCTTCTTAGACAAGAATACAGATACAAACCAAAATCCCCCAATCCTTCTAAATATCCTGAGATTGCTTTGCTTAGTATGATGAGTACCAGGATGTGCTGAAGTGTTCTGTCTCCAGCTGTATGTATAAGGTTTGAAAGAACTAAAAGGGTTTTTCAGTCTGCTAGAAGGCACTATACCCCCTAAAATAAAAGAAGACCACTCAAAGGCAGTACAGCACCCTATAAGAAATTACAAAAAATGGTCTCTGGCCCCAGATGAGGTTTTTAAAAAAAATTATAATTATTTATTTATTTATTTTTGAAATTTACATTACAATAAAAGCCTTCCTACCAGGTAAGATGAATATACCGGCTGCCAGTTGACTGATCTGATCATTTATTTATCTTTAACATCTGAAGGAGATATGTCACTGGCTTAGCAATGCAGTCCCTTGGCAAAGAGCTGACCAGAGCCCAGGGGAATACTGTCAGCAGCTGCTATTACTAATTTAGTTTGGCATCCTGCATTATATTTAAAGATCACCACCACTCAGCAAAGTACTCTGGTATCATAAAACACTCAGAAGGTAGGGGAGCCACTCTCAGGGACTCTAACAATTGGAGCTTTCGGTCATATTGTGTTACAAGGATACAAGAAATTGCTCTAGCATTTGAAAGTAGGATGCAGCATAATTACATGCAATTAACTAAGGACTTCTGGGGAATAGCCCAACATGAGACTTTATCTGACAAGCCTGCAGAAAAGGAGAGAGGAAGAGGGAGAGACCTTATTCTAGCTGTGTTAGGGGGAAAAAAAAGTCAAAGATCGAGGCTGATTAAAGTAGATCATGTATAATGAGAAATGAAAGGCAGTTCAAATAAGGCAAAACAGCTTCTACTTCTTTCAATTGAACCATCTATATTAAGCAATCATTTTTCAGCTATTTTGTACTATTGGTCCAAAGAGTATTTTTTCTTTCTCCAGCGTCCTATTCGCTAGAGAGAATATGAAATGAAAGACAGAGTAGGAACTGAATTGAGGCAAGCTCGCACCACTCAACTTTAAGGTGGGAATCTACTTTTTCTGTAGAACAAAAAGAAACAATTTTAGACAATGATTTAGTATGACAGAAGTAGTTGCTAAAGTTGGAAATAATTCCTAAATATGAATGCATGATTAATGCTCTTCTAGAACTTTATTTTTCCTGTTCGTTCAGGGTGAACATTACCTTTACAAAAATATCAACACTTATATTTGTTGCATATCCTGATTCCAGATAAAATGCAAGAACTCATCTAGAAATCTATGATTTATTTCCCTTACAGTTTCCTTATATTGATTAAACTGGAATTTGCATGACAACAGAAAATATACAGTAGGGCTGGGAGAAAGCATTTCTCAAGAAGACAGAATATTGATCTTCCTATAACTTTGAGGATTTAGATGTTTGTGGACAGAATGGCTTCTATTAACCATGGTGGGATTATTTCAGAAAATATATATCTTTTCAAGGAAGAATGACGATAGAATTATGAGTAAAGAATTATATAGGAATGAGATAAAATTATGTAGCCTCATGGAAAATTGGGTTACCATTTCTGACATAAGAAATCTGACAGATGCTTCTCTCATTATTCTTTTTTAAGCTGACAAATATTGTGTAACTTTTGAGAGTCATTTAAAGGCAACTAGGTAAGAGATTTTTCTGGTTTCATTATGGACTCATTAACTGACCTTTAAGAGGCCATTAATTCTCATCTCTCTACATTTGGGTGGTTGAGAACTGTATATTTGTACTCTTTATCAAATTAATTTGAATTAGTAAATATTTCTTGATCTTCCACTATATGCAAAAGTTTATGAATGCTAATGAATATACTTCCCATTGGCAAGTGTTGCAGGAAATAGTCCTATGAGGAACTCTGACGAAAACTTCTTTGCATAAATACCAAGACACCAAGGAATCAATCATTCTAAAAATCCAAGACATAAATAAATTTGCTGTATTACATGAGGATTTAGATATTGTTCACTGGTATTTTATTTTTAACCAGTATTTGCCACCTTCATTTATTACTGTGCTATTGGAAGATTGTCTTTGAGTCATGTCAATCCCAGGCATAAAGTTCTATCTCTGTCTCTTTTAACGATAAAGGACAGTGTTTTCTCTTTGCTTAGTGAATCTTCCAACTCTAGTCTATGGCTCTGCTCCTGCATGTTTCTCCTCTGCCCCTCATGCTCTGAGCTGAAGTGAGATTCTTCAATCACTAGAGCAGTCAACATTTGCATTCTGTAAGTCACTGTATTCTGTAGGGCTTGCTCTCTGACCTATTCTTTGCTGCTGAAAAGGTGCTAAATGAAATCACCTAGTTATTAGGGCTTTCATAGTTCCCTCCATCCCTCCTTCCTTTATCGACAGGATCTTTCTCTGTCATCCAGGCTGGAGTGTGCAGTGGCATGATCATAGTTCGCTGGAGCCTCAACTTCCCGAATTCAAGTGATCCTCCCACCTCAGCCTCCCAAGTAGGTAGGACTGCAGGCATGTACCACAATGTCTGATTAATTTTTAAATTTTTTGTAGAGACAGGGTCTCCCTATGTTGCCCAGGGTGGTCTCAAACTCCTGGCCTCAAGCAATCCTCCCACCTTGGCCTCCCAAGGTGCTGGGATTACAGGTGTGCACCACTATAATCCATTGGCCTATTTCTCTACTTTTTAAAGTCCATTATGTTAAAGTAGGGGAGATTAGAGGGTTAAGTGGCTTTACAGAATTAGTGGCTTAGTAAGAGCTGATTGCATGTTTAGGATTTTGTCTCTCTGTTACATCATGTGCTCATAATTTCTCTCTTGCATTGTCCTGGTGATTCTTTTTATAGATGGCTAAATCCTTCCAAAACAAAAGTTAAGTATAGACAATTGGGCTGTACTTTTATTCTGGAGCATAAGAGGGGGCCAGAGAAGGATTGACCGTAGGAATTGTGCTCTGGCTCTTTACCCTGGGAAACAGGGAAGAATCAGGCTTGGGCAACCTAACAGCATGCTGGAAACATCTGCTCCCATAGGCAATATTAATAGGAATGTGAGTGAGGTGTTTAACAGTCAGGATTGAATTAGTAGGGGCAATCACCTTTGACTGAGAAACAGCAACCACCCCTATCACCCAAACCTACATTTCAATCTCTCCTCCAAACACTAGCTGGATGACCTTCAGCAAATGACTTCACCAACCTCTTTAGGGCCTGAGTTGCTCATAAAATAATGATATGTTAAATAATAATAATAATAATGATAATACAGGCAGATCTATATCTGCCTTAAGGCAGGGAGACTGGATCTTTGAGTTTCCTCTGGGCTCTATGTTCTAAGATTTGCTTTTACAACTGAAAAGTAACCTTGGACAGACATTGTCAAAACTATGAAAAAGCCTGAGGCACTATATAACCCACCCAAGGATTAACACAACAACGGTCTGGAAACTGGGGTTTCATTACTCTGAGCTGAAAAATCATAACATACCTTTGTACTTAAAAGGCAATTTCTTCTCCCTTTCTTGCTCTATATATCATTGCACGGTACTTATAATCAGAAGTGAATTAAAATTATTTTTTAAAAAAACGAACTTTTTTTGGTTCTTGCTTGAACCTATTAATGCAGAGTTCCAGGTGCCTCAGAGCCTCCCCAGGCAGTTGCCCGGGGGTCATGGTTTATCTCTCTCCTCCTGCTCCATCTGCCTGCTGCTGGGCACTGCGACCTTCACCGGGCAGGCGCTGTCTGCTGGGCACTCCTCCTTCTTAGGTAGGTGTTGCTCTGTCGGGAGGCGCCACAGGCCCCCCCCCCCCCCCCCCCCCCCCGTGGGCATTGCTGTGATGCTACAGCCCCTGGTCCCAACAGCCTCCCGTGCTCTCTAACAAAGTGGGGCAGAATCCTTTCTCTCTTTTTGGTATCACACTTCCAGAAGGCCCCCGGATAGTGTTGCCGGTGCCTTGGCAGTGAGACAGTGTGCTTGATTTTTTCCTTATTGTTTCTCTAGTTCCTCTATGTGCACTGGGGAGGGAGTGAGGAGGCTGGACCAGGAGATGGTAAAGCTGAATGAGAAACACTTCAGTACACTCATATCATGCTGAGACTTCATTCTTGGGTCAAGCAGGTTGCACCCTAAGTAACGACCAACTTTGCCCCAATCTCCTGGGACTGAGAATTTTCCCAGAAAGAGAGACTTAGTACTCAAAGCTGGGCAGTCCCAGGCAAACCAGGACGGTTGGTCCTCCCAGCAGCTCCCTTAGGCCTGGTGCCCTCCCAAGGGTTGCCTGAGAGGCCCAGGCACTCAACCATCTCTGAACACCGGCAGTACCTACAGCTTAGACTCAGATTAGGACTGCTGCTTTCTATTTATGTTGATTTTAGAGTAGAATGAATAAAACCTGAATTTCTTCATTTTTCTGTATCCAAAGAGAAGCAATGTACCTGGTCCACTACCCAAAAGAGGCAGCCCTACTTGCCTGGTGCATCAATTAGAAGTCGTGGCAAGATGCTGAGAACTAAGCAACCTCCCTCCATAAATATTTGTTAAATATATATCGGGATCTTGTGCAGACCTAGGCTTCCTCAGGACAAACCTGGATTATCTTCCTAACAGAGCAGCAAGATTCTTCACTTTTTCTAAACCCTTTCCTTTATAGAACTCCCCCCTCTCCTGCCTAGATTTTCAGTTTTTTCCTCATTATATCAAAATTTAGCTATATGTTTTAAGTAACATCACTTGGAAATGAGAACCAAACTGGTAGCTTACAGAGATCAATCAGTTTCTCAGTTTTGTTTCTATTCTTTTAAACCCCGTGAAGGTAATTTAGCCTGCTGTTAAATGCAATCTGTTTAATTACAATGCATGCAGATGTAAAAGCAAGTACTAACACAGGTTGCAATTAAAGCATCAAGTAAAAAGCACGGAGGTGTCTGTGATCATAGGATTAGGAAGGAAGCCTCTGAGGTCATTTGGCTCATTTTCCTATTGAGAGGACTTCACGTTTAGGTAACGTTTTTTGTATGTCTCCTGTGATTCTCACATCATGAGAAGGTTAAAAGGATTGACACTAATATTTATTCTTTAGCCACCAGGTACCAGACCCGATCTAGGAAGATGACAGAGATAACATCACTGAATTTGCTCAGCAACCCTACCTAACAGGTACTTTATTTCTATTTGTAGATGAATTAACAATGCTCAGAGAAACAAAATGATTTTTTCTCAAATTTTAGAGCTCGTAGGGGTGTAGGAATGAGCTGAACTTAAATCTACCTGGCACGGTGCCCACACTCACCACCCTAGAATATCAGCTTCCCTTCTCTTGTAGGGGAAGAACCTGAGCCTTAGAAAGTCACTTACCCAGGGCTCAATTACAGAATTTGAGACCTGGAAAAAGACATTTGAGGGTATGAAGCTCAACTTGCTTTTTTTATGAGCGACAAAATAGAGGTTCAGAGAAGCTCTGGCTGGGGAGCGGGGAAGCCAGTTTCACCCCCAGGCCCCCACCTGGGGCTCTCATGCCCAGAGCTCAGACAATTTTCCCTTTGCTCTCCCAGACCCCAATTCTGGATGATTAATTGTGCTGAACAGGCCTGGAGCTTCTGTATTCTCTAAAAATGATGGCGAGTTAAGGCCTCTCTCTGTAAGAACTCTTCTACCATTCTGGTGCTTAGGAGTTTGCCTCCAAAACCTAGGCAAAATGTGGCCACAGGTGCAGAGCTAAGATGAATTTGAAAGCCGCGGTTACATATACCCTAAGGAGGAAGCTTATGTTGCATTAGCAGAGAATTAGGAGATGTTTCGCAAAACTGGATAGAATTTCAATTTTGTTTGTGAATAATGCTTTGTTTGCTGGTGCTCCTCAATCTGGAGGGCCTGTTAATACTTAGATTCTTGAGCCCCACTTCCAGAGATTCTGCTTCAGGAGGTCTGGGCTGGGGCCTGAGAATTCCCATTTTCCCTAAGCCCGTGGGTGGTGCTGATGATCCTGTTTGCAAAGCATACCTCCCAGGAGTGAGCATTGGGTTAATGTACTCGCCAAAAGCAATCTGATCCTCATCATGGGAGCTGACTCAGGACCCAGACAAACCCAGGTATTTTAACATGGCCATGCTTTTTTAAGGATTTTAATTTTTAGCAAAACATAATTTATAAAGGAAATACTAAGGATTTCTACTAGTTAGTCCATCTGTTGCCAATTTGTTTTCCACTGTAAACAACAAATGAGGATTCTGCAAGTTTTTATTATGCATAAATTTGGTTATATAAGGTTGAAATGAAGTCTTCTGAAATATGACACTTGCTCAGTAGAGTAATGCTTAACAATAACATTTTATGCAGTGGATGTTGCTCTTTGTACCCTGATGTGATCGTCTACAGCACTTCATTATTTCTTGTGGACTGCTGTGTCCTTTATACCAGATTCCTTGACTCCTCACTAATGGTCTCAATCTCTCTGATCTCCCTGTCCCTTAGTTTGAGGAGAACTAAAAGTCACAGTCAGAATTATATGTACATAGATTCATTCCCCTGCTCAGTGGCTATTCACTGATTAGAAGGTGTATGATCCTGGCAGCATAACTAAGAAAAATCCCCTTAAAGACTGATCTAAGAAACCAAAAGGTTGAAGTGAGGAAACACCTTTTAAATTGCAACTTCTCCTTGATTTAATTTGCGGGAGCACTGCCAAACATTTACGGTGCAAAAACCATTGAGAAGAAGGAAGCAGTATGTTGTTTTCCCTACACCTCCAGAGATAATTGTCCATGCTGATTCGTGATTTATTCCTTTCACCGAAAACTTAGAGGGAAGGAATGCATTCAGAGAAACAGGAAAAGGAGAACCCAAAACATGTATTTTTAATTACTGGAATGAAATAAGTCACCTAAAAAGGCCTCTTGACAGCTCTCATGATTAAACTTAATGAACAATTAGGTGAATTTTAGGAAGTTTACTTGCAAAATTTACCATAAAAGAGCATACTTCTTTGAGCACTGAAAAGATCTGATTTTTCAAGCAGCAAGTCACACGGGGCTTCGGGGTGGGAAACGCACACTGCAGGGGAGCTGAGAGGAAGGCTGTTCCCGCCATCCTGTCTCTCGCCCTTCCCCACGCGCTTTCTTCCTGTCTTCTCTTGAATTATTCCACTCGGTTTCTGGTTGCACTTCTCTCCCCAAAAGGGAAAAAAAGGTGAAACGAATGCTTCTTCTGTAGTCTGCTATTTGGGGAGGTATTTGAGGCTGTCTTTGAAACTTACTTTATTTAAATTGTCTTTTTCATGCAAATGTTTGCTCTATGCCTAATTTTGGTCACTTCTTTGCAGTGCCCTTTATCAGAATGAAAACAAAAATAGGTGCCAGTGTCACTGAGAAGAACTTGCCTTCCCAATGCCCTAATTGTCCTTAATCCAATTCTCTTTTATATCTGAGAACTGTAGTTGCCAGGGCTGTTGAGAAAGAATTTTTTCTCTGTTTCTAACAGATTTTTCTCTTAGCGTAGTGATTCCCAAGCTGTCTAGTTATGGTTCTGTGGCCATTAGACAGTTAGGTTTTCTTCTGGCAATTCACTACTTTGTATCCTTATTTTTCATTGACAATTATGTAAAAATACTTTCTAAGTTTTGCTATGCCAAAGTCCATTGAATTGATGTATTATACTTCTTTTAACCATTCCCTAATGCTGAATATTTAAAGTTTTTCCTGTGTGTATGTAATGCTTTCTTCCTATTTCTGCGTTATTTAACCAGGAGACATTCCCAGGAGTGAAATTATTGGGTCAAAGGGTATGAACATTTTTGTAGCTCTGGCGATAGTTTCGCAAACATATTCCAATAAGTGAGTATAGTTTCACCTGTGTGTTGCCAGAATTTGGTGTTACTATTATTTAATTTTTTTTTTGCAATCTTAATAGATGTAAAATGGTGCCCCTTATTTTAAATTTGCATTTCTTTTGTAACTGGCAAAGTAATATCTTTTTGATGCATTTATTTGCCATTTGTATTTACCATTTAAAAATGCCATTTTATATTAGTAAATGTTAGTTCAGGGAATACTGAGTTTGTTGTACACATTTGGACCACAGGCAGGATAGGCGAGAGGGAGTGAGGGAAGAAGGAAGGAAGAAGGAAGGAAGGAATAGGCTGAAGAAGGGAGCGCGTGTGGCTATCAGTAGTCATTGGCAGTGGTTGACCTTGCTCAACTGTGGGCCCCTCTTACAAAACCTGTCCCAATTTAAAATTAGACTACCATAGGGGACCGTCCAAATGTACAAGCTTTAGGAACCAAAGCCTTCTGTTTAACTATTCTTTTTTCTTTGTTATGAATGTGTTTAGTGTTACCATATGCTCTTCTCCCTTTGAGGTGGGCATTTTGCCATGTGTATAACACTTTGAGACTATTAATTACTCTGTATGAAATAAGTTATTATATCGTAATTCTATTCTCAGATGATTCTAGTTCTCCAAAGAACTAGATTTTAGTTTGTTAGTTTTTAAATGGGTTGCTTGTAATTTTGAGACTTACGTGCAGCGGTAGTACGCATAGCTATAGTGAGCTTCTGTGATCATTCAGTTCTCTAGGATCTGCAGAATTCGGGGAAGATATTTGTCATTTGTGACCCTCCTGGAAGATGTAAACCTGCAACATGACTGCAGCTTTACTTGGGGACATGCAAGATCTCCAGCACATTTTTTGTGGCTAATACTTAGAGGATCCGTAGACTCATAAGAGAAGAGCAGTCTATTTCTCTGTCTCTAAGTAGGACAGCCAGCAGGTGGGTTTATACAGTCAATTGTTCAATCATTCATTAGTTCATGCATGAAGCCAGCTCATGTTTATTGAAAAACTGCGGTGCTAGGTACCCTGCTAAGAACTCTGGTTCAGAATTGTTTAGGGAAGGAAACTCAGCATCCTTTGCCTGGGTCTCCTGCTGCTAACTCTCTGATGTTTGTCAAGTAGTTCTTCAAAAAGTAGCAAACTTTTTCTAGCAAACTAACTTTGGCTGATCCAACGTCCACCTCACCTGACTCCCCTAGCACACACAACCTGATAAAGTCCAGGAGCAAAGCAAGGAGTTGGAGAAAGATATGTGACTTCGAGATCTGAGCATGGAGAAAACGAGGCCTCATCAGAAATAGAATCAGAAGAGGGAAGGGCAAAAAATTAATACTGGCCAAATACCAGGCACTTTCTACTCTTGTGAGAATTATAGAAGATGACAGATATAAAGCACCTGATGATCTGATTTGCATTTTCTGAGGGTCTGTGATTGCTATGTTGAGTGAACTGTAGGAGAACAGGAGAAGTTGAGGGCCAGTCAGAGGCCAGTGGAAAGTTCTGGAGAGAGATGAATGGTGGTGCTTATATTGGGCTACGGAGATGGAGAGAGGTAGACAGAATCCAGATTTGTTCTGGAAGTTGAAATGACTATAGTTGCTGAATGATTGGATGTAGGGAAAAGGGAAGAATCAAGGCTGGCTTCTGGGTCCTGGCTTAAGCAAATGGGTGTTGACTTTATTAAACCTGGGGGCACGGAATGGGGTGTGCTGGCTGGGGAGAAAATGTATGTATATGAGGGAAGGGGAAATTCTGGGACCACCATATTGAAAAATCTTATCTGTAGTTCTCTCCTAACAAGTAGGAAGAAATAAATTGTTTCTTAAATGTACATCATCTTCCACAAAGCCCTCCTCCTTGACTATATGAGCTAGATTCTTAAAGATTTCTATCTGCTTTAAAAAGATGTGATTCCATTCAGGCATGGGTGAAAGCGATGACAAAGTGAAAGAGGTATGTTAGAAACTCTTCTACACCCTGGAACTTTCTATTCAATTGTTGTAATGATAGGAATCACAGCTAACATTCATGTAGCACTCACTATGTGCCAATCACTGTCCTAAGAACTTTATATATATTACCTCGTTTAATCCTCACAGCAACCATATCACGCAGGTTCTCTTATTCTTCCTTTTTTACAAGCAGGGAAACTGAGATCATAAGAGGCTAACTCCTTGCCTAAGGTGACACAGAGAGTAAGTGGAAAGGTTAAGATTTAGACGCTGGCAGCCTGATATCAGAATCAGTGCTTTCAATCACCATGTTAAACAGCACAAAAGAAAACACCATAAAATTAAGAAATTTCATATGAATGCTTAGCTTTAATAGAAGCATACTGAATTTCTTAGCTTGTAAGCAGCAGTTAATCTCTCTTTCTCTGGGCTCTGAGAAACACATATTACTCAGAGAAAAAGACAGTAAACAAATTAGGAATGTATCCTGTTTTTTTGTAAGATATGTGTATGTGTGTATAAGGATCTCAAAGTCATCTTTTTAGAGGAAATAGCTTCAGACGGTAGGCAATGCGATAAAACCCATTAATCACAGCACTGCAAATGAGTTTCACAATTTCTAGGCCACCTGAATTTTTCCCTTTCTGTCTTGTATTTTCTGTCACCTCCGTCTGTTTCCAAAGGATGTTCCCTCAGGTTTATTCAGTGTGAGAAGTTTGTGGAAGAAGTAATGGTGGTAGATAGTCATTCATTTAAAAATAATCACAAATCCCCCAGAATTGGCAATGGGCAGAGGGACTCTGAGAAACTGTAACTTTGTCTCCTTAAGATTTGTCATCTTCCCAAAGATCTTCAGTTAATTATTTCTGCCACCATCTCTAGGTGGCGCTGTTTCCCCTCTAACACTGCTTTTCTTGTTATACCTCGTAGCACACTGGAGGTAAGTCTGAAAATTGTGCATAAATCTTCACTCAAAGCTAGGGGAAAAACAAAAAGGAAAAGCTATTACAAAGTCCGCATAGACTGTGTAGTTTAGTTTTATATTTTCTAGTGATGACATTGGCTTGTTGTCTTGTTGCCAGATCCAATCTGCCCTGGTTCTTGTTCATTTGCCACACGTCCAAGGGCTCCGCAATCTGGGAGTTGCTAAACTAGAGACAGAGATGGTAGAATATGTCCCCCTGGGAAAAAAGATGAGAAGATACGCTCACATTGAGCTTTTCTACCAGCATATCTATCCTGAAGGAATGATGTTTAGAACATGAGATATGTGGGGGAACTAAAAGGCAATCAAGAAAATTCATTATTTAAAATCCTAGACCTCAGAGAATTAAAGAAAGGGCACCAAGAAGGTAGGTGGCTAAGTGGAAGCTTCTTGCAAGAGAAAGAAGGAATGGCTGGGACCAGAACGATGTGTCTGGGAAGATGGAGAAGAAGGGAAAGGTGTTGGGGATAGAGAAGAAAGCTGGGTTTCCACAGAATAAATGGGCATGAAGCGCTGAGCATGACTTCTGAGTCTGACTGTACATAGGGAAGAGGAGATGGAAGATGATTACAGGTGAATAGCCCCCCGGCAGAGGGAGACTTTTTGGGGAAAGAGCCTTCTAGGAAGAGTGTTAAAGGTACGTCCTGGGAATCGGGAGCACTGAGAGGATGTGGGGCTGGAGAATACACTGATGGTTGATGTGATTTTCGGTAAGAAGGAAAGGGGAAACGTGAATAAGGAAAACCAGGGCTTAGATTTTATCACCACACACATAAAGCCTTACACTGTCCTCACCAACATTACCCATAACGGGAAGCACAGTCTGTCTTTCAAGCTCTGCTTCTAGGGGGTGTGTTTACACATAGCACAAGGAAGATAGTGGTGTATGTTCCGCTTTTTGTTTCAAGGAGAAAATGTCTTCAGTTTAGTTTTGGTAAATGTCCTTCCTGGAGGATCACTTGCCCATGGAGAGAATGCTGGCACGGGGGGCTCAGAGGGAGGCAGGGAGCTGCGGCACCCCCGGCCACAGCCAGCATCTTACAGATAGTGTTGTGGGTTTTTTTTTTTGAGACAGAGTCTCATTCTGTTGCCCAGGCTAGAGTGCTGTGGCGTCAGCCTAGCTCACAGCAACCTCAAACTCCTGGGCTCAAGTGATCCTCCTGCCTCAGCCTCCCAAGTAGCTGAGACTACAGGTACATGCCACCATGCCTGGCTAATTTTTTCTATATATTTTAAGTTGTCCAGCTAACTTCTTTTTATTTTTTCAGTAGAGACGGGGTCTCGCTCTTGTTCAGGCTGGTCTTGAACTCCTGAGCTCAAACGATCAGGCCCGCCTCGACCTCCCAGAGTGCTAGGATTACAGGCATGAGCCACCACGCCTGGCCCTTACAGACAGTGTTGAGTTAACAAAGACAGAAATCAGGGACTCAGTGACTGTATGCTGGGAAAATATAAGTAAAGACCAAGACTTAGTTACAAAGGCTTTGAAATAAAGGATTGTCCTGGAGAAATTGTACTTCTCAGGAAAGATCCTGATGGACCAGCAAAGGAACTGTTCCTTAGGTCAGAGGTAAGCCTGGCAGCAATTCCACAGGGGAAAGGGGCTGAACACTACGATTAGAACTCACAACTATCTCTTTTTTAGAAAGACATATTATGGAAAATTTTAATCATCTGTAAAAATAGACTAGTATTACCATAATTCAACTTTAACAGTTATTACCTGATGGCCAGTTTTAATTCATCTGTATCCTTCATTGTACCCATAATATTTTTGAAGCATATCCCAGATGTCATATTATTTTATCTGTAAAAATTCAGTATATATCTATCAAACATCTAGTCAGCATTCAATCTTCTAATTGTTTCATATATGTTGCAGTTTTTTGTTTTGTTTAAGCCCTTTGTGATTGGTTTACATGTCTTTAAAACTATTTCAAAAAGGTTCCCCTTACTATCTTTTTTGTTTATTCCTTGCAGTGAATTTGCAGAAGACATGTATGTTCTCTGAGTTATTTGGATGTGAGCATCTCTGTGACAGAAACTGTCTAGGCATTCACCAAATCTGTTCCCTTTTCCTCCTCAACATGACACACAACTGCACCAAATTTCCCAGCCTTCTTTGCAGTTAGGACCCAAGCAACTGAGTTTT
>VBSM01002608.1:52310585-52337862 GCA_008086735.1 Cheirogaleus medius | reverse complement strand
AGTTCCGTGTGCTATCATTGTGTCCCACTGACTGGAACAGTGGCAGGCACGTAGCAAACGTTCCTTAAATACTATGGATGAGTGAGAGAGTAAAGGAACTCATCATGAGAGACCATATTAATAGAAACTGCTGTGCAGAGCAGTTCCTATATAGAGGAGGACTAGGTGTGAGGAGAAATGAAAAAAGAGCTCACTCAAAGGAAGGAAAGCAAGGTGGTGTCTGGTTAATTAGGTTTGAAGAAAAAGAATATACAGGCAAGAAGAGTAATACCCACAAAATCATTAGAATCAAGAATTATATGATAATAAACAAATATCCAAATCATAAGATGTTAGAATTGGAAAAGACCCAAATAATAATCAAGTCTAGTGATTCTCAAAGTGTTGCCTGTGGACCTCTGTGAGTTCCCAAGACCCTTTTAGGGAGTCTGTGAGGTTAAAACTATTTTTGTAATAATACTACACATTATTTGCTTTTTCACTGTGTTCAGATTTGCATCAATGGTGCAAAAGCAATGATGGGCAAAACTGCCGGTGCTTTAGCATGTTCTAAGGTCCCACACTCACAGTGTACCAAAAAAAGCCAGTTTTATCTAAGAATGTTCTTGATGGAGCAGTGCAAATTATTCTTTTTATCAAATCTTTACCCTTGAGTACCTGATGTTTTACTGTTCTGTACCTGCTGCCTACTGAAGTGCAATGGTTGCCTCTAGGAAAAGCACTTCTGTGGTCATTTGAGTTACTAGCCACATTTTTCATGGTGTACTATTCTTATTTGAAAGAATAATTGATAAACTATAGTTATTCAGACTGGGAAGCATGTATACATTTTCTTGAAAATAAAAGAAGCAAGCCTGCTAACTCAAGAGAGACACCTGAATGTATTGCTTGGCAATGGTAAAATTTGGAAAACACGTATCCATGTTAAGTATTGATGGACGCAGGCTGCATAAACAAAAGCTTGTTGGGGCCCCTCCATAATTTTGAAGAGGGCAAAGGGTTTCTGAAACCCCAAAGGACTGAGAACCACTGCTCTAGTCCATCACCTCATTGTTCTGATGGGGAACAGGTGAACTCAGGTGAACCAAAGAGGTGGGGCATTAAACATCATTGGGATAAGTTGCCAAAAGAGAATCAGTATTGCTTCTTTTGAAGAAAAAAGCACTTTCAGACAGAAAACAAACAAACAACAACTTCTTACTGGAAGTGTTTCTGTTGAGTGTTTTTATGACCTGTAAATGCAGTTGCCATCAGTGGCGATCCTAAGCTTGAATAATGTATGGCATGGTGCAATTTACCAGAAACAAATGCTTTACTTTATTATTCCAAATTAAAAAAAAACTTCTGTGTGGATCTCAATAACTTATCTTTTTGGAAAAGTACGAAAGAAAATTACAACAAAAAAGGAGCAATAGCCATAGAAAAATGGTCAACGTATGCTTAACGAGATCTGGTTAGTGGCTAACATGGGGTCAGAAGTCTAGGATCCTGGGTCTCAGCCCAGTTGACTTTGGGAAACAGGACGGAAATAAGACCTTCTCCATCCATGTTTTTCTGGGATAGATGTGATGGAGAGCACAGAGTGCTTTCAAACGTGCTCCCTTCAGGCCTTGTCAGTGTCACAAGAGGACCCAACCAATAAAAAGCTTTCAGCCATGCAGAATTGTTGGGATTGCAGGGAAGAGAAGCAGGAGGGTTCAGAGTCCGAGGAAGTGGTATAGAAGAGAGTGAGGTAGGTTTGGGGTCAACAATGTGGTTGTGCAATGTCCTCTTCACCTAGAGTCACTGAGCCTCTAAAATGACAGTGATTGGGGTCTCAGGTATAGACCGGGGCATAAGCCCTGCACCTTAGAGGCTCCCAATCTAGCCTTCTTGTAGCCACATACCTCCCCTCACGGCTGTGTCTGCAGGGCTGAGGGGACTCTCTCACTACAGTGCACACTGCCTACTTCTTTTTAATTTAATTAATTAATTTATTTATTTATTTTTATTTCAGCATTATTTATTTATTTTAACTATATTATTCAGTCCCCATAGGGACCATCAAAAATTGCCAATGCCGACTATATCGCAAGTCTTCATGGTGGGGTATTGGGAAAAGTTTGCAATTAGCAATAATCTCGCCTCTGATAAACCTCATTGGCTACGACACTGCCACTGCGCAGAGCTACACACTGCCTACTTCCGAGCACACTTTGGGTTCAGGGTCCCTGGAATTTTCTACATAAACACCCCCCACCCCATCCTGTATCCAGGCTGGGTCTGTCCTCTTGTGGGTGGGCCAGTCACGAATGTGGGGTTTCTACGTCTGAGGGGGGGGGAGTGTGGACGGAGCCTGGATGCATGTTCCGTGGTGTCCGCCCTTATGCCAGTGAGGTCCCTGGTAGTACAGATGGAGCCCAGGGTCGTGGGCTAGCTGTCCTCATGACACCTTCTTCCTGCATAAACCTCTGAGGAGTCCATGACTTCTAAGTATGAACCTGACCTTTTTTAGTTTACAATCTCGTTTCGTCAAGGTAGGAGGACAGAACATACTTATGTAATGTTGGGACTCCATTTGTACTCTTGTCTAGGGCTCCACAAAATGTCAGGGGCAGGTCTGTCCAAAATCTTGTTTGCGGACATGCCGGCTGGCCTTTAGCCCTGGGATGTTCCGGGTGAGCCATGGCCTCTGTCGCCAGTCATTTCTTACCCAGAGACTCAAACTGCAAGATCATGACCTATTCTCACACTGTGAATTCTTAACAAAATAAACATGCCTGTGTCTAGGCATTATCTCAGAGAATTTTACAAGTCATTAAAGTTGTCAAGGGGTTCAATTAGCTTCTCCCTGAGGGGGAATCAACTGTGCCTTAAGCAGAGCCAGTGCACTGTGTTCAGAGCCAGCCGGCACAGAGTGGACATGGCCTCCGGGGTTTCTAGAGCGCTTGTCTGCTATTATTGCTGGAATCTTCCCCATTCGTCGGTCCAGAGAGATGGTTGCCCCAGCCAGGGCCATTGACTTATCTGCCACTTGTGGGGAAGCGAGGCCTGCTAATACAGTGATTATCAAACCCAGAGGAGCAGTGCACAGAACCAGAGCTCCTCAATCATGATACCGTCTGGGCGCATGCCATTCATTGGAGAAATGCCTGTTGACTCACCATCCTAAAGACAGATGGCTCAATTAACAATCAGAACAGTGGTTCCTGTTGATAGTTAAAGATGTGACATTCTCAATCTTTGTGAGTCACTTATAAATATGGCTGCCATCGTAGAGTGCTTCCTGTGTGCCACTAGGCACTTCATGGCCATTCGCTATTTTAATTTAAATTCACATAGCACTACTCTGAGCTAGCACTGTTCCTATTATGAATTAATATATTTTCCCTAAAAACCTTTATGGCAAACATACTGATTAATTCCACCGTACAGTTGAGGAAACTGAGGCAACTGTACCCAAGGTTGTAGGTAGGGAGTAGATTTGGGACATGAACTGAGACAGCCTGTCTCCAGGGTGCAGCTCTTGTTGTGTTTAATCCTCCAGGCGACCATTTAGGGCGGTCACTATTGCCCCATCACATGGAGGAGGAACATGAAGCCAAGTCCTGTAGGTTCTCCGTCTTCTCCGGTAATGGAATCACCCTTGTTGCCTGATGCTCTTGGGGACTTTTGGTTACTGAGTGCTCAGTTGACATATGTTGTGACCATAACCAGGATCTACGAAGTAAATGAAATACCTCCTCGTACAGGGGAAAGAGCACAGGTGTAGAGACCGACAGACCTGTGTTTGCTTCCCACTTCATTGCTTACTTGAGTGCCTATAGAGTCTTGCTGTTTTCTCGTGTCGTCACGAGGACGACGGCACCGGCCGTGCTGGGTTGAGTGAGGTGCGCACAGAGCAGGCAGCCCAGACACAGGCTGGTTTCCTTTCCCTTTCATGTTCAGCAGCTCACGGGAGCTCTGAAGGGTCCTGTCGAAAGCTCTCTCTGCAGGGTATTTAGCTTGTCACGAAAGGGCCATGCCAGCTTCTCCGTCCCCTGGACTCCGGAAAGCGGAGAACTCCCTGGCCAGCAGTGTGGCCCGCTGAGCTCACTGACGCAATGGCTCGGGCAGAAGGCCCAGCTCGGCCTGGCCCTGTGCCTGGGCTGCTTGAGCCAAAACGCAGGAGGCAAGAAGCCTGGCTGGGGAGGTCCAGAGGCCTGCGGCCGGCTCTCCTCTTCAGCGCCGGCACGGCCTCTCCGTGCTTAGTGGGATACTGAGACATTTGCAGAAGCAAAATGGGGAGACTGGTGCCAAATTTCTCCTCCTCATTCTATCTTGGTGGTTTAGTTTTGTGCTGTGAGATAAAGATATATGAGCAGTTAAGCCATTCCTGAGATGCCATCAAAATTGGCAGTTTGCCCCCTGGGCCAGGTCTGCAAAGGGGCCAAAAAGCTACAAGTTCACATTTTTTTTAAAAAAAAATATTCTATAGAGGAGCGTAAGGAGCCCTGATCTAGAAATATTCCTAACGCCTTTCCTCTTCTCTCCCATCCTGGCTCACAGGCGGCAGAGGGGCCTGGAACATATGTTCCGCATTGATTTGCGTTTGCACACTTTCCTGCATCTATTATCTCACCTCATTAGGGCTTGGAAGGGGAAGCGGAGCCGAGTGTGGCAGCAGCGTGCGCTTTCCTGAGCCCTGTGGAGAATTGTCCCAAACGGTAAATGGAACAGTTGCAAGGGCCGGCCAGGAGCCCGCGGGTGGGCGGACATCTCCGGGCTCAGGCCCAGCAGTGCCCAGCCGGTTTCGAAGGGTCCAGCTGTGCCCGTCACATGTCCCAGCAAGGGAGCATCCCAGGCCAGGCAGTCCGTGATTGATGATCCTGCCTGTGCTCAGAGTCTGCACAGGCCCGTGGACCCCACACGCCCACTCTCCTTGAGCAGGAAGCAAATGGTTAAAGTGAAGCAAGTCTTTCCATCTGTCACTGATGGGAAAGCCTGAAATTAACCACCTTTTTAAAGGAGGAGGGTGGACAGAGAACTACTGTTTTGTTCTTAATGAAAATGAATTCAGGAAAATCCCAAGGTCAGGGCTGATCAAGAAGTGGGAGGGGCAGCACAGGTATGGGGAGGGGGACCAACTTGCCTGCGTCACTTTGAGGTACCCTCAGATTTATAACCCAATGAGGTTGTGTGTTCAGTTGTATTTTGTGAGTGTATTAAAAATGTATGTGTGTGTGTGTGTGTGCATACATATATGTATGTGTATATAAAGCAACTGGATCATTAAAATACAGATACAGAAGTGGCCCAGGCCTCACTAGACCTCCCAGCAGCCCTGCCTGGGACTATCCTCACATGTCTGTGTGTGCAGTGACTTTGCTCCTTTGAGACGTGTCTTATATTTGCTTCTGAGACTTCTCTCTCTCTCCTCCTTGAGTGGAGACCTGGTCTCTAGACTTGGCTCTGTCATTCATCAGCTGTGTGAACTTGAACAAACCATTTGACTCCCCTGGGCCTCAATTCCCTCATCTGTTGAGTACATGGCACCCTATCGACCTAGTTACGTTGCTGAGTTTTGTGAAAACAAAATGATCCAGCAATATCAGTCAACGTGCTTTTATGGTGATAAAGTGTCATGCAGAAGTAGAGCGGCATCATTTGAGCATGAACAAAGCCATTTTTTCCCTTGCCTGTGAAAAATCATTTTTGTTGATTCTATATTAAATCTTTTCCTGAACATAATCTGGATTAGCTTTCGGCTTGCTGTAGGCAAACCATGGTGAGACCAAAAGCTGGTCTTTGGGATGAAAAAAGAGAACAATTTATAAGCATCTCCAAGGAGCAGGGATTCAGCAGATTCGGGGCTTACCGAAGGGCTGTGAAATGGTGTTTGGTGATTATTCTTGCCTCCATCCAGAATGGGAAGCGGGCAATGGGACATTTGCTAACCTCCCCCGTGGTCCCAGTGACAGGAGAGGGAAAGGTCCAGAAGGAAGGAATGTAAGGAAGATGCATGGAGAATCTGTGGAAAGAGGTAAGAGCTAGACAGCTGTGGGGCTGTGGCATGACCCAGGCTCAGGGTGGGAGAACACCATTTCATAGATCCAGATTTCCACAGAATAGATCAGGAGTTGTCAGGACTGCTTTTCACCCTATATCCTCTGAGAAAAGTTTCTCGTGGGTCTGTGTTTTATCAGCTCTAAATGAACTGGTTCACAGCGCCATTCGATTTAAGGTAACTTGAAAAGAAATAATTAGGCCCAGAACACACAGTACAGAAAACTGGAGTGGATTAGAAAGTAAAATCAGGCATCAGGATGACAACAGTTTACCCTGATGGAAAGGAGTATTCTGCCAACTGTTCCCATATACTTTCTTTCAAACCTCCCCTCATTACCATTTTAAAACATGTGCTTATTCAGCTGCTCTCTGATTCTGTAGTTCGGCAAATAATGTTGGTAGTATTAGCCCTGTGTCTTAGTTCAGGTGCGAGGCTTGTGGGTCCTTGACAACTCAGGCCATGGGTGGAGGAAAGGCAGGGAGAGGGCAGGCCCAGTAACTGAAGCTGGAAACTTCTAACGCCAAATGTTCAACGAGAAACCACAGGGCAGTGGGGGATGCGGGGAGATGTTTGAAAATCTGGGGGCCAGGCTGGCTGTGGTTGCTGTCCCTTGGCAGCAGGATCACCCTGCCTTCAGCGCAGAGGGTGGGATCTCATCCTAGAAGAGAGCTCTGGAAGACAACATAGAGGCAGACTGTCTAGACTCAACCAAACAGACTGGGTCCTGGGTGGACTTGGGCACTAGACAGGGCAGCAGGCTGCACAAAGGAGACAACTGGTGCCTGTGGCATCAGGATCCAGAGACTAAAGCAGCACTTGGCTTAGGGGCCAAATGAAAGTTTTGGCTTGGCCCCGCTGTGCCTGGAGTGGGGGCCGGGGGTGTTCTTCTCGGCAGGCAGAACAAAAGTCCGGCCATCTTGATGGAGCTAACAGTAACAATTCGAGCCCCTATTGGGTGGCCCTGACTATTTGGTGATTGGAGTAGGAATTGGTGCCACCTGAATCTGAAGGATAGTGATTTCAAGAGATGCCTCTATAAGGACTTAGAGAAGACAGGGGCTGAGCTTTGTGGATAATGTGACTCCCTTCAATATTATTTGCTGGTATTCAGGGACAGAATTATCAAGCAGAGGGAGTTTCCTCTTTGGAATGACCATCTTTTACATTTTTAATGATGCCTTAAATGAAGAAGGGATGTATGAGATAGGCTCTGAGAGCACTTTACCCTTTCCACTCACTCCACTCATGTCATTTTCATAAGTTTGCTAGGTAGCTGGATGGCCCCAAGAGTAGTCAGTTAGGATGACATATAGCAAAACTAATGGGTTCAAAGGGAACTTTTGGCCTTGGCCTTATTAACCTCAGGCTTTAAGCAGTTGAGCCGAACTCTCTCCACTTGGTGGGAAATAGTTTTGACAGCTGCTGCTGCTTTGAGAAGACAGAAACAGTGTGTACAGGAGTTCTATCATAATTGGGGAGTGGAAGGATTGCTCAGGAAAGGAGTTGGGCACAGGATGTGGATTGGACCATTGATCAGCATTGTGAAAATAACAGACCTTTGCTTGGAAGTAATAGGGAATCTGAAGCCACAAGAATTTTACTCTTCAATCTCTAAAAGGAAGAAGTCAGTCTTGTGTAAAAAGGTTTTTTGGGTTCTGAACAGCATCCTACTTTTGACAATGACAAACACACCTGGACTGACCGAGTTCAATAGTGAGTTCTCTTAATCCCATGTTTCTTTGGCTAGCACTACCTGAGTAAGGCCCATACATGCACCTGAACAGTGTGTGTGTACTGTGCAACTCCCTACAGGTGTGTAACATGATCTATAAATAAATAATGAGATTGTGGTGATGATAATAAGCACCGAAATACATTTCCTGGACCTAAACTGATATGTCATTATCCTACTGAGAGAGCAGCTTCCTTCCTGATGGATTGCTAAATTATTCTTTTTATTATATTTAAGGCACAGTGTTTAGCGATATTACTCCTCTTTGTAATTAGGCTGGGTGATTGGAGAAATCTTGCAGTGGCTCTGTTCTTTCCCTTTAATAACTCATTCACAGGGAGTAGGATGGCGATGTGCTGCTTACTGAGCAGAGGAGCATTTAGAGTTAGGTCATAACATTTTTGCAAAGGGAAAAGAAATCTTCTCCAGAGATTATCGTCAATTATGTCTGTATAAATATGCCACAAAATTCCAATAGCTGGTCCATCTACATTGAAAAATGTTTGAGAAAATAGCAGCTCTTTAAAATATGACAACCTAGAGGTAGGTCAGACATCTCAAATTTCTGAAGCATTGCTCTAAAAATAAGCTGTTAGAGGACAAAATTTGGTATTAAAGTGGTATCATCTTGGCCTCATCCAGGAGATTTTACTTTCAGAAGGGATATATTAATATATATCTTTTGTCACTACTGTTACACACTCAGCCTTCCCTTTAGAGGTGGATCTACCCATAAAAGCTGTTTTTGCGTGGCCAGGGGTCATCCAGAACGCAGTCGTTTGGCAAGAGACAAGGCTCTGCTTGTAACTTTCAATAGACTTCAATATCTGCAGGCTTTTTGCGCGTAGGAAGTTCAGAAGAGGAATAAAGGCAGACAAAATTTATAGTGTGTGTTAGTTATATTCATGAGTGTGTGTCTGGGGAAGGGGAAGTGAAGATGAGAAGCATACTCCATGAATGAACTCCCTGCCCCTATTTCCAGCTCCCTCTGCAGTGAGGCTAAGACAAATACAGAATCAAGTAAGTTTTATTCAAAGATTAGTCTTTGACAATTGGACAGGGAAGAAGCATTGGAGTTTTTATTCTAACTTAGTTGTTCTTGGCTGCTATAGCTTGGATGTTTGTCCCTCTAAACTCCATGTTGACATTTGACCACCAGTGTTGGAGATGGGGCCTGATGGGAGGTAGTCAGGTCATAGGAGTGGATCCCTCATGAACAGCTTGGTGCCATCCTTGTGGTAATGAGTAAATTCTCACTCTATTAGTTCCCATGAGAGCTGATTGTTAAAAAGAGTCTGGCACCTCCCCTTCTCTCTCTTGCTTCCTCTCTCACCATGTGACCTCTGCCAGCTCCCCTTCCACCATGAGTAGAAGTGGCCTATGGCTTTCACCAGAAGCAGATGCTGGAGCCGTGTTTCTTGTACAGCCTGCAGAACCATGCAGCCAAATAAACCCCTTTTCTTTATAAATTACCCATCATGAGGTGTTCCTTTATAACAACACTAAAAGGACTAAGATAGAAAATCAGTACCTAGGAGTGGGGTGTTGCTATAAAGATAATTGAAAATGTGGGAGCAGCTTTGGAACTGGGTAATGGGCAGAGGTTGGAAGAGCTTGGAGGGCTCAGAAGAGGATAGGAAGATGAGGGAAAGTTTGGAACTTCTTGGAGATTGATTAATTGGTTGCAATCAAAATGCTCATGGAAATATGGACAGTAAAGGCCATGTTGACAAGGTCTCAGATGAAAATGAGGAACTGTTTGGGGACTGGAGCAATAATCACCCTTGTTACACACAGCAAAGAACTCAGCTGCATTACATCTGTGCTCCAGGGCTTTGCAGAAGGCCAAACTTAAGAGTGATGACCTAGCATATTCTGGAAGACGAAATTTCTAAGCAGAAAATCCTTCAAAAAGTGGTGTGGCTGTTTTTAACAGCTTATGATCAGATAAGGCGACAAATGAGTGACCTAAACATGGAATTAGTAATTAAAAAGGAACCAGAGCAAAAACATTTTGAAAAAAGATAGCTTTTTTTCAAAATGCTTGGTTTTTTTGCTACATACTATATATAGACTTAGTTTTACCTTGTAAAGAAATATTCAAATTGTTTTGATTTGACATGATATCACACAGAAATGCTGCATTCCTTTAGAAATCTTCTTTCAATAATTCACATTGCTGATTCTGTTCTTCATAAAATTTAATTATCTGCTCTTGCAGAGATAAAATTTTGGCTAACATCTGTCTCTGCAATAACCAACACACTTTAGAATGATACAGCAAATTTACTATGAATACCTCACCATTCAACTTTAGCGTATTAGGAAGCTGATGATGCCTTTTGCATTTGCAGGAATATAGTTGACAATACTTATAACTTGTTGCGAAGTGTTACTTAAAATAGTAGCTTTAGCACAGATATTTTGCTGATGCCAGATAAAATGAAAAGACATGAGAGCATCTGGATCTGTTAATAGTTTTTTTAAATTTGTGCAATAAACCCTTCATGTTTTCCTGTCATGGAAGGTGCACCATCTGTACATATAGTCACTAAATGTACCAAATTTGGTCCAACTTCATGAATTTATCTTGAAAGTTGTTGAAGATATCTATTCCCCATGTCCTGTTCACAAGAGTACCCAAAGCAAGTAACTCTTTGTAGCAAAAAAAATATGTTATGGCCCAAATGAAGTATAAAACCTGTACCAAGGCAGTTATATCAGTTGATTCATCCAAATCAATTAAATTTTATGTATTTTCTTTTGAGGTATTTCATGACATTTTTCCATTAAGTTGAAGGCTAATTTATGCTGCTGATCAGTTATGGTTCTCCTTGAAAGAGGCAGTTCTTGGTACTTTGAAACACCATCTGGGTCTAAGCATCCTACAATTTCAACAGTGCATTCTTTCACAATTTCTACATCACTGAATGGCTTCCCTTTTTCCCCCTCGAGTATGTAAGCTACTTTATAAGTTGCTTTGGTGGCATTATTTCCAGTTCTTATTGCTGCTTGAAATAATTGTCTTTGCTTTTGCTTTTCAACTTTTAATTTCTGCGATACAACCTTTCATGCCTCTCCCTTTAATGTAAAATATTTGTGGTCCTCATTAATGTTATAATGCTGATGAGCATTGGTTTTCTTTAATATTGATATTATAGTATCACAAAGCAAGCACATCATCTTATCTTTAGCAGAAACAAGATGATATTGCAATTCCCAGTCCTCATTAAAAAATCTGTTTTATTCCTTCAGCATTCTCTTGGTCTTCTTTAACACAATGGGCTGTTAAGCAGACAGAATTAAAAAATACTGTTGAGCTGTGCAACTATTCACAAATTCCACTTCAAACAGAAACACAGTGCATCATTGTTAAAAAGTGATAGCAGACTGGTGTACTCAACCCTATAAACTCTCACCAACTAGCCTCATGTGGTAGTGGCACCACACAGGTGAGGGAAGTTAAAACTAAATCATGAGTGTAGCAGCCATCAATTTAGCCCTCATGGCTTGCTAATGTTCTAATTGTGCCAGTCAATCTTGGAGAATTATTTCATTGAAACTTATTTTATTCTTTGATATTTTAAATACATTCATTTAAAAAATAAAATACAAATATAAAAGATAAACAAAAATGTATTAATAAAAATAAAAAAAAATTGTTCCATAAAATTTGTATTGAGTAAATGGCTGTACTTTAGGATTTAGAAGGCCACATGTGGACTTAAGGCTGCAGGTTCCCACCCCTGTTCTAGTCAATAGCAACAACAATAAGAAAAAAATCCTTGTACAAAATACCTTCACAATAGCTAAGGAATACAAGTGAGATATTACAGCATCTGGTGGAGCATACAAATAAGAAAGGTACATTGAAGAAAGGAAGAAAGACAGTTTCACATTACCCACATCATCCTACCCCCAAGATTGTACTGTGCATAATGGAGAGATATACCATTTGCATAGAGGAAAGAACATGATTTCACTGCAGACTTCAGCACCAGGACACTCAGGGTAACCCCAGTGCCATGCCAGCCCCCATGACCCCAAGCTCTGGGCTTCCTCCTGTAGACCCAGGCTATAGCCCTCTATGGTATGAGCCTACAGTCTCACTTCCATGAATCCCAGCTCCACACCACTCCCATGGACCCCAGCATCAGGCAGGCCATGTCACCTATAGATTTCAGCAGCAAGCCTGCCTAAAGAGCCCAGCAGTGAGCCCACCTAGAATCTCTGGATAGGCTGAATGGTGAAGCTCTTTTTACTGCTGAAGCCAGTCTGTAAAGACTGGAACAAGAGCTGCATTCTTCAAATGCACAGACACCAGTGCAAGACCGCATGGATTATGAGTAATCAGGGAAACATAACATCAAAGAAACAAAATGAATCACCAATAACTGACCCAAAAGAAATGGAGACTTACATATTGCCTGACAAAGACTTGAACATAATCATGTTAAAGAAGCTCAGTGAGATACAGAAAATACAGATAGATAACTAAATGAAATCAGGAAAACAATTCATTATCAAAATGAGAAGTTAAAAAAAAAAAGAACTAAACAGAAAATCTGGAACTTAAAAAGACAACGAATGTCCTGAATAATTCCACAGAGAACTTTAACAGCAGACATGATTAAGCAGAAGAAAGAAACAGAAAACTCAAAATAGGTTATTTGAAATTATCCAGTCACAGAAACAAAAAGAAAAAAATAATGAAGAAGACTGAAACAATTGTACAGGACTTATGGGACACCATCTCTCAAACAAGTGTGTGAATTATGGGAGTCCCAGAAGGATCAGAATAAGAGAAAGGAGAAAAAAGCTTATTTAAAGAAATAATGACAAAAAAATCTTCCAAATCTAGAGAGGGAAATTAACCTTTATATCCATGAATATCAAAGAATCCCAAACAAGTTGAACATGAAGAGATATTCATCAACACCCCTTATAATCAAGTTGTCAAAGTCAAAAACAAAAAGAATTTTGAAAGCAGCAAAAGTGATTCATAACATACAAAAGAAATTCCATATGACTATCAGCAGATTTCTCTGCAGAAGCCTTGCAGACAAGAGAGAGTGGGATGATTTATTCTGAGTGTGAAAAGAAAAACCTGCCAACCAGTAATGTCATACTGGCAAAGCTGTCTTTCAGAAATGAAGGAGAGAGAAAGATTTTCCCAGACAAACAAAAGCTGAGTAAGTTTATTACCAGAAGACCTGCTGAACAAGAAATGCTAACAGGAATTCTTCAAGTTGAAATGAAAGATACTAACAAATGAAAACACAACACTCACTTTAATAGTAAATATATAGCTAAATTCAGAATAATCTAATGCTGCAATGTTGGTGTGTAAATCACTTTTCACTTTAGAATAAAAGTTAGACAAAAGCATTAAAAATAAATATAGTTACAACAATTTGCTAATGGATACACAATATAAAATGATGTAAATTGTGGCATCAATAACATGAAATGGGGAGGAAGGAGAAGTTAAAGTGTAGAGATTTTTTTTAGGTTGAAATTGTTATTAGCTTAAAGTAGACTGTTAAAACTATAAGGTATTTTATGTAAGTCTCATGGCAACCACAATGAAAAATCCTGCAGTAGATATACAAAAGAGAAAGGAGTAAAAATACCACTACAAAAAAACACATCAAATCACAAAGGAAGATAGCAAGCAAGAAAGAAATGAACAAAAGAACTACAAAACAGTCAGAAACAATGAACAAAATGGCAATAGAAGTTCTTACCTACCAATCATTACCTTAAGTGTAAATGGATTAAATTCTCAAATCAACAGGCATAGTGACTGAATGGATAAAAAAACAAGATCCAAGTGTATGCTGTGTACAAAAGACTTATGTTAACTTTAAGGACACACATAGGCTAAAAGTGAAAGGATAGTAAAAGATATTCAGTGCAAACGGTGACCAAAATAAAGCAAGGGTGGCTATACTTACATAAAATAGACATTAAGTAAAAAAACTAAGAGACAAGGTCATTGTATAATAATAAAATGGTCAATTCATTAAGAGGATAAGATAATTATAAATATATATGCACCTAACATGGAAACACCTAAATATATAAAGTAATAATAGAAATGAAGGGAGAAATAAATATCAATGATAGTAGGAGACTTCAAGACTCTACTTTCAACTATGGGTAGATTATATAGACAGAAAATTCAATGAAGAAACAGCAGATTTTATAACACTATACACCAAATGAACCTAACATACATATACAGAGCATTGCATTCAACATCAGCAGAATATACATTCTTTTCCAGTGCACGTGGAGCATTCTTTAGCACAGATCACATGTTAGGCCACAAATGAAGTCTTAAGAAATTTAAGAAGATTGAAATCGTATTAATTTCCTTTTCTGACTATAATGGTCTGAAACAAGAAATCAATAATAGTAAATTGGACAACTAACAAATATGTAGAAATTAAACAAAACACTCCTGAATAACCAATGGGTCATAGAGGAAATCAAAAGGAAATAAAGACTCAAAAATAAGACCCAAATCTGTAAAATTACTAGGAACAAAACACAGGGACCAAGTTTCTTGACATTGATCAGTCAATAACATTTTGGATATGATCCCAAAAGCATAGGAAACAAAAGCAAAAATAAACAAGTCAGACTATATAAAACTTTTAAAAAGTTTTTGCACAGCAAAGGAAACAATCCACATACTGAAGAGAAAAATCTACAGAATGAGAGAAAATATTTGCGAACCATACATCTGATAGGGCTTACTATCCAAAACATATAAGGACCTCAATTCAATAGCAAGAGACCAAATAACTTATTAAGCAATGGGCAAAGGACCAGAATAGACATTTCTTAGAAGACATGCAAATGGCCAGTCGGTATATAAACAAATGCTCAGCATCACTAATGATAAGGGAAATGCAAATAAAAGCCACAATGAGATATCACCTCACACCTGCTAAAAGGATTATTGTTAAGGAGACAAAAGATAACAAGTGTTGGTGAGGATGTGGAGAAAAGGGAACCCTTGTACACTGTTGGTGGGAATGTGAATAGCTGTTATAGAAAAAAGTATGGAGGTTCCTCAAATAATTAAAAATAGAACTACCATATGATCTATCAATCTCACTTCTGGGGTATATATCCAAAAGGTATGAAATCAGTACATCTAAGAGATATTTATGCTTGCATGTTCATTGCAGCATTATTCACAATAGCTAAGATACGGAATTGAAGTGTCCACTGATGGGTGAATGCATAAAGAAAATGTGAATCATGTACACACACAAAATGGAATATTATTCAGCCTTAAAAAGCAAGGAAATTCTGACAGATACTACAACATGGATGAACCCAAAGGACATTATGTTAAGTGAAATAATTGAGACAGAGAAAGGCAAATACTGCATGATCTCACTTTTTTGTGGAATCTAGAAAAGTGGAACTCATAGAATCAGAGAGTAGGATGGTGGTGACCAGGACCTGAGTGTTGTGGGAAATGGGAAAGTGTTGGTCAAAGGGTACAAAGTGTCAGTTGTACAGGATGAATAAGTTCTGGAAATCTAAAATACAGCATGGTGACTATAGTTAATAATAGTGTATTCTGTTTTTAAAATGTACTGAGAGTAGATCTTAAATGTTCTCATCCTCAGAGAAAACACAGTAACTATGCGAGGTGATGGATATCTAGGTTTGCTTGATAGTGGTAATCATTTCACAACATGTATTTATATCAAAATATCACATTGTAAATATGTATAATCTAAAGATATAAGTATACAATTTTTATTTGCCAATTATATATCGATAAAGCTGAAAAAGTAAACCAATGATATTGTGCCCTAATGCCAGAACTCCAATTAATGGATAGTGGAGTTTTGGTTGTATATTGTGTTTTTAAATGTTTCTTGCAGTTGATCATGTGATATATCATAGAAAAGTTTCAACCTACAAGATATTTGGCATATATCAGCTTTGGGGAAGTCTTCTTTTTTAGTTGTTATATTTAGCAACTTTGATAGCCTGGTGATTTTAGTTTTGAGGATATACTTTTGTATTACTTGAGTAGTTTTGTTCCCATGATTAAGAAAAAGAGCATTTTATTTTGCCTTGATGGAATTACATGAATTAATGAGCCTAAAGGTTCTTGTGAAATTTTAATGGGTGTTGGCACCATGTTTGCTCATGAAAAAGATGGGAAACACAGTATGGTGAACCAAAATGATGTATTAATAATACTTGCCATTTTGATGTTCCCAGAGACATAGTTCCAATAATTTTTCTTTTATGCTATTCACAGATTTTACTTTTCCTTGGTGTAACTCCAGCATTCTAAGAAAAGCCACTTATGTTAAAGGTGACATTGCTTTCTCTTTTGGAACACACACTTGGCAAGGAATCCATTAGCCAGACAGGTGTTTATGTCACTGTCAAATTGCAGTTGCTATTTTTTTGTTTGTTTCTGCCTATGGGACTAACACAAGCTATTAGATGTTAATAAGCAGCAACTTTCTATGACCTTTTCTAAGTCTAGGCGTCTGAAGGAAATAACAGCCATTATTTCAAGAGTTGCTTACTATCATTGTGTTTTCTCTACAAACTGAAAATATCATTCGACAACAGGTAACGTGAGATGAGTATGCTTAGGATATTGTTTGCAAACCCTTTATCAAGGGTATAAAAATCAATGCTGGAGGCAATTGGGTATCTCTCATGAAAAGGAAAAACGTCAAATAACACACAGAGAACTTGATTTTATACTGTATATATGGAAGGTTGAGAAGTGAAAAAAAAAAAAAAAGACGGTTAAATTAGCAAGAAAATTAGAGAAGTTTATACCACAAGTAAAAAAGTGACATGGATTGAGGCTGACACAAAGAGGGATAAGTTTAAGTACTATCATTCAGCAGAAATCAGCATTGTTAGGCTAGCTATGTAGGCAAATCAAAAACAAAATCAAAGATTGGTCTAAGGCTAAGACATTAGAGAACTGGAAATGCCAGCCACTGTGAGGAAGGTAAGAAAAGGGATAATTAGGAAAGAAAAGCTATTACTTTAAACAGCACCAAAACATCGAGTGGGAAACCTGGCAGAGCTGGAAGGAAGCTTCACACTCATTCAGATTGCTCATCCCAGAGATGAGGAGACTGGAGCACCGTAAAGTTCAGTGAACTACCTAGTCAGTAGGTAATTCACTCGTAGGACCACTACCTATGTTTTTTGGGTTGTGTTTCATACCAAGGTGCCCTGTGAATGCCTCACAGATAATAAATGAAACAGAAGGGGTATGCTGGTGTTTTGAGCACCCACGCAATAGGTCAAGCTAAAAGTCAGAATTACACATACAGGGTGGAGACCCAAGGTATGGGTGTGAAGCAGGGTCCAGGAACTGCTCCTTTAGAACCAGGCGTGTAAGGATGGAAGACACAATGGAAAAGGACATTGGGAAAGAACAATTAGTCAAAAACTACAATGGTAGTATTGTGCCACTGTAGAATCTTAGATGTGTGGGAGTTCCCGGGAAGCTCGAGCCAGAGGTGAAGCTCAGGGTTTGAGGGTTATAGGTCCTGGGGCTAATATTGAGGGTGTTCCATGTATTTGTAACATACCTAAGAATTTTTATGTGATCTCCTGGGAGGTCCAAGGCTGGCCAATATATTACAGTGTTGGGTCAGATATATCAGTTGCCTTGGTCACCCTGACTGGAGATTTAGAAATGACCTTGGTGAACTTGGGGCTCACACTGAGCCCTCTAGTAACATCAAAGACTCTGGGGCCTTAGTTAATTTTGTGAGTGGGTCAGAAGTCAAGCTTTGCTATTTTGAGGGTTTGAGGGCTTCTCAGGGGAGGAAGGGATGATCATTATCATTAATAGGCCGTGACACCAAGGGTTGACCTTGACTCTTCAGGGGCTATTTTGGGAAATCTCTGTCTATTCTGAGTTGCAGAGCATCTTTTAGGGCTGCAAATACAACTTTCTCTGTGAGCTATTGTTGATAGGGAGCTTCAAGCTCTGCTTAGCAAGTCTCAATAAACTTTTTGGGATAGACCACCATGTTTCATCTGCTGGCCTTTTAACTAGAGGGACCATCTGAGACTGGCTTATAAATGCACATCTTAGTAACATATTAGGGCTGGTTTTAGAGGGTTTGTTAGATAAATTATTTTAGTGGCAGTATGCCTAGTGGTTAAGTTTCATTTAGACTTTAACACCTACTAATTCTGTGATTTTGAGCAAGTTATTTGACCCTTTTGAATCTCAGTTTCTTCATCTATAAAATGGACATAATAAAAATACCTATCTCATTGGGGTTTGGGGATGATAAAATGAGATAATGCGAGTGAGATGCTTAACATTGTGGAGGAATCACTTCTTGTGATTTCTGGTGAATGAAGGGTCTGGGTTGTATTTTAAGAGTCCTTTGAAATTCTAAGCCCTGGAGAGCTGTGCATCTTCAACGAGCAACCTAGTCTCTCAGAATATAGCAAGAAATGCTTTCCCAGGCCTAAAGGAAACCCACTAATTCAAATTTACCTGAATTCAGAAGGAAGAAAGAACACAGAAGCAAGGGGGGAACTCAACACCACCTCAAGGTAAATGGGGCCTGTGAGTAGCTCCGAGGCTCTGAAGCCTGGAATTAATTTGTTTCCAACATCTTATTTCCATGAGACCTAAGGATGGGAACCAATAGTAACAAAACTATCTGAGTGTTTAGGAGAAAGAGAGGTTTAGGAAATGGCCAAGCTTCAGCATCCCAGAGACAAGAGGCAGAGACTGTACAACATGTTTGTGAGCAGTGAAGAAAGCGGGTTTCAAAAATGGCTAGGAAGAAGAAGACTTTGTTTATTGAGGGAAGCCAGGGGACAGGGTCCTGATGATATAAGAAATCACTGGGAATAAATTCCTGCTATATCTGGGTAGTGTTTTCTGGAGATTCAGACCATTGTGGGATGAAACTTGTGGTATTATTCCAAACTACAAGGCCAGATTGGTGGGGCTGGTGTTGTAGCACAGGGCAAGACCTGCAGGTTCCAAGAAATCTTGAACACAGAGTTCCTGCTGGCCATAGAGGTGTTAAAAATAACAGCAGTGACCAATAACACTGTTTTATGTTTGCTTGGCACTTTGTAAAGTGCTTCATGTTGGGGAGTGAAAAACCATGATTGTTTTACTTAAAGGTACCAGAGTTGTTTTTCTTTTCCCAGAAGGAATTATATTTGTATATTAAATGCTTTGCTAATAATGGCTTGAGGGATAGAAGACAAGGTCCCAAGGGTATGAGTTTTCAAGAGACAGCAAAGAACTGAACTATTTTACATCAATGGACATATATTTTTGGTAGGAGAGAGGAAAAATGAGATGGACTTGGGAGAGAGGACAGCAATAGGCGTAAGAACCATTTCAGGGCTCAAGGTGGCTGACTAGGGGCATCTAGTACCCACCTTCTCCACAAAGAAGAACAAAAATGGCAAGTAGTTAGTCATACTTTGAATAGATCATCTAGGAGAGAACACTGAAATTCAACAGATAAGTGATAGGAACAGATAAGTGATAGGAAACACATAGGGAAGGAAGAAGAGGGAAGCAGGAGAGCCTGCTCAGCCAGGACTGGCAGGAAGCCCAGAGAGGCTCCCCAGTGCCCAGTGTAGGGAAGGGATAAATGAGAGATCCTCAGTGGTTCACATTGCCATTGCAGACTCCTGCAGTCCTAGCCATGGGAGAGTTCCTCAACCCTCGCTACCCCTGAGACTAATACGGGGAGTTGCCTGGATGCTGTGTGGCGGCTTTGCTCCAGAGAGGGAGCTCATGCAGGGTCCCACAAAGCCCTGAGACCAAAGCGGCTACAGCACGGTGCCATACTGAGAGCCCAGCCCCCACCAAACTGCATCCTGCCCTGGGGCTCAATAGCCCCTGTATCTCCACATCCCTGGAGCCCCATTGGCATCCCCTGCCCACAGCTATTGCCACTGGAGCCAAAGCATGAGCCAATGGCAGTGACCTTGCTGCCCTTAGCAGTGGGGCTGCTGTGCATTCAGATGTGCCCTGAAGGCAGGAACCCTTGCCTGCAGCCACTGCCTGAGGCTACAGTATGTGTTCCCCAGCTACCCGCCTATAGTTGCTACCACTGACAACAACCCTAGGCATCACTCTGCCCTTGCCCACAAAAGCTATCACCCATACACTCCACCGAGGAGCCTGAGGACAATAGGCCTGCCTAGCCTGGCTCTGTTCCCCAGTATGCAGGCACACAGTCCAGGACCTGGGGATTGCCCTGCCCTATCCACTGTCATTGATACCTGAGCACTCCTCCCAGGGGCTTAAGATCAGGCCCACCCAGCCTGCCACTACCACCGCAGCTGGCACCCAACTGCAGACCTTGTGGGCCTGGGGACTGGTTCACCTAGCCTATCATAGCCACTGTTAACACCAGCATGGACTGCCTGGGAGCCAGAGGGTTGTCTTGTGATTGCTACTGCTATCCTTCACACCACATTCACTGCCCAATGGCTTGAGGAGCAACCCACCCACTTGGCCCACTGCTGCCACTAACACCTGAGCAAGCTGTCTGGAGGCCTAAGAATCAGCCTGTCTGCAACTTCTAACATCAGTGCCAGTATATGCCACCCTAGGGTTCAAGGACAGGCATGCTTAGTGCACCGCTGCCACCACTGGGGCCTGACGACTGCTCCATCTGGTGTGCCTACTCCCAGCAACACTTCACCACAGCTTCTACTAACAGTAACACCCTAAGGCACTGAGGAAATCACAGATACCACTGATGGTATTTACAGTTGAAGAAATCATGTGGAGACTACACTACTGCACACATCCAAAATCAAAGCCAAAGTGCCCTACTCAACCAACATAATAGATACATCTTCAGGAAAAAGTCCTCCCCTAAAAAAGCAAATATAAAAAATTGAAAGAAGTGACTATTATACCAGATGTGCAGATATCAATGTAAGTCCACAAGATACATGAAAAAACAAGGGAATCTGACACCTCCAAAGGAACACAATAATTCCCCAGCAACAAATTCTAAAGAAAAAGAAATTCATGAAATGCTGGAAAAAGAATTCAAAATAATGATTTTAAAGAAGCTCAGTGAGATACAAGAGAACACAGATAAACAATAGTAGGAAATTAGAAAAACAATTCAGGATCTGAATGAGAAATTTACTAAAAAGATAAATATGATTAAAAAAGAACCAAACAGAAATCCTGGAACTGAAGAGTTCATTGAATGAAATAAAAAATACATATTATAGTCAAACTGTCAAAAGTCAAAGACAAAGAGAGATATCTAAAAAAAGTAAGAGAAAAGCTTCTAGTTGCTTATAAGGGAACCCCCATCAAACTAACTGTAGCTTTCTCAGCAGAAACCTTAAAGAGCAGGAGAAAATAGGATAATATATATTCAAAGTAATGAAATAAAAAATCTGTCAGTTAAGGATACTATATATGGCAAAGCTGTCCTTCATAAATGAAAGAGAAATAAAGTATTTCCCAGACAAACAAAAGCTGAAGGAATTCACCACTAAACCGACACTACCAGAAATACTTAAGGGACTGCTAAACCTGGAATCAAAAGGACAGTATGTGCCATCATAAAAACATACAAAAGTATAAACCCCATTGATAGAGCATACAAATAAAAAAGATAGAGAACTGAAATGTTACCACTACAGAAAACAACGAAACCACAATGATAAACAATAAGAGAGAAAGAAGCAAAGGATATACAAAACAATGAGAAAATAATTAATAAAATTCCAAGAATAAGCCCTCACATACCATACTAACTTTGAATGTAAACAGATTAAACTTTCAACTTAAAAGATACAGACTGGCTTAATGGATTATAAAAATATGACCCAACTATATACTGAGAACAAGAAACTCATCTCACCTGTAAAGACATATGCACTGAAAGTAAAGAGATGGAAAAAGATGTTCCATGCAAAGGGAAACCAAAAGTGAACAAGAGTATCTATAAGATATCAGATAAAATATATATTTTATATTTTATAAAACAGTAAAAAGAGGCAAAGAAGATCATTATATAATGATAAAGAGATTAATTCAACAAGAGAATAAAAATTCCAAATATATATACAACCAAAATCAAAATATATATACACACATATATTAAGAAAATATTATTAGATCTAAACAGAGGGATGGGTTAAACACAACAACTGTTGGGGAATTTAACACCCCACTTTAAGCACTGGGCAGATCATTTAGACATAAATAAAATCAACAAAGAAACATTGGATTTAAACTGCATTTTAGACCAAATAAATCTAACAGATATTTACAGAAAATTTTAACCAATAGTTGTAGAATACACATTCTTCTTATCAACATATAGAACATTCTCCATGATGGGCTATATGTTAGGCTAAAAAACAAGTCTTAACAAATTTTTAAAAATCAAAATCATATTAAGAACCTTTTCAGACCACAATAGAATAAAACTAGAAATCATTACCAAGAGGAACTTCAGAAACTGTACATATACATGAAATTTAAACAACATACTTAGGAATTACCATTATGTCAATGAAGAAATTAAAAAGGAAATAAAGAAATTGTGAAACAAATGAAAACATAAACAAAACATACCAAATCCTATGGGATACAGTAAAAGCAGTACTAAGAGGGAAGTATTTTATTTATTTATAGAAATGCCCATATTAAGACAGTAGAAAGCTTTCCAAGAAACAACCTAACTATGTACCTTGAGAAACTAGAAAAGCAAGAACAAACCAAACCCCAAATTAGTAGTAGGAAAGAAATGGTAAGATCAAAGGAGAAATAAACAAAATAGAGAATTAAAAAAAAACATTACAAAGGATCAGCCAAAGGAAGAATCAGTTTTTTGAAAAGATAAACAAAATTGATAGACCACTAGTTATATTAACCAAGAAAAAAAGAATCAGAGACTATGATGAACAACTCTACACTAACACACTAGAAAATCTATAGAAAGTGGATAAATTCCTGGACACATATAAACTACAAAGATTGAGTAAGGAAGAAATACAAAACTTTAACAGACCAATAATGAGTAATGAGATTGACTTAGTAATAAAAAGTCTCCCAGCAAAGAAAAGTACAGGACTGGATGGCTTCACTTTCAAATTTTACCAAACTTATAAAAAGCTAACAACAGTTATCCTCAAACTATTCTAAAAATTGAAAATCAGGAAGTTTCCCTAACTCCTTCTGTGAGTCAAGGATTACCCTAATACCAAAATCAGACAAGGATGCAAAAAATAAATAAAACCACAGGCCAATATCTTTGATGAACACACATGCAACAAGAATACTAGCAAACTCAAACCAATAGCACATCAAAAAGATAATACACAATGTTCAAGTGGGATTTATCCCAGGAATGCAAGGATGGTTCAACATACATAAATCAATAAACATGATACATCACATCAACAGAATGAAGAGCAAAAACCATATAATCATTTGAATACATGTAGAAAAACATTTAATAAACTTTCACATGCCTTTATGATTAAAAAACTTTCAAACAAGGCATAGAAGGAACATACTTCAATATAATAAAGATCATATGTAGCAAAACCACAGCTTACTTCATACTGAGTGGGGAAAAGATGAAAGCCTTTTCTCTATGAACTAGAATAAGACAAGGATGCCTACTTTCACTACTCCTATTCAATATATACTAGAGAAATTATACAAGAGAAAGAAATAAAAGGCATCCAAATTGGAGAAGAGGAAGTTAAGTTGTCCCTCTTTGCAGATGACATGATCTTAAATATAGAAAACCTAAAGACTCCACCAAAAAATTCATAGAGCTGTTAAAGAAATTCAGCAAAATTATAGGATGCAAAATCAATATACAAAAATCAGTAGAATTTTTGTACATCAAGAACAATTAGGCTGAAAAATAAATCAAGATGGCAATCTCATTTACAGTAGCTACCAAAAAAATGCCTAGTAATACATTTAACCAAGGATGTGAAAGACCTCTACAAGGAAAACTGAAAAATACTGATTGAGGAAATTGAAAAGGACACAAAAAAATGGAAAGACATCCCATGGTCATTGATTTCAAGAATTATTATTGTTAAAATGACAATACTACCCAAAGCAATCTATAGATTCAATGCAATCTCTGTCAAAATACCAATGTCATTTTTCAGAGAAGAGAAAAAATAATCCTAAAATTTGTATGGAACAAAAAAATAACCCAAATAGCCAAAGAAATCCTAAGCAAAGAGAATAAAGCTGGAGGCCTCACACTACCTGACATCGAAAGATATTACAAGGCTATAGTAACCATAACAGCATGGAATGGTATAAAAACAGACACATAGACCAATGGAATTGCATAGAAAAACTAGAAATAAATCTATGTATTTATAGCCAACTTATTTTCAACAAGGGCACCAAAAACATACATTGGGGAAAGGACATCTTCTTCAATAAATGGTGCTGGAAAAACTGGATATTCATATGCAGAAGAATCAAAACTGACCCCTATCTCTCATCATATACAAAAATCAATGCAAAATGGAGTAAAGATTTAAATGTTACACCCCAAATTATAAAACTACTAGAAGAAAATATAGGGGAAGCAATATAGGACATTGGTCTAGGCAAAGAATTTTTTGGAGATTTCTCATAAAACTAATAGAATAACCATACAATTCAGCAATCCCACTCCTGGGTATTTTTCTAAAGGAAAGGAAATCTGTATATCAAAGAGATACCTACACTCCTATGTTCATAGCAACACTATTCATTCACAGTAGCAAAGATATGGAATCAACCTAAGTGTTCATCTACAGATGAATGGATAAAGAAAATGTAGTGTGTGTACACAATGGAATACTATTCAGCCATAAAAAATGAAATAATTTCATTTGCAGCAACATGGATAGAACTGGAGGTCATTAGGTTAAGTGAAATAAGTCAGGCACAGAAAGACAAATATTGCATGTTCTCACTTATATGTAGGAGCTAAATAATTGATCTCATGGAGGTAGAGAGTAGAATAATAGATACCAAGGCTGGAAAGGTGGGTATGCAGGGGTGAGAGGGATGAAGAGAGGTTGGGTTTGGGGTAGAAGCATACAGTCAGATAGAAGGAGTAAATTCTAATGTTCAATAGTAGAGTAGGGTGACTATAGTTAACAATAACTTATGTTCCAAAATAGCTAAAAGAGAGGACTTGAAATGTTCCAAATACACAGAAATGATAAACACTCAAGGTGATGTAGTCCCTAAAACCCTCACTTGATCATTGCACATTCTATGTGCTATAGTTGGGATATTTGTCCTTACTAAATCCCATGATTCCCAGTGTTGGAGGTGGGGCCTAGTGGGAGGTGTTTGGGTCATGGGGGTGGATCCCTTGTAAATGGCTTGGTGCCCTCTTCCAGGACTGAGGAAGTTCTCCCTTTATTAGTTCCTGTGAGAGCTGGTTGTTTAAAGAGCCTGCCACCTCCCTCCCCTCTCTCTTTCTCCTGCTCTCTTGCCATGTGATCTCTGACATACCAGCTACTATTTTGCCTTCTGCCATGAGTAGAAGCAACCTGAAGCTCTCAGCAGAAACAAATGCTGGTGCCATGCTTCTTGTGCAGCCTGCAGAACCATGAGCCAAATAAGCCCTTTTTTTTTTTTTTATAAATTATCCAGCCTCAGGTATTCATTTATAGCAATACAAAGGGGCTAAGAATCTATGCATCTAAGAAAATATCGCATTTACTCCATAAATATGTATAAATATTATGTATAAGAAAATGAACCACTTCATAGGAGCCAAATGAACACCTTTGTAAACATGGCCCAGGGAATGCCAGAAAGTGTGATAGCTAATACTCAGCCTTAAGTTATTTTTTGCTGTGTTATAATACCTCAGCTTGTCTCTAAACTTTAAGTAGTATCTGCTACTCACTCAAAGGCCTTGGTGAGCATGTGTGACTGTTTGTGCAAGTCAGGGGACGTGATCTGAGTCATGTGACTGGGTTGATGAGATGTCGAGTCACACCGTCAGCTGGCTTTGTGTACTGTGCAGGGAGAATTAGAAGGAGAAAGAAAGCAAGATCTCAGAATTGTTCCAGTTTCTTTGATGTTCCATTTGTTCACCAAGTTAAGGTGGAAAAGAGATATTTTTAACACTAGAATAAAAATAATTTCTCTGACAGGATCCTTTACAATGGGCAGGCAGTTTTCTCAGGCATTTAATAATTGCCTCCTAACATAAGACAGAAACTCAGTTGTCTCCTAACATAAGACAGAAGCTCAGTTGAAGATGTTCAGCAATCACTGTCAATAGATGGGACAGGCTGGCATGTGTGTCCCTGGTGTTGGGGATCTTAGAGTTCCATTAACATTCTCTCCTAGAGAGCACAATTACTTACATCTTATTATCAGTTTTATAGTCCAGAAGCAAATTATTTTACAACTTGGATTCCCCAGAGATTGTTACACAAAGTGGTACAGCATCATCAGTAAAATGGTTTCAGATCTTTCTAATTCACTCTAATTTTTTTGCAGGGGGCAGGAGAAGCTTGACATTCCATGCAAGTTATTTCTTTATATCATCCAATGCATATTGGCTTAACACTCCTTGGGTTTCAAGTACCACTTCCAAATGTCAGCCTTTCCAAATCTCTGTGTGGTCATACAAGGCCTCCCCTTCCTCCTCATTTATAGTCCATTGTGATCCACCCCTGTTCTCCACTTACAACGTGATTGCTAATGATATTTACAAGCACTGCTGCTATGAAAAATAGTGAGAGCTTCCACATCTGCTCATGCATCCTTATGGATATTTCCCCCATTAAAAAAAGCCTTCCATGCCAGCATACAAATAAAAATGCCTTAAAAATGTAAACTATTCAATATAGAGAATTTTAACACTTAACTTCCTTTTTAATCTTCCTTTCATTTGTAGCTATAACATGGTTCTCTTTGATTGGCTACTTACTCTTCTATTTCTTAAACATCAAATTCCAAACACAAAGATTAAAAAGCAATGTGCCTACAAATTATTAGCTTCTGCTTTCTTTCACCCTCTTTATTCCAATTTTCTTTCCATTAGAATTCTGACAATTTTCAGTGGTGTCAGAATGGTTGGTCTTTAATGTGAATGATTTTTTATTTATTTATTTATTTTATTATTTTATTTTTTTTCCTTTTATTTCATCATATAATGGGGGTACAGATATTGTTAGGGTTACATACATTGCCCCTACCACCCCTCCCCCCCACATGTCAGAGCTTCAAGCGAGTACAATCCCCAGGTGGCCCAGGCAAGGCACACATTATGTAACTCTACACTTCCTCCCCCCTCCCGCCTGCCCTCCATCCCACATAAGATTTTTTTTTTTTACATTTTGGATACATTGTATATCTTTGCCTCTCCCTAAGAAGGGTTAGAGGTATGCCCATTCCCCCGACAATGCTTCCTACATCCCTATGATGTGGGTCTTGCCCCCCCAACCCTGGTGAACACTACCACCAT
>VBSM01002608.1:52287973-52310485 GCA_008086735.1 Cheirogaleus medius | reverse complement strand
TTGCTGTTATTCTGTCTTCTTTGGAGAAGTTTCTGTTCATTTCCGTTGCCCATCAAGAGACATCCAAAGAAGCTCTCCTGGATAAATTTGCTTCTTTAAAACATTTTTAAAATTGCTTGCTTTTCTGTAATATATTCATATCATTTGAAAAAGTTATTAAAATCTTATAAACGTACAATATTGATTTTTTTCTAAGTTTAAGCATAGTAATATGTTTCCATAAATAAAATATGTAGGAGAACAATACAAAAGTCATTTTTGTTTCTGTTGTGTCCTCAGAGGACAAGGTGTTCCCTAACAAATTCTTATATAAAACAAGAATTAGATACTCCTAAACCTGAAATGTAGATAAATATTTACATTGTGATTCAGATATCTGCTACAATGTGCAAATGGATACTGCTGGCACCTGCTCTTTCATGAACAAGGTGATGCTTAGAGTTTAGAGTAAGTTTTTCCCTTGTCATGAGATCCTTATTGTAAATTATGTTAGTTTTCTGGATCCATTCATGAAAGGTAGTCTTATTAATAACCTATCTAACAGAGGAAAATAAACTATCAAACAAAAAGCAAGAAGAATAAACTCACAGCACAACTACTCTTTGTTTAACCTAACTTGTTATCCCTGAGTTCTTTCTCAGCCTTGCAGAGCCTGAAGTGCACAGTAGGGGTGCTAACTCCCTGCACTAGGTCTCTGTCTCAGTTCCTGCCAAAAAAAAAAACAGATTTCAAAGACTCAGATAACCCAGCCTCATAGATAAATAAAAATAAAGAACTCCCGGACATTTCGTAGCTGCTTGTGTTACCAGTCTACTGAAACAGAGGGGGGAAAAAGCCATGTTTACCATTTAAAAACACCACACAACTTTCCTCAGCTGCCTGGCACGTCCTTCTTTCCTGTGTGTGCCACGGCCATTCCCTCCTTCTCTCTCTTTCTCTTTCTTTCTCAAGAAAATAAACAATCTTTGTACTTCTTTCTATTCTAAATTCTGTGTGAGAATTCTTTCTCCAACCCATTCTGGGAGCCCCTCATGAGGTCCTCACCCTAACAATTCACACAACAAATATCTCTTGAGTAATTGCCATGTGAAAGACACAATTCTAGGCACTGGGGATGTATCCGTGAACAAAATAGACTAAAGTCCTTATTCTCAGGGGACTTACATTCTCTAGTGTATGTTTATGGGAGAGGAGTAGCAGAGATAGAATAGAAAATAGTAAACATGACAAATAAGTGAATTTTATATTATGTGTAGAATGCACAAGTGTTAAAAATAGAGGTTTTTAAGGGGAGGATTGAGATATAGGCAAGAGAGGAACTTCCTCAGGGTCATGTAGGGTCTAAAGTAAAATAACAGGTTCTAGAGCTTTTTAACACAAAATCCACGGTGTTTTGAAATTAAAGGCTAAGATATGATAGTCCCAGCTCTTCACAGATTCTCGCATTGTTGAATGTGCCACATTGTTTCAGGTGCATTTATTCAATAAAGACATAGAAATAATACATGAAGATCTGGGAATTTTTATGAAAAGTCTCTCAAATGCTTATGTGCAGCTCCCTTGCTCTGCTCAGGACAAAAGTCAAGGTGGTGAATCCTCAGACATTCATCTTGACCACCATCTGGACTATTCAGGGTGAAGAGAAGACAGGGAATGGGTGTTAGAAGCAAAGGGTGTTGAAAAGGCCTTCTCTTAATATTTATGGGGCTTCCCATATAAATACTGGGACAAGAGCACAAATGGAGGTTACAACCCACACCTTTGTCTTCCCATCTCCAGCTCCTTTCTGCATTGTGAAGGGTTTTGTGTGTATGTATATGTGGACATCTCAGACACCTTGTCAAACTCTGTCCATTTCTTTACCCATCAAATAGGTGCCCCTTGGCCACCTCTCAGGAGGACAGACCTAGGACAGTGGCCTGTGCACAAAATAGGCTGAAGTCAGTGGACAGAAAATTCTTTCCAGGTATGTCCTGAGCATGGTCTAGAAGGGGCCTGTGGGCTCTGAATGGACACGTTCCCTTGGCTTCAAGCTCTTTAGTGAGTGTGAGGGGCAAGGCCAGAGAAGGGCCAGAACAGGGTTCTCTAAGCATGGGGATCCGGTGAGTGTCCTAGCTATCCAGGCTTTTAGGACTGTACTCTGTCAGGGGTAGAGCACAGACAGGGACAACGGAGAGATCCAGTAAGAAAAGGGGTCAGGGCTATCAACTCTATACTGGCCAGATTTTAATCTTCTGGGATCACTAATCCTGGAAGATACCAAGTTGCATTTTACTGCTAAATCTAATGATTAACTGTAACCAATAATGATACAGGAGTCACACATTCATGATTTAGAATGACTTCCAAAAGAATCCTTAAAGATTAAAGGCATTTTAAAACATTTTGTTTATCTATTTTTTTGTAAAATATTTTTATGATTCCAGCATAAAATTCAAAGGATATAAAAATATTCGGTGAAAAATAAGCCTTTTTTATACTCCAGCTACCCAAATCTCCTTTCTAGAGACAACCACTGTTACTAGTTTCACATGTGTCTTTACAGAGGTAGTTTTATGTATTTACCACTTTAAAAAAAATTTGGACATTTTATACCCCTTTATTTTTTTAACTTAATATTACTTGGAGATTATTCCATACTGTATTAGTGTATTTAGAGTTTCTACAGAAAATGAAGTTTTTTGCCTTCTGTACTCTACTTCTCCTGATAGTTGAATAGCTGACCTATATTTAAAACATTTAAAAAGAAGATACTACGTACGGTCTGTCTTGAAAATCTATAAAACTTTGGTATTGTATTTTTCACAATTCTTCAAGCACTGCCTTTTGATGATTTAATATAAAATTTAAGAGTTAAAAAAATACACAAGCATCTCATCCAGAACCATGTTTAGTTTCAATTTCTAGTTCAGTTGTAGTTTTGACAAAGTAGATGAGATGCACAGACAATTAAAGATAAAAACAAATAAGATTATTTTTTTTTGCAACTTGTGAAGTAGGATACTTCACAATTTTGATACTCCCTCAAAATTTCCCAAATATCTCTAATGATAAGAGTCATTTGGGCACTTGTCAATTAAGTTTCCCAGGCTTCTCCCTGCCTGGAGAATCTCATTCAGTGTGTCTGGAGTGGGCCCTGGAGATCTGCACTTGTAACAAGTAGATTTAAAATTACTGTATTAGTTATCTATAATCTCAAATTACCTTAAAACTTCATGGTTTAAAGCAACCATTATCATGTATTGTATCTTATGGTTTTTGTGGGTCAGTTGTTGAGATAAGGCTTGTCTCTGCTCCACGATGCTTGGAACCTCTGCTGGTTGGCCGCAGTTCTGAACCCCAAGTCCTCCAGGGATCACCTGAGTGCTTGTTCTCGCACGTGCCTGGCAGTTAATGCTGCTTGTTACCTGAGCGCCTAGATGGAGCCGTCAGCTGGAACACCTACACATGACCCCTCTTTGTGACCTGTGCTTCCTCTCAATATAGTGACTACGTTTCAAGGACAATTGTCCTGAGAGAGAGAGCCAGGCAGAAGCTCTGTCCTTATTATGTTCTAGCCTAAAAGTTTATACAGCAGTAATTATTACAGCAGTAATGCTGCCATACTCCATTGGTTGGGACAATCACCCACCCTCTTCCCAATTCAAGCAAAGAAAACATAGATTCCACCTCTTGGTGGGAGGAGTGTCAGTCACATTGTAAAAAGAGCATACATGTACAGGTATAGCCATCTTTGGAAAATGCTCTTTCCCAGGTCACTTTCTGACCACAACAATTCACATTCCCCCTATGAGGATGGAGAATGTACTCATCCCATCCCCCTGGACTCTCGAGTTTTATCCCATTACAACATCAGGCTCCAGGCTGGGCACTATAAGGTGGACTGTAGTATCCAGCCTCCAAGACTGCCTCTCCCCACGAGCCTCACCTCCTGGTATTCGTGCCTTTGTGCAGGCTCCCTTGTTGGATCCGGGCTGATGCATATGACCAAAAGATCACAGCAGAACTGACAGTGTTTTACTTCTAAGGGCAGGTTATAAAAGCCATGGCAGCTTCTGCTAGGTCTCTTGATGTTCGCTTTGGGGAAAGCTAGCCACCATGCCATAAGGACACTCACCAGCCCTTTGGAGAGGCCCACGTGGAGAGGAACTGAGGCTTCCTGATGGCAGCCAGCACTGACTTGCCAGCCATGTGAATGAGCCACCTTGGAAGTGGGTCCTCTACCCTCAGTCTAGCCTTTGAATGACTGCATCCCCAGTGGATGTGTGACTACAACCCCTTAAAAGACCCAAGACAGAACTGCCATCCAAGCCTCTTCTGAATTCTTGTCCCTTAAGCCACTGAATTTTGAGATGATTTATTTCACACCATTAAGTAACTAATGCAGCTCTCCAGGTAAATCTTATTTTGCTGGTTATGTAGATAGAGTGCCAAGCAGGGCAGGGAGAAACAAAAGAGCATTGTTGGTGGGAACATGTTTAATCATTATAAACAATCTTGTTATAAGTTAACTGTGTCCACCAAAAGTGGGAAGTAAGGTTCTGCTTCTCATTTTTGAGATATAGCATGAAACACGATGGAGTTTAGCCCCAGAAAGAAATAGGGAAGCTTTTGCTACATTTTCAAGTGTTTTGGGAAAGCAATTCTGAACTTCAGGTCCTTCAGGAAGAAAACTTTACAATGGGCAAGTTTATCCTTAGATTTTTTTTTAACAGAGTAGAGGCTAGTTCTTGCAGAGGAGAAAAGCCCATATCCTCAGATATTGACTTGAGTTTGTGGGGTTCTTGGCAGGTATTAGCCCTGCATCCCTTCAAGAATAGGACTATACATGTCCTTTGCCCACTTTTTAATGGGGTTGTTTGATTTTTTCTTACTGATTTTTCTGAGTTCTGTATAGATTCTAGTTATCAGCCCTTTAAAAGAACTAAAAGTAGAACTACCATTTAATCTAGCAATCCTACTACTGTGCATCTACCCAAAGGAAAAGAAGACATTCTATAATAAAGACATTCGCACTAGAATGTTTATAGCAGCACAATTGACAGTTGCAAAGATGTGGAAACAACCCAAGTGCCCATCAATACATAAGTGGATTAATAAAATGTGGTATATGTATACTATGGAGTACTACTCAGCCACAAAAAATAATGGTGATCTAGCACCTCTTGTATTATCCTGGATGGAACTGGAGCCCATTCTCCTAAGTGAAGTATCATAAGAATGGAAAAACAAGCACCACATATACTCACCATCAAATTGGCACTATTTGGTCAACACTTATGTGCACATATGGAAGTAACACTCATTGGGTGTTGGGCAGGTCAGTGGGGGAGAGGGGGTTGGGTATATTCATACTTAATGGCTGCAGTGTACACTGTCTGGGGGATGGGCACACTTGTAGTTCTGATTCAGGCAGTACAAAGGCAATACATGGACCTAAACGTTTGTGCCCCTGTAATATTCTGAAATAAAACAACAACAAAAGAATAGGACTATAGACACCATGTTTAACTCCTGAGATTAGGTCCCTGTGCAAATAATAGTTTCCACCTTCATTGTTTTTTCTGCAGGCTGCCTGTCAGTAATTATTCTCCTGGGGAAAGCCTACCAGGCTGAGTCAGCTCTTTATATCCCTAAAGTCTGTCAGGCAGCAGGGCTGTGCATTTTTGAAGGAGCAGAGACAATCTTCCAGTGAGAAAGTGTATGGTGATATCAACCATGGACTATATTGCTAATATTGTAGGTTACTAAGATTTTAAAATATCAAGAAATCCTTAAATATTCCATGATTTCTTTCTTTTAGAAAGGGAGAAATAAAACTGTGGGCATGTTATTTTTCTACAGTAGACCCGTGGAATAAATATAAAAAGTTCTACCAGAGCTAGCGGGAGAACTGACAAAATGGGATTGAAAACTCAAGAGTAAACTAATCATACCAGTTGTACTGACCATTGGCAATTGTATTTTTTTTTTATCTGCAGCCTTTTGCCCCTAGCTACAGCCAACATTCACACTTTCAGTGGCAAGTTAGTGAATATTCAGCTGTATGAGATGTTGGAGGGCCCAAGGCCCTTTGGGACATACTCTTGGCCACCAAATAGCTGAGGGGTTTGCATAAGAAATAGAGACATACATACAGATGTTTGTGATACAAGCTCCTAGGTGATATAAGTGATAAATGAGTGCTTGGATATTGAGAGAGGAGATTGCTTGAGAGCTGTTTTAAAAATAATAACTAAGAGTTTCATAAGTTGTGAAAATAATGCACATTTACTACAGAAAATCAAATCAATACAACTAAATAGAAGGAAATTCATTATTTGACCACACAGAAATAACCATTGTTAAAAGTTTAGTGTATGTTCTTGTAGTCTTTAGTCCATTTGTCTAGTTATCTAGATACTATAAATCTATTACATATAAAAATAAAGTAAGGATTACAATATACACATCTATTACTTTTTCTCTCTTTTGATTTTTTAATTTCAAAATATTACAGGGGTATAAATGTTTTTGGCTACATGGATCACCTTTGTCATGCTTGACTCGGGGTTATAAATGTGCCCATTACCCAGATAGTGTTCACTGTACCTGTCAGGTATGCTTTTGCCCATCCACTCTTCCCCCTTCCCCTGTCCACCCTCCACCCTCCACTGAGTTTCATCTTTCTCCTGTACACGTGTGCTCATCGGTTAGTTCCGATTTAATAGTGAGTGCAAGTGGCGTTTGTTTTTCCATTCTTTACATACTTCGCTTAGGATAATGGTCTCTAGTTCCAACCAAATTATTGCAAAAGGCCTTAATTCATCCTTCTTCGTGGTTGAGTAGTATTCCATAGTGTACATATACCACATTTTGTTAATCTACTCATGAATTGATGGGCACTTGGGTTGATTCCAGATCTTTGCAATTGTGAATTGTGCTGCAATAAAAATTTCAGTATAGGTGTCCTTTTGATAAATTACTCCTTTTCCTTTGGGTAAATACCCAGTAGTGGGATTGCTGGGTTAAATGGTAGGTCTACTTTTAGTTCTTTAGGAATCTCCATACTGTTTTCCATAGGGGCTGTACTAATTTGCAGTCACACCAACAGTGTATAAGCATTCCTTTCTCTCCGCATCCACGCCAGCATCTACTGTTTTTGGACTTTTTAATAAAAGCCATTCTAATGGGTAAGGTGATATCTCATTGTGATTTTAATTTGCATTTCCCTGATGATTAGTGACATTGAGCATTTTTTCATATATTTATTGGCCATTCGTCTATCTTTTGAAAAGCTTCTGTTCATGTCTTTTGCCCATTTGTTAATGGGGTTATTTGTTTTTTTATGCTGATTTTCTTGAGTTCTTTGTAGATTCAGGTTATAATCCTTTTGTCGGATGTATAGCTTGAAAATATTTTCTCCCATTCTGTAGGTTGTTTATTTGCTCTGTTGATTATTTCCTTAGCTGTGCAGAAGCTTTTTAATTTAAGCAAGTCCCATTTATTTTTGTTGTTGCTGTGATTGCCATTGTGGGAGGGGTCTTCATAAATTTTTGACTAGGCCAATATCTGGAAGAGTTTTTTCCTAGAGTTCTTATGGTTTCATGCCATACATTTAAGCAAAACATATGGATCCTGTTTCACTCTTCTGCAAGTGGCTGTCCAATTTTCCCAGCACCATTTAGTTGAATAGGCCTTCTTTTCCCCAGCGTATGTTGCTGTCTGCTTGTCAAAGATCAGTTGACTGTATGTGGATGGTTTTATATCTGGACTCTGTATTCTGTTCCATGGGTCTATGTCTCTATTTTTGTGTCAATATCATGCTGTTTTTGTTACTATAGCCTTATAGTATAGTTTGAAGTAGTGTGATGCCTCCAGATTTGTTCTTTTTGCTTAAGATTGCTTTGGCTATTTGGGTTCTTTTCTGGTTCCAAACAAAGCATAGATCTGTAAAATATATTGATATTTTGATGGAGATTGCATTGAATCTGTAAATCACTTTGGGTAGTATGAACATTGTAACAATGTCGATTCTACTGATCCATGAGCATGATGTTTTTCCATTTGTTTATGTCATCTGCAATTTCTTTCATCAGTGTTTTCCAGTTCTCTTTGTAGAGATCTTTTACCACCTTGGTTAAGTATATGCCCAGTTATTTTATTTTCTTTGTGGCTATTGTGAATGGTATTGAGTCTTTGAATTGACTCTCAGCTTGACTATTATCTGGCTGTCAGGAGAGGGTTTCACTTTTCTACCCCCCTCCTCTGCTCCCCAGTCTCCCTCCAGGGTCTGCCAGCAGGCAGGAGCTCAAACTAGCTGAGCTCCCCCACAGTGGTGCTGTGTTCTGGGAGCTTCCCTGTCCAGGATTCCACCCTGGGCTGAGAGCACGGCCTTCCTATAGGGGGAGGGGTACTCCACGAGTACACTGCAGCTGGGACCCACACTGCGCTCTCTTTTCAGTTCTGCTCCTGTGGGCTCCTTTGCCTCCTGAGATTAGCTCACAAATCTCCCCTCCATGCCCCTGAGCAACATGATCAAGTCCTGGGGGTATGGGATCTGGCCTACAGGACTGTCCCCAGGTGCCTGAAGATGAATCCCTGACCTTGCCAGGGAGAAGCGTGCTAGTCCCGAGTTACCTACTGGGTGCTCAAGCAGGTTTGATGTGTCTCCACTTTGGGGTGTGCCCTGCTCTGATAGAGCAGCTGGGCAAGCAGCACCAGGGAGGGTCAGTGAGCAGGGAGTTCATAGTCTGAGCACCCCTTAGTCCTCTGCAGGTCTTTAAGAGGAAATATTTGAGCCCCTTTCTCTGTGGAAGCCTTGGTGTGGTGAATGCACCAACGAAGGGAAGAAGCTCCTAAGAGCCCTGGCTTAGTTTTCTCTCTTGGCAGCCACGATTGGGGGAGGGGAAGGAGTCTGAATGGAGGAAAGGTAGCACTTTGGTCATCTCTGTCCCTCTCTCCAGAAGGCAACCCACCTGGGATGTCCAGGCTCTGGGGTCATGCAGAACCCTCGCAACCCACTAGCACCCTGTGGCTCCCAAAGTCTGGGCCAGAGTTGGGAAATGTTTGTGTGGGAAAGAGCAAGACAAAAACTGAGGGGCTGAATCCCCCTGGGGAGGACAAAGGTGCACGGTGGGTGGAGAATCAATATGGCACCTGCCGTCTTGGCTTGGGTCTGTGGTGACTAGAAGTGACCCAAGGGGGCTGGGATCCTTGTGTTTTGTCCTCAAGAAGCTCCCAGTTCTCTGGCAGCAGCAGCTTTTGGGCTTGTGGGGGTAGAAAGGCTCTCTAGTAGCTTGGGAGTCTGCTGACTGCCAGAGATGTGAAGGAGGGAGAAAAAAATTGCTCCACCTATCCTTTTCACCGGACTCCAAGCCTCTCAAGGGTTGATCTCTGCTGATATCTTGCTTCCTCTTATTCTTCTCCACAACTTCTTCCTATGGAGTCTCCTGTAGGTTCTGGCACTTTTCCTTCAGAATTACATCCGATGTATGATTGTTGTTTTTTCTTTTTCACCTAAAACTTTTCCTTCTTTCTGAGATGATCTGGCAGTTGGTGTCTCTGGTCAGCCATCTTGTCTTTCCCCTATTTTTTCTTAATATAGAGAGTATACTTCTCCATTAATAAATAACCCCTATAACATTTTTTAGTGACTGTATATTTTACTATTAAATGTCCTATGACTGAACATTTAGATTGTTTCCAATTTTTCAGTATAAATTTCAGTTTGACTAATGTTATATATATAAAATATTCAGTTTATATTACCACAGTACAGATATATATATATATATATATACTTTTGTTAGCAGTGGTGGGTGGAGAGGGAAGACATTCCAGACACAGAGAACGGTTTGAGAAATGGATTGGAAAAGGGGTCCATAGAGTTTGGCTGGAGCACATTCTGTGCAGCATCGTGTCAGGGAACATGAATGGGAACGTTGCTTAAGACTAGACTGTAGAGGGCTGGATTACCAAAGCTGGGCTTTTTAAAACTTTTTTTCCAGCAGGCAATTGAGAGTCACTGAAGTTTTAGAAGAGCATAATGCTTTCAGCATATTATTCTTTAGACATGAACAAACTGATACTGTCAGGACTATTTAGGAGAACAAACTTCAGAGGTGACAGAGAATAGAGCATTTCCTGAGAACAGAAAATAAATGATATGTTATCAGAGGTTGAGGGCAAGAACAACCCCAAAGTATTAGAGCTATCAGTTCTCAGTGTTCACATGGGGATGGGGATAATACCTGTTTCCACCAGTCAAACTAAAAATCTACATAATTCAAGGGGCAAAAGAGAAGATAAATGAACTTTAAGACATTTAATACATTGAAATAGAAGCTATCCAAAATGGATCACAGGGAAAGAGAATAAAACAGAAATGAACAAAATATCAGTGAATTAATGAGATAATGACAACTTCAGTATACATATAATTGGGAGTCTTCAAAGGAGAAAAAAGAGGTGGCAATATAAAAATATTTGTAGAAATAATGGCCAAAATTTTTCCAAATTTAATGACAACTATAAACTCACACACAGATCTAAGAAGCTCAATAAACTCAAATGAATAAGCATTAAGACAAACATAAGAAAGTACAATATATTCAAATTGTACAAACCAGTGATAAAGAGAAAAAATTTAATAGCATCCAGAATAAAAAATACATTACATATGCAGGAACAAAGATAACATTATAGGAGATTTGTCATAGGAAGCAATGCAGGCAAGAAGATGTGGAACAACTTTATAAAAGTACTGGAGGGAAAAATGCTGTCAATGAAGAATTCTTTATCCAGTGAAAATAGCTTTCAAACTGAGGAAAATAAAGTTTTCAAGACATGCAAAGCTCATAGAATTTATCCAGCAGGCCTGTAGTTCAAGAAATTTAAAAGCAAGTCTTTAAATAGAAAGAAAATAACACCACTTGGAAATACAGATCTACACAAAAAAATAAACAGCCCAGAAATGATGACCACATGGTAAATATATATTTTTCTTTTACTTAGATCTTTTTAAATGATAAGTGACTGTTTATAAAATCTTTTTATTACTTAATCTTTTAAAATGATAATAGACTGTGGAATTGTTAACATGTAAAATAAAATGTATAACAAAAATAGCAAAATGTTCTGAGGAGAGAAATAAAAGTATACTGATGTAAGATTCATAAATAATTCATGAAATGATATAAGATAACTTGAAGTTGTATTCTATAAACCCTAATGCAACCACTAAACTTAGCCAAGAAAGGAAAAATTATAAAATTTCAAAAGAAGCAGAAAAGTAGAAAAAGGAAACAAAGCACAAATGGAACAAATCAATATCAAATAGAAAGATGATAGATTTAAACTAGATCAATAATCACATTAAGTGTAAATGATCTAAATTACCTGATGAAAAGGCAAATATTGCTAGATTGGCTAAAACTCAAGACCCAAGCCATATCTTGCCTATAAGAAACACACCTGAAATGTAAAAATACCAATAGATTAAAAGTAAAGGATGGAGAAAGATTAGCCAACACCAATCAAAAGAATGCTGGAGTGGCTATATTAATATCAGATAAAATAGATTTTAGAGCAAAGAATCTAAGATAAAAGAAGAACCTAGTGTAAAATTAGGTCATTTCTTAAAGTTCAAGATTACATTACTTAAAGATAAAATAAGGTTTTATAGACAAAATAAGGTCAATTCATCAAGAGGAGATAATTATTTTAACATATTTAGCTTAAACAATGAGGACACATTATCTTTCATGACAGTAAATTCAGGAGTATCTGGTTCCAGGCCTGGCTGGTTCACAGCTCAAAGATATCATCAAAGACTCAGGTTATTTGCAAATTTCTTCTCTGCAGTACTCAGGATGTGGACTTGGTCCTCAGCCTGGCCTCCTGCATGAATACAAGATGGCATCCGTCATTCCAGGAATCACACCCAGAAATAAAGTGGATGAAAAGGAAACTCTTTTTTCCCCAACTGTCCCCTAGCAGACTTTTCCTCAAGTGTCAATTGTCAGTACTGGGTCACTAGTCTATTTGTAAACTAAACCAAACACTGTCAAGGGAAATGGTATGACTAGGACTGGCTTAGAACTGGGGTCAGCAAACAATTGTCTGTTAAGGGGCAGATGGCAGATATTGTAGTTTTTCAGACCTTGTGATCTCTATAGTTGCAACTATAGTAAGTCCTCACTTAATGTCATTGATGGAATCTTGGAAACTACAACTTTAAGCAAAACAATGTATTGTATAATGAAACTAATTTTACCACTGGCTACTTGATATAAATAAGAGTTACGTTTCTATGGCATACAGTATGTCATTTAACTCAAAGTCACAGTTTCCGAGAATCTATCAAAAATATTACGTGAGGACTTGTACTCAGTTCTGCTATTGTGGCATGAAAACATACATAGACAATACATAAATGAATTATGTGGTTGTAGCAACTTTTATTTACAGAAATAGGCATGAACTGGATTTGACATGTGAACCTTGGTTTGCTGATCCATGACCCAGACTAATCAGCTGAAGTGGAGACAGGGCTACCTTCCCTGAGGGTTGAATACTTCAACAAAATTTATGTTCTCTACGCAATAACTTACTGCATCTCTAGATCCTCCACAGTATCTGGCAGTTATTAAACATTGATTGAATGGTGAATGATATGCATACTAATGTGGCAAATCGACACCTCTGCAAGACAATCCTAAGCTTTGATAGTTTGAGGCTCAGGGAATTGTTTTCACCAGCTCTCATCTCCTTTCCCTAGCGCCTTACAAACCCTCGAGATAAGGTTCATTCCTTTTTACAGTTCTTGCATGGTACAGTTTGGGTAACCTTGAAAGAAGCCAGGTGAGGGAGAGAGATCATGGTGCCAAAGTGACATTCCTGCTTCCCCAGGATGACATCCTTGCCTCCCTCAGGCCCCTTACATCAAAGTTTCCCAGCAGCAGCGGCAACACAAATAATAAATTAAAAGGGAAAAGATCAACCATGGCAGTACATGGCTGAAAGGCTGAATTATGATGTTAAGAAGAAAGAGAAAGGGAGGACCCCATTTTCTTGAAACCTAGAGTTATATTTCTTCTTCCCTTGGTTAGTGAATATAGTTCTGTTATTTCTGCAAATGTAATCTTTCTGAACTGAATGTATACATGCTGTGAAAATATGTGGGTGCATCTGCTAGGATGATTCATTTCCCAAAAGCATCCAGCAATCGGGGGGTCGTGTCACCACATCTAATTGCAGGTTTGGGGCACCCCTCGTGCAGTGAGCCAGGAATTGTTATGTTTACGACCCCTTTGTTGTTCAACCAGCCGGGATCCTAGGATACACTGAGGCAGGAGGGCACCTTTCTTAAGAAAGGACAATCTGTAGCCAGCTTTAAAATGATTATATTACTAGGATGAATTCTAGGAAAAGGAAACCTCAGGGTCGATTATAAAAATAATTTGTTATATAAACAAGGGTTTTCAGGAGCATTGCCTTCACTTTTAACAGAAACAGAGAAAGAAATTTCAAACATGTTGAAGATGCAGAGTCCAGCTCTACCTGTGCCCTTTTACCCTCAGCATAAGGATATCTGCAGTAAGAGGCAGTTAAAATGTAGGGAGAACAATGGCCACTGGGCTCAGATCATCTGGGTTCAAATTTTGGACCTGTTATTGATTAGCTGTATGACCTCAGTCAGGTTGATTAAGCTCTTGAGCCTCTATTTATCTTTAAAATGGGTATGATAATAGCAATTACCTCATCGAGTTGTTAAGATTAAAAGATTTTGTCTATATAAAGTGCTTATCACAGGTAAGTCATTGTTGCAAAGGAAGGGGCAGTGACTGAAGTCTAGAGAGGTATGGTACCATCCTTTTGTAATAAGGGTATGAAGAGCTGGAAATGGTGCTCTGTTGGTTACACCTTCTTGTTCCTGCTCCTGCCCCAGTATGATGCTTCTTGGTAGGCTTTCAGGGGAAATTCGTTGTCTTTGGAGACAAGGTCTTACTCTGTTTTCTGGGTTAGAGTGTCATCACAGCTCACTGCAACCTCAAACTCCTGGGCTCAAGGGATCCTCCTGCCTCAGCTTCCTGAGTAGGTGGGACTACAGGCATGTGCCATTGCACCCAGCTAATTTTTCTATTTTTAGTAGAGATGGAGGTCTCACTTTTGCTCAGGCTGGTCTTGAACTCCTGAGCTCAAGTGATCCTCCCTTTTGAACCTCCCAAAGTGCTAGGATTATAGGCATGCTGAGCCACTGTGCCTGGATGACATGGGATTTTTTTATACAGAGGAAAAACAGGAAAAATATTCACTGGGAAGTCTGGTTCAGGAGGTAAACAAAGGTATGAGTGACTTGCTCCATTTGGCCCACTCATTATTTAGGTCAATAGAACTGGCTTTCTAAAGGTAGCAAAGGTAGGCTCTCATTTCTGGCCATCTGAGCTGAAGCTCTCTGTGTTAGGCTTTTCCAGATTTTGTTTATTATTCCATTCTTCCTTCTCAAAGTTGGGCCACCTCAGGAAAAGCAGACATTCCTAAATCTGTTTTAATCTAGTATAAATATTGGTTTTCTCAGACAATATTAGGAAATACAAGCCAATCTGGAGGAAGTTCAGAAGACTGGCCAAAGCACTATTATGAAACATTTTATAGAATATTAAATCTGTGAATATGATAAATAATAAATGTTCATATTCTACTCTATAGTGTTTTAATTCTAATATATCTACTTGAAGCTGCTTTTATTTACATTAATATATATTTAGTTTCCTAAATACATATTTTTTTAGGCCAATGTGACTATTTTTGTTACTTTTACCATATTAGACTGATTATATTCCTCATAATCTATGCTTTAAGGACATCACCTGTGTTTTTCTTTCTAAAATTTTGTTCTCATAGCTTCTTGAGTTAGTATTGCTTCAGTTCCTAGCTACCAAGGTGGGTGGATTCACTGTTGCCAAAGTTGTTGAGATATTGTTATTCTCTGTTGTTTTGTCCATCCCTGCTGTTATAACAAAATTCCACTAACTGGGTAATTTATAAATAATAGCAATTTATTTCTCACAGTTCTGGATGCTGGGAAGTGCAGATTCAAGGTCCATCTCTCCTTCCAAGATGGCACCTTGTTGCTACATACTCACATGGTGGAAGATAAAAGGGCAAAGGGGGTCTAGGGTTTTCCCTTCAGACTCTTTTATAAGTATACCAATCCCATTCATGATGGCAGAGTACTCATGACTTAATCACGTCCCCAGAGACCTCATCACTTATTACTATCACATTGGGTATTAGATTCCAATATATGAATTTTGGAGGGACACATACATTCAAACCACAGTGTCTGTCTTTTCAGAAAATCACATTAACTAAGGTGTTCAGTGTGGTTCATGGCGCCAACAGATGTTCTCCCTATCATATTCCATAAATCACCTTTAGTTCCTACTCTTTTTTTATGGTTACTGGTTGAAGATTGAAGTAGATTTCATATATGAGTTTCCATCACTTTAAACATGGCTCAAATAGGAGAGTGACATGCAGGAGACCAGACAGTGAGGTGAGATTGAAGCCTTAGGGTGAAGTGCCCAAGTGTCCAAACCAGACCCCACCCTTAACTGCTGGCCAGATCTTGAGAAAGTCCCTTCATGACTCTCAGTTTCTCTTTAAAATGAAAATAATTTTAACACTCATATGGTAGATGAGTTAAGAAAATCAACTTAAAACCTTTGTGTGAAACTTCTTGTTAGTATTTGTCTAGCTACAGTGAACTCAATGTTCTAGTGATTTTTCCTAGTGAACTGTACAGTAACACAAAGCATCCATTACTTAACTCCATCTTCCTCACAACAATAAAAAAAAAAGCAATTTCTTTCCAAGGAATTGGGTTTTCTGCCCCCAAGACCTCTAATAGCTCCATATTGCTCAGATATTAATGTAAATTGTAGGAATTCTACTTAGATTCTCTCTGTTTCTTTACCCTCCTTTCTTTCCTCTGACTTTACAATTATGATTTTTTTTTTGCTTTTCCATAATAACACCTTCAGGATGGCTTTTGTAATATTATTAAATATCAGAATTAAAATAGCAGTCACCTTCTTTTATGGATTCTTTTCCTTGAGGGAGTATCTCTAGGTAAAGGTTGAGCAAATTCAGGATAGGGCTTTATTTTTACCAATTTCCATGTCTTACTTTGCTCCTGATATTATCAGTGGCATTTTGTTCAATCTGCATAAGCTGCTATGGAGAACAGGAAATTGCAAAAGGAACACGAGTCACTGACTATCATGCTATCACTAATTTATCCATGTGGGGTTCATTTCCTCTGGCAGAGCCCAGGACTGGAAGTGATGGATGCCTTCCAGGGACCCTGATCCATCATCAGATGAATACTCTGCTACCTCCTTAAGGAAGTGCCTGGCTCTTTGAGCTGCTACAATACATTCTCTGCTTGTTTTCATCACTGTTTCTTGCTTGCGTGGTTGTCTTTCTTCCATAATCTGGGCTTTATCAGACTCTGAATAAGAAAATCATTTGTTCATAGATCCTTCTATCCATTCATTCATTTAGTCAATAAAAATGCACTGAAAGTCTTTTTGCTTAAAATGCACTGAACATAGAAATGTGAATATAAATTAGTTCTAGCCATCAGGGTTTCCAGACTTAGAAAGGCAATGGTCAGATAAACCAGGCAATGCCTACGGAGGACGACATGCTTGAGGACAGGACTGTCTCTATACTATTGCTGTGGGAAAATAGTAATAGATAATCTTTTAAAATGTTTACTGTGTGCCAGGCATTGTTCTAAGCACTTGGTATGTACTAATTCATTAAATCCATATAACAGTCTGATGAGGCAGATATCATTTTATCTACTTTTATAACAGAGAAAATTAGATACAAAGTATTTTAGAAAACAAGCCCAGGGTCACAGAACTGATGCCTTTTTTTTTTCTTTTAAATGAAAGCGGAGCCAAAGGAAATGACTGCCTGCTAATGGTGTTGGTTGTTGTGCTCTGATTAGACAGACACCACCACTGTGTGGTTGGGCACAGAGCTGCCCTTAAAGGGAGTGGATATTTACACTGGTGCTCAGCTGGGGTGGCATCAGGATCTGGGAAGGCAGGCAGACCTTAGACCAGAAGAGGGGTCATTCTGCCTTTCCATGGGCCTCACTCTTTTGGGCTTTAACTCATAATGTCCAGATATAGCTCAGGGTGCTCCTGTATGGTGGATCTACTATGTTCCTTTCTCATAAGACAGGCGGAGACTGTGGGCCAAGGCATGTAGATTCCCAGAAGAGTTGTTCTGAGAGATAATAATACTGATAATGATTATAGTTAATATTGATTGAGCACTTCTCTAGCAGACAGTATTCAGTGCTTTGAATATAGTGGTACCCATCTTCTAACAGTGCAATCAGCTATGTATTATTTGCATTTTACAAACAGGAATAGTGAGGAATAGAGGAGTTAAATAATTTGTTCAGGGTTATACTAATAAGTGAAGTAGTAGCCCCAAGAAATTAAGGAAAAGGCCATGCTGGGGCCAGAAGTGTTGAAGCAAGAACAGGGCCTTAATGGCAGGGTGGCTCCAGAAGCAGTGGCCCAGGCCTACGGCAGTGATCAGACACAGTGTGGACATCACATCAGTGCAGGAGGGGCCTTGGAAGCAGGAGCATGAAGGCCATCGAGGTGGGCAGTGGTGGCACAGGTAGGGCTCAACTGTGGCAATGAAGGAGGAGCTGGAGCAGAGTGAGAAAGACAGGGCATCTGTGGCAAGGACGTACCCATGGCAGATGCCGGAGGGGACTGCCAGAGATAGGAGGAGAAGAAACCTCAAACTAGAAGCTGAGGTACTAAAAGAATGCAATAGGGAACTATAAACTCACAAAATCTGCATACACATCAATATTTTTCCAGTTTGATAAATACTTATTAAGCACCTGCTATGTACCAGGTATTGTGCTAGGAGCTGGGGATTCTCCAGTGGAATAGAACAGACAAAAATTGTTGCCTTCACAGTTCTTAATCAGGGAAGAAATACAACAAAGAAGATAATTAAGTAAATTGCAACATATGGCATGGTAAGTAATGATATATGCCACAGGTAAAGCAGGCATGGGGATAGGGAGTGTGTGTGGCAGGGGGAAGGACTTGTAATTTTAGATAGGAAATAGAAGGAAATCTTCATAAAGAATGTGATGTTTGGTAAAATTCTAAGGTGGAGGGAAGAGATGAACCACATACATGGGGGAAGAGAATGATAGAAGTGAGAACAGCAAGTGCAAAGGCTCAGAGCTGGACAGTTCCTAACTTGTTCAAGGAATGGCAACTAGGCCATTTTGGTGGTTGAAGCAGAGTGAACTAGGGGCAGAGTAGTGGGGGATGAGGCAGGAGAGATCAGGGCAAAAGGCAGATTTCTGTAAGGACCTTCACTTTTGTTCTAAGTGATATGGAAAGCCAGTGGAAGGCCTTGCAGCAACATCAGTTGGCCAACATTTAACAGGATTACTCTGGCTTCTGCTTGAAGACAGGGTAACGGGAGGAAGCAGGTAGTCTAGTTAGGGGCTGTGTAATAATCCAGGTAAGAGATGGTGGCGGCTTGGACCAAAGTGATAGTGGTAGTGATGGGCAGTGGCCAGATTCTGGGTATAATTTAGAGGTAGAGTCAAAAGGTTTTGCTTATGGGATGGATGTTGGGTATGAGATGAAGAGAGGAATCCAGGATGATTCCCGTGTTTTTGACCTGAGCATCTGAAAGAATGGAATTGCCATATTCTGCCACGGGGAAGACTAGGGTGAGTAGGTTTGTGGCGTTTAGGATCAGGGGCTCAGGCTGGAGCATGCCAATTTGGCATATTAGACATCCAGGTGCTGATGTGTGCTTATTTGTGCCCAAGACTTGGTGAGGCTGAAGAATACTCTTTGAATTGAATTGAAACAAAGAAAGTAAAAAAATGTATTGAAAAATCTTTGAGGTGACAGTTAAAGCAAATTCATGTCACTGATGTTATTCATAAATTTTGGTTAGATAAATTGATTGGAAGGGAAGGCCCTTGGCAGGTTAAGTCCCTACGCAGAGTGGCAAGCATGGTCTCCCCAGAGAAAATTCCCTTTGAGAAGCAATGTCGGAGACTCATAGTTCTCAGAAAGGAAATTTCAATATGATATGCTTGGATAGACTTTCTTCTCCTTTTTTGTGATACCAGTAAACCTTCTGAAGCTTGCAACCAGTTGATATACTTTAGCAAACCTTTTTGATTTTCACCCTTTGGAAGTCCAAGTCATTCATATTCTATTATTCATATTGCCCAGGTTGAAAAAATCTTGGAGTCAAAATTTCTGATAAACCTAGTGTTACTGTTTACTCTCTCCTTTCTACCTTTAAATGGGCTATCAACAACTTCTCAAAAGGCAAACTGGATGATTTTATACTATGCTTCATGTAATATTTTGAGGCCGACAGAGTGAATCTGACTCTGTTAATGATAAAGGTGTAAGAGATAGAATAGGGCAGAGTTTTGGAAGTGCCTTATCTAAAACAAGAACCATACTTCTGACTTGGATCAGACGAACTTAACTACACTTTGAAACCAAGAAGAGTTCTTGCATCTTTGTCCAGAAGAGTTTCTGTTTACTCCATACCAGAGAAAGATCAATTATGTGGATTTTTGAGGCAGCTAATTATGATTTATTACTATCACTATGGCTATAGGCAAAGGAAGTCTCTCTCTGTATGATGGAAGAGTTCCAAAATATCTGCAAGTCAAAAAATATTTTCTAGACCTGCTATGAAACACAATGTAAACCATAAAATGAGTTAAGGCATTGTTTCTGTAAGATTATTATGCCTGAGGCAGCCTATTTTATTAGATTCACACTTTGGGGAATGATGCTTTATTAGATTACTTTAGCTAGTGAGGTCTTAAAACTTGCACCTGGAGTAGGTAAGTTTTGATAACAAGAGACTGGTGAGGGTTTCTAAATGGTGAGCGACTTATTTAAGGTGGGGTGTTGTGTCTGAATGAGACCTTGGGCAGTAGGAAGCACCTGGGGTCTTGGAAACTGACATTTAATGGAGCTAGGGGTGTCAGAAGAGGAGATGAATATAGTGGAAGATGAGCTTCATTTGCTTAATAATTGTGCTCTAAACCAGTCTTGATGAACAAACATGTCTCGCTTTAGCGGAAAATAAAATTGTACCTTGGCTGGTTCTCTTGGATCATGGCTCCCAGTGAAAACTTAGGGAGAAGAGGTTGGGGGCATTCATTACTAAAACATAGTTCCTGGACTTTGCAATGAATTGCAAAGGGCCACATGGCATGAGCCAACTAAGCAGGAGGCTAAGTCAGTGGACAGCCATGCCTGGTCACCTTGAGATGAGGGCTCCAATTGCCCAAGTCATTTATAAAAGCCAACACCACTGTATTAGTCGCTACTAAGAAATCAAAGGGTAATTTCCTTAGTAAAAGATCCAGGGAAGAGGCTGTCTCTGTTTAGCATTATCACACTGTAGCGTGTGTATGCCATTTACCAAGCTGCTAAAGGGAGCAAAAAAGGTGAGTAGCAATTGCTTGTGGATCTGTCTTTACAGCCATCCTGGGAAAGTGTGTGGTTTCTTAGTTCTCTTGCAGGGAGGATGAACACAGGTGAAGAGAAGTTAAAATGTCCCAGGGCAATCAGCTAGTGTGAGACCCAGGGAGATAAGGGAACTTTCTTGGACTGGGACGGACACATGCCGGAGGGAGGAGCAAATGCATCCATCTTCAGCTAAATCGTCTCACTGTAGAACAAATTGGTGATGATGGTAGTGGTGGATTCCTCTGGTCTCTGAGGAAATCTCTACAGTCCCTGCTTACTTGGGAAGTCCTAAATTGAATGAATTAGAATCCCAGGAAAACAGCATTTCAGGTTGCTAGAAGGGTAGACAGTTCAATATGAGAGGCCTTACAAAATATTAGTTTGGTTAAAATCTTCACTAAAGATATGCGGCAAGTTCTTTAGGGAGAATCTGGATCAGCTCTGTCCAATATGGCAGACACAGACTCAAGTGTCTATTTAAGTCTAAATTGAATTAATTAAAATTAAAAATTCAGTTTCTCAGTCACAATAGCCACACAAGGTCATGGGTATGATATTGCAGAGCACAGATACAGGGCATTTCCACCTGCACAGAAAGCTCTATTGGCCAAAGCTGACCTGGATCATAAAGCTGGAGACAGGTTTTCTGCTTCCACTCTGGGAAGAACAGACACAGGTGGAAATCATGGCACGTGGCATGGATTAGACACTTAAATGCACTTCCTGGCTCTGGGGGTTGTCGGGGCCTGAGCTGCAAAACCACATAAGTGCAAATGTTTTTTTGTTTTGTTTTTTCCCTCTATCTCTGAAAATTTAGGAAAAGGAAATTTATATTTATTTGTTTTTTTGAGCGGTGAGGCTGCATAGATTTGTAAGATTTTATATATATCTTGGAATGGAGATTTTCAAGCTGTGGATTGCAGTCCATTAAGTTGTAAAATACATTTAGTGGGTTGTACTGTCATTAAAAACAAAAGAAATAGAAGTGTCAGTATGTTTCACATGTAATGAGAGTAAATATTATTTTGTAAAAATTTGATTCAGATATGTATATGTTTGGATATATTTGTTCACCATGTAAAGTATAAATTGCATATTTTACTCTAAATCATGTTTAAAATATATTTGAAAGCCAACTCTGAAACTGAAAAACTGTGAAATGAACTATCTGAGGCCCTAAAGCAAATAGCAAGCAGCAAGTGGATGCGTAGAAACTCATTTAGTTATTTGTAGCAAAGCCTATCTTATTAGGTCTTACCTCGAAGCTACTTATGGAACAAAAGGAAGGAGGGCAGTTTGCTTCCCTAAAAGAAGGCGATTATGTAGCGGTGTATGGGACAGAATAGGTAGGGTGAGATAATTAGGATAATTGCTGTCATCTAATGTCCTTTAATACTTAATAGCAAATGCATTTGCGAAGAGGGCATTTTGTAAATGTGAAATAGGTATGTGGTATTCAATTATATTCAAGTACCTATTTCCATTTTGTTTGGGGCAGTTTTAGCACAAGAATTATTTGTCTCTTTTCATTGATTCTGCTAAGTCAGGTGGTTTGTCTATGTAACTTGTCTATATAATTTCATTTTATTGATCAGTACATTCTCTGTATGTATAATTAGGCCTTGTGTAAGAGTGGCAGTGAGAATTTAGTTTTCTGATATGAAAAGATCTATTTTCCTTCCTGCTTCTAAAAATTGTAACAATATAGTTTCTAGAACTCTAAATGGGAGGACGATTCTTCCTTTCAGTCTCCGAGAGGTTTTCTGCTTACAGTTAGCCTTTTTGTCTGGTTTGAAAAGGGGATCGCTAAAACCTAACAGGTAGTTTGTTCTGTCTTGGTGCCTCCATGAAGTAGTTTCCAAATATTTATATTTTGTTAAAAATTCTTCATCCTTGGGAGGCCGAGGCGGGCGGATCGCTCAAGCTCAGGAGTTCGAAACCAGCCTGA